>OX419344.1:14294546-14307046 GCA_948470475.1 Galaxea fascicularis
GTTTGCAGATTACTAGCATTTAAATTTCCAACACAGATTAGGGTAGTCAGAAATTTGCCACCAAAACCTCATGCCTGCAAAACTCAAAAGTTATTGTAAACACCGCTTTTGTACCTTCAGTGGACTAGTATTAAGTTATTTCAACAAAGCAATAAAGACCAATTTAGGTTTTCAGTAATTTAAATACATGTCCCCTGCCTTTTGACTTGTCCAAGTAGAGCTCATGATAGTGCTCCATTCATTGGCAATACATGAACATAACTCTGCCATTGTGTTTTATACCACAATATCACAATAGGTGTACATAATAGACTGTATGATTTTTGCAAGAACAAGAAATTAATAAATAATTACTTTTTGGTGTGAGTGTATTTTTGATAACTAAACAATGTAATTAAACTATTGATTTAAACCTGTTTGAAGTGAATCTGAATATTACTAACTTTTGTATTCTGTTGCTGATTCTTGCTAAACAAAATTTGCATTCCTGCACTGACTATGAGAAATTCCCAGTTTTTCTCAGATATTCCAAACAATTCCAAGCTATTCTAAAACATCTTGGGGATTCCAAGTTATTCTCAGAAATTCCTAGGAATATTTGGGACTTTTTTGGAATTTTGAAGGTAAGTTTTATTCGGCTTAGAATTCCTAGGAATTCCTAGGAATTCCAGGTCCGTACTAAAATAACTTGGAATTCCTAGGAATTCCTAGGAATTCAAAGTCCGAATTACCGTGAAAATTCACACCTTCAATTCCTAGGAATTCTCAGAGTTATTTCGCAAGGGAAGTGTTCAAGAAGAAGACTCATTGTATCCTCTTGTATTCTTTATTCCACTCTTTTTGTTGGGAGGAAGCAATTCCCATCAACCTCAAAATTTGAGAATGTTTCCAATAGACTTGTTTATGTTTCTTGTTATCATCATGCTGATCATGCAAAATATTATTGCTGATCAAAACACAAAATATAGGTAGTCAAAGACATGTGGCTATTGCTTCAGTAGTGTGTAAATGCTCAATAACCAGCCTTTACTTGTATGTGCTGTGAGTCACACAAGTCATTCAAGACGTTTGCAACCCAGTGTTTTTGGATCAGAGGTGTTAAAGAATTTTCACTCATTATACACTGTAACTGACACTTCTGCAATTTTGCTGACATTTTTAATTCAAGGGCCAAAGGAGCCGAATGGAATGCTGAATGATGGCATAAGTGATGATTTACTTGGTGAACACTGTGTGTACCTTTGAAGAATTATGCCATTTTTTATGAGTTGTGCGATCGGATACCATTTGAATATGTGAGATCACATTGTTCATTAAATACGCTCAATTCAAAGTATCGTATCACAGCTCTGGCCCAGGAAAAACATTGGCTTCTTTGGCCCTTGAATTTAATAAATCCGGTATTAATATCCTGTGAGCCTTTCTGCAACCAAGCTGTAAAGTTGAAACATCAATATTCAATCATCCCAAAGAACTAACCAATGAGTGAAGATGTTACTGATTGGATTATGCCAATATTCAATTGTCTGAAAGAACGAAGTGCTGACCTTGACTTCGAAACACTTGCCTAATTACCTAATTTAATGCACCCAAGTCATGACAAAGTGTCTACCATTGCATAGCAACAGTACCCACAAAAATTAATGCATTGAGATAAAGAAATGTCAGGATTTGTGAAAGGAATTGCATCATGTCACCAGGTCATTTGCCCACTGGTCTTGCATTTCTACATGATTCACTTCCATTTAAAACTGAGATAAAGCTCTATGGAGCTCAAACTAGAAAAACATAATGCTGAAAAACAATAGGTTGTAAAAGAGGTATAGAGGTATTAAAGAGGCCGGAAAGGGTTTTCAGCTGCATGTGCGTCTGCAGTCTATACACTCCATAACTAAGATGTACGCATCAGCTGAATGAATCAAAATCACTATTACAAATTTGCACGCGCAGTACACTGGAATTTAAATGCTGCAGAATATCAAGCTAACCTGTAAAAGTTAAAGAATTTAGGGAGCTTTCCAACAAAGAAATAAAAAGGGTAGGTCAACGAATCCATTTTTCAGAAAATTTACAAAAAACTTAAATTTAGATGACCTTTTTGTGGACCTGGAGTATTGCCAGGGTAACCGATAAGACATCATAAGTACCCTTAAAGTATAGCCCAACAATAGAGTTGGAAGGAGACATACTTTGCCTACACCATTAAATATCCTTCTTTGTAATCTTTCATCGTTTCACAAACACCATATCAATGAAAAATCCTCTCGAGCCTCCTAGAGAGGTGAAAGATTGTTCCATGTTTTCACAGAATAATGATCTTGCAACTTGTTTGCATTTTGATATCCATATTTCATGACACTATGTCATGCAAATCTGCTGCTCAAACCATCAAATTAATCAAAGGTCATTGATGCATTCATTAATACTGTGGGGTTTAAGGGTGCTGATTTGGAGGACAAATTTTTGTTCTAAATTCTTGCAGCTTTCAGTTGTACCTTGATTTAAGGACAGGCTGCTGCTAACCATGTCTTGTTTGGAGTGGCATGACAGTTTCTTTAGAAACTACAATGCAGGACAAAAGTCTTGAGACTTCGTGCGCATAGTGAAATTTTCCAGTTTGTCAAGTGTCCTAAGGTCTTAAGATCTGCATTACAAGTCTGAAACTGAGTTTTTGTGAAAAAAAAAATGGGAAAAAGTATCATATATGTCCTCAACGTAGTGCACTATTTCTGGCATTGTATTAGAAACTGTTTTGTTGTAGTTTAAGTGTGCTTTATGGAACCTAAAACGCTGCCAAGAATATTCACTTAAGACTCGTTCCCAGACTCCTTGCATTTAGTGTCCGCTTTTGATCTGCAGAATACCTCTTGTTTTGCAAGGCTGAAATGGAGTCCTCAGCGTTGAAAGACAACAAATCGTGTACACAACAAAATACTGCAAATTAAACATACACATTCATGCCTCAAAGATATTGCAAGTGACGCTGCTCATAACAATCAAGTATCATGCATAACAGAACTGTCTGTGCATGACACAAGCCATTGTTGACAACAGCAACAGTTCTCATGGACAGTTCTCAACCATGAAAACACATTTTCTGGTTGTGTGGTTCAACTACAACCAGTTGCAAAATTGTTGAGACATTCGCAATCAAAAACATCTTTTCTTTCTCTAAAATGCTGCTGCTTACAAATCTGGGAGATACAATACACACCCCTTCCCTCTCCCCCTTTCAAATTTGTTCCTCAAAGTTTTGAGCATGGTGCGGCACTGTTAACAACTTTGATGAGAGGGGAAGGGGGAGGGAAAGCGGAAGAAAATGGAAACATCATTGAAGGCCAAATAGCGTACAGTGTCTCAAGTATTTTTGAAACTCGTTGTAGCATATTTTTCACATGGGCACACTACACCATTACCATTTATAATGACAAGCTGCAACATAATTCATGATGTTGAACCATGTGTCAGTAGTTTAAAGTGGATGATGAGTGGTAATGGGTATCCCCAGCGTCAACATTGTTTAAAGTCCAAAAATGGTTGGAAAAGTGTTCTCCTGGGACTTCAACCAAATCAACCACAACCAGGATGGATCAAAAGCATTGATCTCATTAGGAAATGGTCTATGTGTATTTAGAGTACATCAATGGCAGTGCTTGGCTCCTAGTTTGACTGCAAACAAAGATTAAAGTTTTCAATCTACTCACCAGAACACTATCTATCTGAGTTAGAAGTTGGCAATCTCCTTTTTCAAATGCTTGTATACAGGTAAACATTGCTTCTACATGAGGAGCACTTCTTAGAAATGCATACTCTGTAACATGAGGCATATATAATAGTTATTTCCACCTGATTAAGACAATAATAATAATTTAATAATTTTAAAATTTATATCGTGCTTTTTTTACAATGATCAAAAGTGCATTACAATATTATTAAGATAAAGACTTAAAGATGCTCAAAAATAGAGGATCTGGACACAGATTTTGATGGAATTCACATGTGCCTTACCATCCACAACCTGCTCAAATGTATTTGGCTATAGGTCACATTTAGCCAATATCTATGTAACTGGTGAGTAGTAATATTTTAACTTTTTTAAAAAACAGACAATTTTGAAAAAAAAAAACATTTGAACTCTACTAGGCTTCTAAATGGTAAATAGCTATAGTTTTAGCAACAAAATCTGTATTGACCTGATTACCCGATTTAGAACATACATACTCTGGAAAATAATATTGCAACTACCAAGTTAATATATATGTCTAAAACTTGTGCACACGCAGCCATGATGCATCTGAATCTTGGATAGGCTAATGTACAAAGGCCGAGACTAAACGGACACTACAGTAAGCAAGAAGATATTTTTACCTTGGTACCAGTATGTTATCTGTCTTGTATTATTCATTAACTCCAACAAATATAATGACAAACAGTGCCCTAGCAATGCCTGTTGAAGCATACTTTCAGCTTCTTCAATCAATGAGGTATTTGTGTTCACGCCTTCATCATCCACCTTATGTGCTGCCTATTAGTGAAGAAACAAGAAAATTGATTGACGGTATGAACATTAGGTCTTTTACAAAACAGGTACACTGTAGTCGTTGTAAGTAATTTCAAGTGGTCTCATGAGCATTTCTAAACAGGTTAAAATACTTAATATGTATCTGCTAGTATTGTAGATTTGTTTTAATTTTTAAAAGTGGTATAGAGGCTTAAACTATATATTAATGTAAATAAGGTGAAATTTACGAAATCGTGCAAAAGTAAGAAGTGAAAAACTTAACCAGTTAGCTGACTAACCAACCACACTGCTGACCGGTTGGCTCAGTTGGTAGAGCACCGGACCGCTGTACGGGAGGTCACGGGTTCAAACTTCGATTGGGTCAACACTCAGGGTCTTAAATAGCTGAGGAGAAAGTGCTGGCTTTGTAATACCATCTGCAAATGGTTAGACTTTCTAGTTTTCTTGAATGAGGAACATATACTGGAGGTTCCATCTCATGGTGCTGGTGTGGGACATTAAAGAACCCACATACTGATCAGAAAGAGGAGGGACATAGTCGCCAGTGTCATGGTGTATAACTTATTCTGTTCTGGGGGTACCTGTGCAGATCCTAATATTAATTCTAATAAGACTGTAAACTGTGTGGCTGCAATTTGGGCATATAAAAAGTAGTCTGGCAAAGTCCCCTAAAAAGTGTTGTAACACACTTTGCACCTTGGGAAAAAGTGCTATATAAATTCTTGTTATTATTATTACTACTATTCTTAAAATAAGTAAAAGAAAATTTGGATTTTCTGAACTGAGAATATCCCATATTGTAAGGGACCGGACTCAAGTGGTTTATATTTCTCAAGGTGGCTTACTACAGTTTTTTGTGCCATGTGTGATTATAAGTGACTTGTGCACTGTTAAAGACATGTAAGTATCACATGCGAAGCTTCAGTCACACAAGCTGACCAAGGAATATGTTGCAAGCAAAAATATACATGGCACCTGTACACAAGCTGACCAAGGAATACCTTGCAAGCAAAAATAAACATGGCACCTGTACTGAAGAAAACAGGGTTTAGGTGTAGCTGGTGCGGTAAACAAAGCCATAGTATGACTCAACCACAAAAGATCCAAACACAAGGTTACTGTCACTGTAACCCAATGAGAAGTGGACAGAGGGCAAAATAGACAAAATATGAATGAATGCCAAAATTCTGTCTTACAGATTTTAGTCTATTGTGTCTTTCTATCCACTTTCCAAATCCTGAAATTTTCATATGGGGTTGTACAACTAGATTTTGAGAAAAACACCTCTTAAAAGCCTATTTTTACCCCCTCTCTCAACCTCTTCAACATGCTTTTATCACAAAATTTTTTTTGATCTGACAGACGGCATGTTTATTTTTCCTCCCAGGTGTTTCTGTGGTAAGTTAGAGTGAATAAGAAGCTTATGTGTGGTGCTGACTCAACTTCAAGGGTGCACAAGCGACCAGTAACAGAAAAAAACCTTAGTTTTGGAATAAATTATGGGCAAACATGACAACTGAGTCACAGCTGCATTCCAGACCAATGACTGTTATTGTATCAGTTGATCATTTCTTACCAGCTAAGCTTTACTCAAACTTAAATCAGAGGCGAGATGAGAACTAGCAGTTTTTAACTGTATGAAGTCGCAGTTTTGAACACAGATGTTTGTGATGCAGTTTATACAAACTGTGAGTTGACGCTACAAACCCGCACCAGAAAGAAACAGAAATTTACCCAGCATTTGAACATATCATCAACTTCAATTTTGTTTGCAACTGCCTAAGTGTGAGAAAACAATAACTTCTAATGGCTGACTGTAAATGTGCTAAAAGAGTCAGAAGGCGAATGGCTCAAGTGACGAAGAGTTACGTGAATAACGAACAGAAAAAGACTGGAATTTCAAAGAACACAAACTGGCAATTGCATGATAAGTGTCTATGTCAAAACAACTATGCCACAAGGCACTTTATTTCAATATCTGGATGAACAGTCCACAAATTTGCATACAAAATGGCAAAAATACATTGTATTTGCATATGGTAATGTGAGCCAATTTTGTGAGCCAATTAGATGAAGTATGTTCAAAATTGTTTTGTTAAAAGTGCAGCAGTTTGATCACCATGGAAGACATTACACTGTACACTCTATAACATTCTTGTTGCCCCATTACACAACATAAGATCAGAGCATATAATGCTTTAAAACTGGGCCATGAAAAAAGCCAAGGAAATTGGCGGACAGTTTGCATGCGTATGACTCCACAATCAACAAATTTTACCGGATCTGACAGAAAATCAAATGATCTACAGTTTTTTAACGCCCAAATCATCCTACATAAATACATACATGCATACTTTATTCGTCCCAAATGGGCTTTTCACAATAAAGAGACAATTACTATATACTAATACTATATACAAGTACCGGTAAGTGACTGATGCATATGAAAGAAATCATATGTGAACTGCTGATATGAAATTAAATGAAGAATGATCGTCGCAGTTATGATCGCAATTTTTGCAATTGCGTAAAGACTCTTGAAAAAAAATCTGGACTTCGACAGGTCTTGAACCCGTGACCTCGCGATTCTGGTGCAATGCTCTACTAACTGAGCTATGAGGCCACTGATGTTGGGAGCAGGGAACCCCAAATTTGTCAGTGCATGGAACATAACATGGTGTTTTGAATCAGGATTTTCAGCTGTAAAGTATTCAAACTGGCATACAAGCACTGAAAATCAAGACAGCTGCTAGATATATATCACACAAGTAGGCTGCAAACGCCTTGTTTGAAGCACATTCACGTTCACGCCGCGATCGAATTGTTGATTACCTACATGTACCGACGCAAAGATGTCGCAGTACATGATTCCACCAACGCCAACTGGGAATTCTCAGAGACAGCTGGAAGAGTTATGCTATTGCTACAAAGCTGGGTCAAAAGGACAAGAAAATTGTTGCAGCCACACTTTTGTCCGTTAGGGGAATGTCCTAACTGCAGAAACCTGTCCATGACTGAAGATGAAAGACAAGATGCTGATGCAATTCTCACAAAACTAGGTGACTACTTCAAGCCAAAAAGAAAGACAATCTATGAATGGTATGTTTTTAAGTCTCATTCACAGAAGCCTGGTGAAAGTTTTGATCAATTATTGGGCAAACTTTACAAGCTTGCTGCTACACTGTACTTGTCAATTCAGCGCGTTTGAAGATGAAATGTTACGCGACCGCACTGTTGCTGGTTTATGAGACCATGGCCATCGCAAACAACTTCTTCGAGATACCACACTAACCTTTTAAAAGGCCATTGACATCAAGCAGATAATGTCACAGATGAGCTAAGCAGTGATGAGAGTATCTATACTGTGAGGGCAACCAAAGATATGAAGAATTATGCTGTGCAAATTTATGTATCAGCCAGAAAATCAGATGCAGGCATCCATTAAAATTCCAGATTGACATAGGAGCTTCCTGCAGCACTATGACACTTCAAGATTTCAGGAAAATTTCACATGAAAACCGTCAGCCCACCAACACTAAGCTCGAGCTGCCACCTCAGTGATACACTCCACTGGCACTTAACTGCACAGCTGTTAGGAAAAAAGTTCACTTCGAGATTGTTGAACATGTGCCTACATGCTGCGCTTTAAGCTCAGCAAAGTAGCTTACATGCACCAGATCCTAGGAGCAGATGGTCTACAAGCTGACTCTGAGAAGATCAAAGTGGTGCATAATATGTCTTACCCAACAGACAATCCAGTCAAAACAAGTCCATTCACCCATATCAGACTCAGACCAGCGACCCATGTCATATGTAAGTCACTTGCAGCAAGCTGCTCAACAAACTGAACCACCTCAAACTACAGGTCCTTCTGCTAGCCGCTGTCTTACCAAAGATAAAGGTTGCAGCAGCCAGTCACCTCCTGTTCAGCCATCAGGTTCTGCTGATATGGTGATGACAACTCCCAGAAACCAAGTCACGCATACCAAATCAAGACAAGTCGTCAAACCCAGCACACAATTAAAGGATTTTGGGCAATAAGACACATTTCAAGGAAAATGTTAATTAGGACTGTTTTGGCTAGAGAACATTCTGTTACAGGGAGTCTATAAGTTCAGATTATATGAGACAAAGTAACATTTAAGTTTGCTTTTTTTTTTATTAGCTTTTGTTCTCCTTGGCATCAGAATAAGCGAAACTGCAGAAAAAAGCACAAGACTTGCGAGTGTAGTCAACCATTTAAGAACTCACCCCAGTCCCTTACCAGAAAATGATTGTTTGAAGCCAAAATTTCCCCTTTGTTGTTGTGTTGCAAACAAGCAAACATGGTGATCCCCTTTTTTATTTGGTGTTATTGATTTGTAAAAGGAAAGACGTTGGGTAGTAGAACTTGTAGTATTTGTGTATAAATGACATAAAACTCTGCATTTGGAGCCAGGGAGCAGTATGAGATTATGAGATAGCGGTCTAATTTCCTTACCTCATTTGCAACATCAGACAATTTGAAATCACTTCAGTGAAAGATTATAGCCCAGAAAGATGAATAGGCCCTAGGTTTCAGTAATATTTATTTAACAGTTTTTGCTCTGTGACAAAAATTATTTTTTAGTACAGTTGAACCTCGATTATCTGGACTCATCGGGACCTTGGTAAATAGTCTGGATAATCGAGAGTCCAGATAATCAAAAATATGAATATTAATGAGATAGAAATGTAAACAAAAAGTATACAGCAAAGAAAACATCATAAGATTTTAATTGTGAAATCTACACAGCCCGTATGTATTTACAAATAGAGTGAAGCTGAATGTGTTAGATATTTCTTTGTCTCGTTGCACTTGTGAATTTTGAAAAGCGCACAGGATAATACGCTGTTTCAACAGTCTTTTGAAAGGATTATTGTGCTTTTTGCGACTTTGAGTTTTAGAAATCACAACTATTTAATAATTTTCATGAAAAAATTGGGACCAGAGAAAAAAGTCCGGATAATCGAGGTCTGGATAATTGAGGTTCGACTGTACATCCTTTTCAAGGGAACTAAGTTAATGTAAACAAATTTTGAGCCACTCATACGTACTCGTCCCATTCTTTTCTGGTCAGAACAACCATACTATTGATTCTCCGTAGCGGCTGCTTTAAGTCCCTATGTATTGCTTTTCATAGTTGACTTTGTCACAAAGAGTAAAGATTTGAATATATTCATTCTAAAGAGGGAAAGGTCATGTTGTGTCATCTTTGTTTCTGGAGAAATCTATCCTGTTCTGAACTCTTCCACTTTAGCACTGATTAATAAAATGTAAGTTGAGTGAAGTTGAAAATAAAATAACAATACATTGTGGAGCTAAATAAATTTGAACCTGTTAAAAAAAATTTCTGTCAACAAATGCAATTTGTATCCAATCAGTTCCTTTTAATTAAGTTTCTTCTCTGAGAGTAGTAGTCTGTCGGAAGGCACACAAATACAATGTATATTGAATTTTTCCAAGAAAACAATAAATGTCTTTCTTCTGTATTGGTGTTATTTCTTTGATACTGTGATACTTAGGGGAAGAAATAGCCAATTTTAATTATAGCATGACCAAAAGTTTGTTTTGATTCCATTGTAACACAGCGGGCTCACATGTTTTCAGCAGATGTGAAAATGTGAGATCTGGTAAAGTTCAATAGTAGGCCATTTCTTGTTGGTTACAAGAAGAAAGAGTGTCTCATTCTAATCTGTTCTGTGATTGGCTCTTTCCATAACAGTTTTTTGGGGAGACAAATGGAATCAAAGGCTCCTCTGAGCCAGCTCATGGATGAGGAACATTACAAAATTTTGTATTCAGAACAACTTTTAATATTTTCTTAAGCTTACGATATACCTTCAGATCAGCAATTTTCTTCAAATTTGGATTCTTTGGTTAAAGTAATGATCGAAATAGGATCTCTAATGTAAAAATAGAAATTATCAAAAAAGGTTAAATATTGGTGGAGAAATGGCAGTTTTACGTTTTGGCTGGAAGCAAAAATTACCCATTTGATTGACATATTAATTTTAGTACTGTTTTCTCAAATCAATTTTTTCAAGCAAAGTGGACACTTTAAAGAGCTAAAAGTCAAAGGGAATTTGTCTGATTGCCCCCAAATTTTGACAGTGGCTATATTAATATATAAATAACAAAAAGTGATTTCTTTATTTCTAAATATTTTTTCTCTAAGAGCAATTTTTGTATGAACACTTCACATTTTTTAAAATACTATTTCTAAAAGGTTCTATAACTTTTCACTGTAACTGAGTATGGCAAAACGCAGACACTTTATTTTAGCGCTTTGGGTCCGGAAACTGAGGAACAATTATTTAATAATTCAATTGGCAAAGCTGACTTGTAGCTTTGAAAAGGTGATTCAGGCACACACATTTAGAGCTCATGAAAAATTTGACAATTCATTCTATTTCAAAATTCTTGGTATAGTTTGATAGCCAGCTCTATAAGCTTTCATTTGATATGGGGGCTTAGTTATGTACATGTACAGTTTAAACTGGACATGCAACATTGCTTGGCTGGGAGACACCCCTGAGGGTATACAGTAACCTTAAAAGAAAACTGAGCAAGATTCCTGAATGTTTCATGAGTGCACCTTTGTCAGGCACACATCTTGGTAAAGTAGAACCGTTCACTCACTAGTATTTTCCATAAATTTACGCAGTTTTAAGCAGTGATATCCCTAAAGATCCTCAGGCCCCATATGCAATAATGTAAATTTTATTCAACCAAATACCCCAAACCTTTTGTCACCTGGAAGTTGAACTGATGGAAATTCAAATATGCAAATGTACAGTATTCAACTTAAAGTTCCCTACAGCTTGATGGCTAATTTCAAAATGGTTTTGTAAATGGTTGTGGTCCTGATAAATTTTCTGACCATTCTGACAGTGAGATAACATCAAAATATGTCATTAATACGCGGTAACAGTCACGATGTTTTTGAGCAATTCAAGCGCACAATTTCATGGCTGTTGACAAAACCCGGATCAAATCAGATCAGATTGGATGGGATTGGACTGGCAAAACCTGGATTGGATCAATGAAAGTTTGATCACAGAAACATTTAAAACATTATGTGGCCAAAATATTAAACCAATTCTGGAGCCTTTGGCCTTATGTTTCTTATGTTCACTGCAACAAAGGATCTACCTGTTTCACTGACTTAACTCTTACGAAAACTCTGCACTAGGAATTTTATAGACCATGTCAAGTTGTCAAGTTGTCAAGTTGTAAAATCTACATGTAACAATGGTTGTGAATGACTTGTTGACCACTGAATTTAATAACGCCTCTATCATCGACAAATGTAATCATCACATTAGAAAGTCTTTACAATCTTGGCACACCATGACTATCCCCAATGTGGACGTCTCTTACAATCGTCTCCTCACAGGACAATACAACAAACTTACATTGTATATTACCAAGAATTTTAAAAGGAGTAACTGCAGAATACCCTGCCACTCGAAGCTGTATTCCTAAAAATCGGGATACTTGGCTATGCAGTTTGTGCACGCTCTTTCTTTATTTTATGTTTTTAAAAGGAGCATGAGGGGACGCAGCGGACCTTTACTGTAAGTATCGTTTCACGCAGAGAATTTTTCTTGTGGTCAGTGAAGGCGTCATAATCTGTAACACTCTGTGACGTTCATCTGTCAACTGTCCTGTCTGTGGCATCTGGAAAAAGTTTTTCTTTGAATCTATTGTTGTAGTTTCGTATTTTACCTTGAAGCAATGGTTTTTTGTTTCACAAAGGACAAAGGTTCTTTATTGTACCTCGTGGTCAGACCAGAACTCCAGAACGCAATGTTATGACGCCGAGGAAGGGCTTTACTCCTTTCACTCGGATAATCAATCCGGAGTTACTTTGTCCAGAAAAAAAAAATGGTATGTGCTAAGCAGGAGCATTTGTGCTATGAGCCCGAACCAGTTTTTTAAAAGAAGCTTGGTAGT
>OX419344.1:14309546-14334546 GCA_948470475.1 Galaxea fascicularis
TGCAAGCTGGCAAAATGTGGGTTTATTTTGTCATTGGGGATTGTTCCAAGAGGTTTTTCACTACATAATTATCCTGATTTTCTCGTTTCTTACAAACCGACATTTCCAAAATCCCAATTCAACCTGGATATTGCTCTCAACTACTATAATTATTAATAAATTATCTGCAAAACACTGTCAACACTCGAATAAATTTGAATAAGAAGAAGCATTTCAGAATCCAACAGATTAATAAATATTACAAGTTTGTGATAAATATTAGTACATGCTAACTACTCAACCGCCACAACACAAACCTATATATTAGACTACATAGGCGTAACGTGTATGAATTTAAAGCAACTCTTTCACAGCCATCAGTTAAATCATGTTGACTCTTTTTAAAAAGTGCGAGAAAAAGAGCATGCAATTAATTCTCAAAAACAATACTGAAATATAAATGTATGTGCTATTAGTATGTTTGCATATACCTTCCAATGTTGATACCACAACCCAACTTTTCCGCCCCGTGCTGCTTGCAACATCAGAGCTCCTCTTGAAAAGGATTTTCGCGGTTGCCTGGCATTGCTCGGGAAACCAGTTGCTTCTGGAAGAGGAGAAGAACGCTTCTTTTGATCCGTTCTTGTATCACACGTTGGTGTATTTGGGTTTTCATTTCCTTCTCCGCGCCTTCTTACGGTTAGCTTGGCTGCTCTTCGCCGCTCCCGCTTTCTTTTTCTTTGCACGAGAGTAAGTGACCCGCACTCGCTTCAAATTCTGCTTTTGCGAATTACATTCACTGGCGGAGTCCGCCATCTCGCTGTGCGTCTAAAATATATTCACTCGAAGTCACTGTTTTTCAACTGACGATCTAATTTCACAAGGCGTTTTTATTTATCATGAGTGAATCAATATGTTCTACCCTTCTGGTTCATTTCTAAAACAACGACAACTTCCATGACATTAAAACAGATTATGACGCCTTGCCGGTCTCAGATGAAAAGAAACCCAGTGGGCGTTAAGTTGAGGTATGTCAGGAATGCTAGGAAATTTTCCTAGCATTCCTTTGCAGTACTTACGGCACACGTCTGCTGCGTCCCCTCATGAATACGAGCATAAACGGCTACACAGCTACATGGCTATGCCGCTACCTGGCTACCTGGCTACACTGCTACGTGGCTCATTGGCGGCAAATGAAAGCAAGGCTTCCAACATACTGTCACAAAAAAAAAAAAACATTATTCATCGTATTTAGCAGAATTCAAATGGAGATATATCCACAGTGGAAAAGATTTGTGGAAAGCATTTTTAAAAGACATTAAAAAAATTTGCAAATTTGAATAATAATCATGTTTAGTGGAATTCAAATGGAGATATATCCACAGTGGAGAAGATTTGTGGAAAGCATTTTTAAAAGACATTAAGAAAATTTAGAAATTTGAATAATTAGACAATGCGAGTACAGTATCGAACGAACAGTGTGAGAACGATCAATTTCAAGATGCTTACATGTAGATTTGAATTGTATTAATTGCACGTATGGTAGGTTATATGAAAACGTTTTGATTATGCCTCGTGTAGTAGTGAGTTTTGTTAATTTGAAATATTTTGAAACTGCTCACATCTTAATAATGAGGGTATATTCATGTGTTAGCGAGTTTGTTTCAGCACATGAATTAGGGAGTTAATTTTGGTTCATATATTACTGAACGACTGAGTTACATTCATATTTATTTTATTTTTATTTTATTTATTCCATTTTCACTGCATTAGTTAAAACATAGTAACTAAATTACATGAAGAGACAATTAACTATACGTTAGTAAAAGATAAATTACTGCAGTGGGGAAGGACTAGAAGGGAACATACGAACCATTCAAGCTAGTCCACCCAATGCGGGTGTATGTGTTAGCGAGTTCCGATTTGTTTTGGCACAAAGCATGAGTTAGATTCAAGTTATATTAATGTGAAAGTGTATGCAAGTTTGATTCAGCACATGGATTAAAGAACGAGTTAGATTCATGTGTAGCGTTCTTGTTTGGGCACATGGATCAAAAAACGAGTTAGATTCATGTGTAGCGTTCTTGTTTTGGCTCATGGACTATTGTTTGGGTACATGGATTAAAGAACGAGTTACATGTAGATTCATGTGTAGCGCTCTTGTTTCGGCTCATGGTTTATTGTTTTGGCACATTGATTAAAGAATGAGTTAGATTAATGTGTAGCGTACTTGTTTTGGCTCACTGATTATTGTTTCGGCACATGGATTAAAGAACAAGTTAGATTCATGTGTAGTGTTCTTGTTTTGGCACATGGATTAAAGAACGAATTAGATTCATGTGTAGCATGTGTTACATGTAACCAGTTACTGTTATATACGTGTAATTCTATGGTAATTTCCCAGACCAAACATGGTATAGCCAGGGTTTTACTATATTTGGGCAGGACCATGAGGTCAGGCAGAAGGGAGGTTTGCGGTACGAACTCTTTGGGAAGTTGTCTGATGCTTCACTTCATTTTGGAAAATGCTTTCTCTTTTGTTCTTTGGACTCGTTTTGAACTGTGTTAGAGTGTGACAACAACTGCAGGCTTTGTAACTATTGCAAGTGGAGGCTGTGCCACTGGCAGCATCAGTTAAGCTTTGCACTTGGCCACAAAGCTACCTAGCCCCTAGCTTAGCTTCCTAGCCGTGTAGCTCGGTAGCTGCGTAGCCACATAGCCACGAAGCTACCTCAAAGCCCCTAGCTTAGCTTCCTAGCCGTGTAGCTCCATTTATTTCCATAATTTGATTCTTTTGCATTCTCGTTTCTTTCAAGTTTAATATTATGATACAACCAACTAAAATGTAAGTACAGTACCGCTCAAAAGTAAGTTACCACCGTCGCGCGCTATGCGATTCGCGTAGCGTGTGACATCCTAAAAACTGTAAGTAAAATGGTTTGAAGCTCTTGCGCGATCTTAACTGGCCTATTGTTAACTGTAACAATTAGTTTATTTCCTATTGTACATGTTTGTTTGAAAAAGCCCATCTTAAAGAAACTTGTATGTATACCTCAATAAACGCTCTGAATAAACAGGTCAGTACAGTTGATAAGAAGATGGACGGCCAAAATATTCTTCTGAGAATGGAGGATTGAGAACGGCATCAATGCTGAAATTTAACCGAAGATATTTTCAACTCGTTTCGCTTTGACAGTACTGTTTAGCATATTTGTTCGCTTTCTCAAACTGCGCTCGTTGGATAGGATTGCTTAATTCAATCAAGTTAGGGTTGAGTTTGTTTACTTAACTGACGTGCATTGTTTATAAACGCTCTGAATAAACAGGTCAGAACAGTTGATAAGAAGACGTACGGTCAAAATGTTCTTCTGACAAAGATTGAGAACGGCATCAATAATGTAACTTAACCGAAGATATTTTCAACTTGTTTCGCTTTGACAATACTGTTTAGCATACTTGTTTGCTTTCTTAAACTGCGCTCATTGCATAGGATTGCTAAATTCGATCGGCGAGTTAGGGTTGAGTTTGTTTACTGTACTGAATGTAGCTTCATCCTCATAAAGAATAATGCGATCGCACTGATAAAAAAAAAGGAATGTTCTAACTGGCTATGAATATAAAAAGATCGCACTTACCTCTCAGGAAACATGCACGTTTATGCCATTATTCAGTCAAAAGAAAACGCTCACCTCTCACCTAGCTCATACTGTGCGCGTGCTACTGTCAGCCATTCAACCACCAATAATTATCATTAGAACCGCTTTGTCATTAACGTAACTTGATTTTTATTTAGTAAACTGGAGTGCTTCAGTTTTCAGTGTACTGGAAATGTTTGAGCCATGTGTCTTTGTATTTATGAATAAATTGTTCGAATGAAGTGATCGAATGAATGTATTAACTTTGCAGTTATTTACACACAACAGGTTTGGCTCAAATATTACGAATAATCAATGTGGTGGCTACGTCTGCGACTAAAGTAAACATACATGTATCAATAAATAGGATGAGAGTTGTAGTGTAGGGAATTTTGCTCAAAAGTTACTGAAGTTAGTTTTTCAACCAGAGGAGATGTTTAATCGAAACTGTACGGGGACTAGAGGAAAAGAAGCTTTAGATCAGGTTAAGTTGGGGGTGGTTAAAAGTTACGTTTTTAAACTGTATCCTTGTGCAAAGGCACTGGAAGATGCACAATGGCACAAGTGCATCACTTGCATGGACGAGTTCTTAAGGAGGAAGAAAAAAGATTTCAGGGGCGATTAAAAGGGCTGGGAAAAAGGTGTTTCTAAGGAGGTTTGCAATGGGTAAGGGTTAATGAAAGGGGTTATTGTAAGTAAGTTAGTTCGTAATGTAATATGCTGTAGTTGTTACTTGTTTTTATTCCTTTGTAAATATTTGTAAGTTTATAGGGTAAATACAAACGATTATTATTATTATGAGCAAGTAGGTTAAAAAGTATATAACATTTATTGTGAAATACGGTAGTTTTTCTATAAAGATTAACAAGATATATTCAGTGACTTTTCTTTCATGCAAAGCTTGCTTGATTTGTTTTGATTGATTGTTTTTGTTATGCAAATCTCTTATCCGTGTGTCTGGCGCTTGATTTTATTTTGCACAAATTTTTATTTTAGAAAACTGGACCATTCTACCGAACACCAGTACACCGAACGACGATCATTCGCAACAAAGATCAACATACAAAGGTCATTCAATCTCTTATCTGTGGATGGATTTTACTTCGCACGAATTTTAGAAAACTTGATCATTCTACCGATCAATGCCAGACTCAACCGTTTAAGCTTCTTGTGCAGTATTGTATGTACGTAAAAGGTTTCAAATTACACATGCCAATATTTTTGCGGTTATGCAAATCTCTTATCTGTGGACGGATTTGTTTGTCTGACGCTTGATTTTACTTTGCACAAATTTTATAAAACTTGATCATTCTACCGACCAACGACAGACTCAGCAGTTTAAACTTCTTGTGCGGCTGTGTCTATGAATATTGTATGTGCGCCAATATTTTTGCGGTTATGCAAATCTCTTATCTGTGAACGGATTTGTTTGTCTGACGCTTAATTTTACGCCATTTCGACTCACGACGACCTCAACGAAGGGCACAACATGTACATGTGTGGACAGCTCAAATTTCGGTAGGACAACAGCTGCAATTGTAAGCGCTACGCGAAATCCATACGCGATATTAATTGATTTCGCGTTGTGGTAATCTATAATTTATGCCAGAAATTTTCACTTCAATGAGTCTCGCGCTACGGGAATTGCATAGCGCGTGACACGACTGGTAACTTACTTTTGAGCGGTACTGTACATGACTTAATCAAGTTGGTTTAGTGTAGGCGGGTTAACTTCATGTGCAGGCGAGTTAACTTCGGTGTTAGGGAATTAAACTGTAAACGAGTTAACTTGTGGGGGATGTGACCGGTTTCTTGAGAATTTATTAAACTTTTTGGACGTGAAAACTGAAAGTAAGGCCTAGTGTCACAGATGTCACTCCCCGCAGATGGTGGACAAAACACTGACCCCTGGTCCATGGTCTACCCTAAAATGGACTACCCCTTAAAAATACTATTTCAGATGACTGGTATGTTATCAGAAACTGCGATTATATACTTACATTGCATGAATGATGACCAGTCTTATTTGTTTTCGCTCCACATCACCTTCAGCCGCCATTTTGAATAACTACAGGGGTTTCAATAAGTTTTGAAATAGCCGTCTGAGCTTGCTACAGTAAGCGGCGACCTGATGAATTCTTTTGTAAATCATTTTAGTGAAATCTAGACAAAGTAGGCGGCAGTAGGAGGTAAATTCTGACAGACTAGGCGGCGATTTTCGCCGGTTGCCGGCTTCTAATGAAACCCCTGAACTGTACTGAATAAAACAACCGCTGTACACAAAAAGCGTAGACTAAATCAAAACAAAATTTTCTGCACACTACCGGGGGATACTATAAAATAATTCGAAATGGCATTGAAAACGAAATGTAAGTAAGACACCCGGCATCATATTTATCGCAAGTCTAATGTCACAGTAATTGTCAATCTTGCTCCCATGTGATTTAGCAACTCAGTTTAGGGTAGTCCATTTAGGTAGTCCATTAGGGTAGTCAAGGACTAGGGGTCAGTGTTTTGTCCACCACCCTCCCCGCATAATAATAATTGAAATTATTATGTTGACACCTCCTTTTGCTAACAAACCTGTGGCAAAAGTGTGTCTTAGTTTGTATAGTAGTTAAAGAGACGCTAACAACCAAAGCATCAATATCAGAGCTAATTTCCTGTCGTCTAAAAAAATTCATGTGTAAGGGACTTCAGCTCAGATTGTAGCTTAAGCTCACCTCCTGTTCGCGTTGCCCGTGTTTCATGATACTTTGTAAGTCACTAACCATTCTTTTCAGGCAGTCAGAAGTATCCCATTTAGCTCCTAAATCCATTTTGAGAAGGTTCTCTACCGTAAATTTCAGCGTCCTTAGTAAACTACACCTTTCTCTATCATGTTCCAACCCTCCTGCCTCCTCCTCGTCCGCCATCTTTGTTGTCACCCATTCCTTGTTTGCGGACGTCACGAACTGGGTTTCAGTCCTCCTCCTCCATCGATTGTCGTTGCTATGTAGCCGATTCGAATACAGTAGGAGGACCAGTTTGTGCCATCGAAGTCCTACTGTTTGCACTTCCTAGAAATATATACGCTACATACCAATCCACGGCATGGCAGTCAGAGAATGAAGTGGACTCACTTAAGCCTACTGTCAAGGTATGAGAGGATGGGAGCAGTAAGCTTGCGTGGAACGAGAAAAGGTTCCCACTGGCCATGGTCTACACTGGTGACATTCCGACCAAAACATAAGCATAAGGCCTTAAGCGTGGGATTAAGTTATCTAATCATACGATTAAATATAGATTGCTTCATGGCTGGTAAGTGCGAACGATTTTAATTCACATCTACATCTACATAGTGAATCAAAATCGAACAAGTCTGTACCATGAGGTAATTAATGTTTATCATAGTGCGACTACTCCAACCAAGCCCACCCGAGAATTTTTTTTTACAAATTGACCAATAGTGTTCGAGTAATGAAACAACAGAATAGCCGCCATTTGAATTTTGTTGTGCCTTGATAGTGGGTAAATTTGTGAAAATCCACTGTTGCGATGTAAGATTCTCATTGGCTAGTTTGCAGAAAATTTTCCTGGGTGGCCTTGGTCGAACTAGTTGCACTGTAAGTCTTAAGTGTTTAGATTTAATCTAAACAAATCACGGTCAATTGACCACAAAACAATAACAAGAAGCAAACACAATCTTGACTTTATTTTAAGCCAATTCATTGCACAAGATACTAAAAATACTAATTTCCAAACTGCTTCAAATTATTGGTGGCCGGTGCTGCCAAAAATACAAGAACATAAAACATCACAGACAAAACACAAATGGTTTAGTGATGGTTTAAGAGATGGAATAAGTGATTTAGAAATGATACTGTCTCAATACTAATAGTTACTGGTGTTCTAATGTGTAAAATGGTTTACACAAATAGTAAAATGATTTAGACACTAAGACAGTTTAGAAATGGTCTACTCGAGGATGTCAAAATGGATCCAGACTAATAATTATTAGAAATCGGTTTATTTAACTGAGAATCCATTTGTCTACGATACATCGAATGATCAGGTCTGACAACAAATGATGGAGTCTGTTCAAAATGGTTTAATTAAAGGTGGGATGGTTGGAGTTACTGACAAGTGATTTAACTCACCGGCAAATGGGAGTCACCGGCAGATGGTTAAGTGAACTTGAAACTGATTTAATGCAGAGACAAATAGTACTATAGTCAGGCCATTGATTTAGTATCAAGGCAACTTATCAGTGAAAAAGCAAATAGTTTCACCTGGTGTTAAATTGTTCATTCACAGATCAAGTTGGTCCATTGTAGAGGGTGGTAAAGGGTATTTTTGTGACTTGTGATCAGCTCTTTTTTCCCCTGTGAAATGTGAAATGGCAATTTTTTTCCTTGTAAATAGTGATTTCCATAGTAGCTGTGAAGCGTGATTTTCCAAAATTATTTTGCGTGAAACGAGAAATAAAGACACTGTTACACTCTGCAAGGTATTTTATGTGCAAGACAAGTTGCTCAAAACACATTTTACAGTGTAACATACCTTGCAATGGCCAAAATCGTTGCAAGGCAAGTTGCACGAACCGTTGCAGAAAGTAGAATCGTCTGAAGTCAAAGCAAATTTTATCTTTTGCTAATTTAATTTGTTCCTCAGTTTCTGGACCCTAAGGACCAAAGAAACGACTGTCTATGTTTTGCCATACTCATTTACAGTGAAAAGTTATTCTTAATAGCACATGTTCAAAATGGTATTAACAAATGTGAAGTGAATGTACAAAAATGCTCTCAGAGAAAATATTTCAAAATAAAAAATTTGCAGACACGTTTTTGTCTTTTATACGTTAATCTAGCCACGGTCCAAATTTGAGGCAAATGGACAAATTGATCCCTTTGAGCTTAACTCTTTAAAGTGTCACCTTCAAGTAGTCTGATGCATTTTGACATCGGCAAGTAAACCATTTCAAAACTGTCAAAATAATTTGCTGTTTGAGTAAACCATTTTACATAAGAACACCTATCTATTTGTATTGAGACAGTAAAGGTAAAGTAATAGTCCTGCAGCAGCTACCAAGAAAATAGGCGTTGCTTCTCCCATCACCACAGAAAAGGTTTGACTGTGGATTTTGGTAGAACGAAACCTTCTGATTAACGCTACTTGTAGGTAGTTCGTAGACCTCATTTGTGGTATAGGTTTTGAGTTGAGGGGGTGTTTTCTGAAGTCACTTAAGCCCCAACATGAAAACAAGGTGATATAACAAATGAAAGATTTCTACCCATTTGTGGCTATAAAAGGATAGCAGATTGAATGAAACTTGTTGCTATCGTTTAAGACTCTCTGTCGATCGGCATACATTGCGCGCCCCATCTTACGTTTTGTGGACCACAAAACCTCCAGATGTTGACTTATTAGTTTGTCTCGGTGTTCAATCCCTCAAAATCCAAGACATCTATCCAGTTTATTCAGCAATTATTGTTTATATAAGAAGTTTGACTATCTTATATAATTAAGATCAGCTAGGATATTTTGTTCTGCTTCGGTCGTCTATTAGATATTTGGAAGTTAAGCAAGAAGCGATACATAACACATAAGTTTGCTATGGCGCCCGGTATGAAGAACCGCAGTGGAAGAGCAAGAAAGAATACAAGAGGCTTACTTGAGACAACCTGTTCAAGGACAGTGATGAGCAAACAAAGCTTTACACAGATTCTTAAAGCACAGCAACAGCGAGTTCATCCAAATATAGTTATTATACTCAGTTCTATACTGCTAGTAAGTGTGATAATTTGTGGCTAGTACTCATGAACATGTTATTTTGAGTTTCTTCGGCTGGGCGCCGTTTGACGCTTCTAATGCCGTAATAATAACATCAATAAAGTCAAAAGCCATGAATCTTTTGGTAGAAGTTGTTTTCTATTACAAGTAGAACAGGGAAACATAGCCTCTTCCATTTATAAGCCAAAAATATGTTCTCTCGTTCGCACACTGTTTTTGCACAGTCCCGCATTTGCATTTCTTATATTTGTTTATGTTCTATTGGCCTTGTTGAAAAAGCGATCACAGGCAGTACCATCGTTCTGCTTGGTTTTACAAGTGGATTTGCAGTGCAATAAGACCTATTTATTTTTCCTTATCCCATGTCTCGCTTCCTGTAAAGTGACTTTCTTCGACATTCGATCGCGTCCACGATGCCGATCAAATCAGAGGTTTCAAATCCTTCAGACACTAAAAACATGAACGGACCACACGCCTGTAATTGTTTCCCGTCAAAAGCTAGCCTTCTTGCAACACTCCTGCCGATATATTTGACTGTAATATGCCGTTTGCCATTCCCTCACATGTGAATTGCCAATCGCCGGTTGCATGATCCCAAAACAACAACAAACGTGCGCAAAGCAGGCCGGTCGACACAGAGTCTTTAATTACTGTTAAGGGCAAACAGTCATAATCATTTTGATGATTGTCACGTGACATATCACGTGACACTATCCAACCAAAAGCTTCTCTTTTTTTAGAGGAAACTGGTTGGGGACATCTTTGACTGTAATACATGTAGTGTGGATCCTATGGAATTAAAATATATCTGTTAAGAGAGGAAGTTTCCATTTTAAAGTATGCATTTTTTGCATTTTGGGGTGAGTTTGTTGAGGATAATTGTGATAAGCTACCTCAGGGTTCCCAGTTCCTCAAGCAGCGGTAAACGGACGAAGCCGATTTAAAGCATTTCAAGGCAAATATATTGCTAAAATACCTTGAAAAATTGCAGTTTTACAGAGCAAATGCCCAAAACATTACCCTTCAAATTCTATTGAATAGCTTATATAATGTGTAGTTTATTCTATACACGATCGACAAGATACAACTCAAGACTGTCTCGAACTTTAGCTATGTTCACAAATCTTTGTTTCAATCTCTGCAATTTGTAACGTATCCTTAGAAAACTAAGATATTAAAGCTGCATTTGGGGGCTACTCGCTCTGCAAGGATGAATCATCATTGTCATCGTCAGTGTCTACTACATGTGGATTGCTGCAACTATTGACACTTTCCTTGCACATGCAAGCCTTGGTGCAAGCCAAATTGATATTGGCACAGGAACAATTGCTCTGACATGCTGATTTCCTACACTGACACGTCGTTAATTCCAGAAGGCTGCTCGGTGCAGGATCTTTTGTCATATAATGGGGCCTAAGGGTGTCCACTATCTTCTCCCAGCCATTTTCCTCAGAGGGAGGCAGATCTTGCCTTGCTGTCAATGCCATTCTCCATACATAGGTTTGGTAGGTAGCTCTTCTTGCATGTTGACAAATGCTGTCAGAGGTAGGGGGCAAAAGTTCACTTTTGTGTCTTTTCTGGAAGAACATCAAATATCGCAATTCATCAGCAGTACTCAACGTTTTCTTCACAGTGGGGTATAAAGCGCAAATGAACTTCTCACATTTAACTCTGCATGTGTCGTTTGAGAGTAGATGATAGCCCTACCATTCCAAGGCTTTCTTAGTGTGCTTCACTATGTTGTAAAACCTCCCAGGCTTTCTTCTTGCCAACACCGGCTATTGCACTTGTGGTGTCACACCCTGTAAGTGCATGAAAGGCTGGGAGAGCCTTGCACACCTTCTGGCCCAGCTTTTGGCATAAGAGATGGACTGGCACATATCGCTGATGATCTCTTATACCTGTTCTGAACCACAGCTCCTCACATGAGATATCACTGAAGTGTGTAGTACACAAGACCAGCACATCAGTATCAGGAGACTGTACGATGATCCTTGTCTCCGGGCGTGTTGCATATTTGGCATGGAGTAGTAATCTGGTATCCGTCTCCTCTTGGTGTGACGATACATGTAGATCCTCCAAGTCCTTGCACACTTCACAAGTGACACATACCAATCTTTCACCTTCCTTGTATCCTACAGCTGTATCTTGCAAATCTCATTCGTCAAGAAGTCATACATGTTGATCTTGTTCTGTGGGTTCCCAATGTACTTGCTCCATTGTTTAGGGATCGGAGTAGAAGGACCATTTATACGGATCTTTAGGGAACTCAAGGTTCCTCGCCTTGCGTGTTCTCCAGCCTTGATAGATGTCTCCCAATATTGGTCAAACACCAGATGTACCTCACTGCAGTTGCTCTCTGAGAGCGGCGATACTATACTTGTGAAGTACTTCATGGCAAGCTCCCCAAAGGTAGTTGTTCCTGCAGACTTCATCATCTGTTCAGTGGCCATCCCATCAATTATGTGTACGGTCCTCAGCGTTGATGGTATGAGACAGGTAACAACTTCAACTAGTTCTTCTAGAAGGTTCAAAACCACACTCTTGGTTGTCCTCCCAAGGGTTCCGTCCTGGTGACAAAGGGCAAATGGTACTGTCAACAGCTCACAGCTCGGAGCACTTCCCTTAGGTTAATTGTCTTGTATTCGCAGCTATGAGAAGCCTGCCAAAGAGGACTCTGTCTGGACTGACAGTTATGAACTTTTCATTTGTGGATTTTATGCTTGTGCTGGATGTTTTAATCTTTAATCTCATAACAGGGTGGTACTGGATGTTTTAATCTTTAATCTCATAACAGGATCCCAGAAGCTTGTCTCATCGGTATTTAGACGCTTTTCCACAAATGTCTTCATCTGTTCTCTGCCTTTATCTATACTAGCGAGCAACTTCTCTGCAATGCTAGATGGTAACACAACTCCTGTGGCGAAGTTTACAAGTTCTCCGGTGTCATCGGCAAAAGGTTGTGTCATCGCACTAAATGTAAAGCAAGCAACTTACTAATGTCACACTCATCTCTTATAACTCTGTTTACTGAAGCTTCCTTGTGAGCAACCCCTAAGCGATCAGTCTTCTCAATGCCATACATGTTTTTGAGGGAGGTCATGATGGCAGCACGCTCCTCACTTGTCTTTGAGAAATACCAACAATACTGCCTTTTGCTTTTGAGTCAGCATTTATGGATTGTTCTAACACCATGTTGGTGGATACTTGGGTGGGAAAAAGGATTACTTGATCGGCTAACAACATGGTTTCCATTCATGAATTCCTGATGGACTCTAGGATGCTTTGTTTCCAACTGTTTCATATCAGAGAGATAGACTGGGAGCCAATGGGAATAGTTGTGCCTGTCCATTGAAAAGAAATAAGGGACCATGGCTGCAACAGTACATAGATGCAGCTTCCAGTTCCCTGTTCGTTCTGATTTAATGAGCTGCAACAGTAGGTCAACCATGGTGCCATACTCTTCCCAAAAGGCGAATAACTTACAATATAAACACTTTTCTACGCTCTTCCTTGAAGTCTTCAAGTTTCTCGATAATGTCCTGGAAACCTTCTTGAAGACTCTCAAAATCCTCCACAACTTCTGTTGTACAAATCCACCTTTGCACTGCATGCTGCAAGCATCCTGGTTGTGGACTGGCCTATAAGAGTACTTCTACCTTCTTCCTGACTGTTCCATACCAAGAACGCTTTCCACCATAGGCGAAACAAGGCCTCAAAGCACAGCTTGTGTGCACGCACTCCCCTGTTGTAGGATCTACCATTCATCAATGCAGTGGTGCTACCAGCCACATACACCCTAGACTCTATTAGCAGGTTTTCTAGGCTGGAACTCTGGTGCTTCTTTCCTATTATGGAAAGAAAGTTCAGCGCGCTGTGAAAGCTTCCAAGGCGTAATTCTGTGTTGGAAAACTCAGCAGGAAACTTGAGTTGTATTTCCTCGGCCTTGACATAGATAGCAAGGTTAAATGTAATCACAGCTTCCAACTGTCCAACTCTCTGGCTTATTTGCTGGGCATGCTTGACATGACAGACTGTGCTGAATTCCGTTGAAGAAGCATCAAGTAATGGACATTAGCCGATGTTGGCGGGACAGGGGATGTCTGGATACAATATGGCATTAAATGCGCTCCAACTAGGTACAACCTGACGAGTAGCTCCCTCTAAGATGATTGTCTTGAGTAAACATATGAAGGATTGATTCAAAGAATCGCCCAGATAGTATCGTCCACAGTTGCGCTTGATAGGTCTTTACTCTTCCCAGAAAACCATTCGCTATCCACAACACCACAAAAATCTTTGACCACAGGCTGTCTACCATGCATTGAACAGTCCTGTGAATGCAGGGACCTTCTGCACCTTGTTTGGTTGGCATGCAAAGTAGAAGGGGCCTGGGGGCCGTACTACTTGCGCTGATAAACCACTATCATTGTGGCATGTGTCATGTGCTTATCATCAAATCATTTATATCATTATTATCAGCAGCAATCTGGATGAAAGGGCCTGGACTGATGTTAGGCGGTATGATCATCCCCATTTGCTCTACCAGCACTGTGACCTCCATCGCTAGACTGGTATCTACTGCCTGTACTTTGTCATAAGATGAGCAATGACCCATGCGGTTTAGGAGAGTTCTCGATACTTTGGACCCTGTGAGGTGGTGGATTGCCATAGCGAGACCTATATGCTTGGGTAGCTTCACTTTGGAATTGGACACTGAATGAATAACATCTTGAGTGACAGATAACACTTTGCGTTCGTCTTCTATTTGTTTCCAGGTGGCTCTCGAAACATCTGGCTGATCACTTGGGCATATGATTTGTCATATCAACAAGTACAGACTCTTTGGTATTATTTTCTTCACAGTTTCCATTCCATTGGTGTTCTTGATGTCTTCTCTGATATGGCTTGCAACTCTCAAAATCTCTTGATCAATAGGTGGGGCTTCCATTTCATCCATCTTGGCCACTGCTGCTTTGTTTATAATGTCTTGAATAGATAGTGCACTCGAGTATACTATCTCTTGCTTTGTCTTGTTTGCTTGAAAAAATTCAATCTTGCCAGAGAAATGCTTCTTTCAATTGACGTTTGGTGTAGCTCTCTCCGTTGACTCCTCTTTCTTTCATATTCTCTTGGTAATTCTGTAAAAGAGTCAGCATATTGTATGCCCTTCCATCAGAAATTCCAGGGGTGATGCTCTTCACGAGATCTTTAAAAGCCACGTCATGTGCAGATATGTTATCACCAAAGCCTTTATGCTTTAAGTTGGACTTGCTAATGTATGAAGAAAAGCAGTCTTTGTGATATTTTGCTTCAGTGGCTATCAGGTCATTATTTATGCTTAGATGACAATGCAGCATACTTTCATCACCTTTAGCGTCAGCAGCATTCTTTATACTCTCACAGGCTTTGAAGGTGGAGACATTGTACATAGTTGCCACTTCTCTATGAGTCTTGTTTCAGCAAAAAAACCATCTTGACAAATCAATTGCAGTTGTGGTTGACCGTGAAACTCGCTAAAGTCTCTTCTTCCCTTTCTAGTTCGTTTTCTTCACAGGATACATGTTCAACGATAGAAGGGTCAGTATTACTCATAGCATAGTGAATATTTTGGTTGCTAGTATAGCTGGAGTAACAAGACAAATGCAAGTACACATCTTCCTTATTGAGGTCCTCCAGCTCTCCGGTAAGCCTACTAAAAACATTTATCTTTACGTCTTTTTACAGCACTAACTAAGGTTGCCACAGCTCTTCCTTTCCTTAGGATCTCATTTCGATCTTCCCCAGAAATTATGCATTTCTGCAAAGAAGTCTTTGTTAGTTTACGTTTCTTTACTCGAGCAAAGGAATCAAAGAAATCTTCGTCTTTATCTAGACTACCCATATGTGCTGCAAACATAGCAAAAAAAATGCTCAACATAACAAAAACCCTTAGTCTCTTTGTGAAACTAGAAATGACGGCAAAACTAAACTGGATAAAATATAACAACAATAATAGAGAAGAAAATGTTGCACAATACATGAGCACAACTCTGGGGAGAAACGTCTTTTCATAAACATCTCAACCGCCAAAAGGCTAAGAAATTTGTTGAGTGCATTCATTAAGAAAAAAGATGAGATTTTTATCCAAAAGAGCTTTGGAATAGATGAAAAACAATGTAACAGAATACTGTAACAGAATAAAGAATGAATTATCATTTATATTGATACATACGGACATATATTTTGGGCGCCACCATCTTTGATAGTAAAGCCTCGCTTTCGTGAAGCTTCTTTAAAGGAAGCAACAGGAAGTAGAAAAGTCCCTTGTTTTAAATCATTAGGTTTGCAAAAGCCATATTTAATTTTGTCTTTTATAGCATGTTATGAACATTTTTTATAGGAGCTTGACATAATAAACTTTATTTTGACTAAATCTTCAAAATACTATAGAAAATATTATCACGTGTGTGCAATCTTTGGAAATTTATTTCCAACAAGAAAAAATTTCACTTCTAATCAAATTTGTAGATAAACCGTTGCACCACTGTAAATCTGCTACTCTTACAAAGTCTTTAAGCATTGGAATTGCCTCAAGTTGCTCATTCCGTTTAGTGTTGCTTCATGAACCGGGAACCCTGAGGTGGCTTATTATCACAATTATCATCAACAAACTCACCCCAAAATGCCAAAAATGCATACTTTGAAACGAAAACTTCCTCTCTTAACAGATATATTTCAATTCCATAGGATCCACACTATTATACAGACAAAAAAAAAGAATGTAGACGTCTCCGACCTTTTTTTCTCTGAAAACAGCAGTTTTTTGGTTGGATGGTGTCATGTGATATGTCACATGACACATCAAAATGATTACAACTATTTGCCCTTAACAGTAATTAACGTTTGCAACAAGTTTTGTTCAATCTGCGATCCTTTTATAGCCACAAATGGGTAAAAATCTTTCATTGTTTTTTGTTCATGAAGTGTTTGCAAAACTATGAAAGATTACAAAGAAGGATATTCAATGGTGTAGGCAAACTATATGTCTCCTTGGAACTCTATTGTTGGGCTATATTTTATGGGTGTCTGTGACATCATCAGTTACCATGGCAACACCCCAGGTCCACAAAAAGGTCCTTGAAATGACAGTTTTTGTAAATTATGTGAAAAACTAATTTGGTGAGCTACCATTTTTATTTCTTTGTTGGAAAGCTCCCTAAATTCTTTAACTTTTTATGTAGTATGGAATTTAGTATATTTTGAAAAAACGAGTTTTATGTCTTGCAGAAAATTCTACTAGATAATTATTTTACCCAAACCTTTTATATTTGAAGTGCCATCTTGAAATATGGTACAAATTGTATGCAAAAAATCAAGATAGGTCACGAAGCAAAATTTCGAACTAAAAACAAATGTTTCCTACAGATTTCGCACAATTTCAATCAGTATTTAACTTCTGATTTTGATTCATTCAGCCAGAGTTTTCAATAAGGGCCGGCAGCTGGGAAATTCGCTGTTTACTTGACATGATTTCGCCGCCTTTTTTGATTAAGAACTTACCTCAAATGCTATAAATAGCATGGAACAAAGTTGTACCTTCTCCGCCTACTCCTAAACTTTAACCACCTACTCTGATTCTTATTGACAACCCTGTTCAGCTGATGCGTACATCTTAGTTATGGTGTGTGTAGATTGTGCACACGTGCAGCTAAAACCCTTTCCAGCCTCCTTAAATTGCAATCAGTTTTGGGATTGCTTGTCACTGATTGAACAACTGGTGCAAGTTTTGCTGGCCAATTACAGAGTAAAGCAATACAAAATGAGAGCAAAGCCTGTCATCATTGAATCTCACATGAAAACCAGTCTGACTAACAAAGTAAACTAGTACCTTAAGTATAAAGGGGTTAGTTTCTAAAGAAACTGTGGTGCTGCGTCGGTGGGGAAGTAATATACAACAATTTTGGTATTATCAACAGAGTTGATAAATGTAAATTGACCACCGTACAGGGATTCTAAAAGCTGACTTTTCGAGCGCTAGCCCTTTGTCAGAGCGAATCCAATTCGCTCTGACGAAGGGCTAATTTAATCTCATATACTTTTATGGGAAAACAATATTGCCCCCTGGATGGCCAGTTTCTTATTTTAAGCCTGCTTCCAGTGCCTGCTTCCTTGTTTTGTTGTATACCACACATGTGAAGAGTGCTTTTCATGTGTTCTAATTGGTCAACTCAGAGGTGATTAGCAAGAACTATTCACCTCCAAGCAGCTGAAGAGAAACAAACTGGCCTCCCATTTTGGTAAATATCCACCACTATTCACCTCCACTTCGGTGAATATTGTTAATTGTTTCTCAGTGCATGAACGGGCAGGGTTCTGCGAATCCTGCAATCTGATTGGTTCCGGGAGTGGGCAAAATTTTCCTATCTCTTGACCATGGCCACGGAACACTTTTCGTAGGTAATCAGTTTTACACCGGTGTAACCGAAGTTACACGTATTCATGCTCACACAGTTTATTAACAAAAATCCACACTCCCACAGTACTGTACAAGATAAAATGAAAAAATACAAACAATACAAAGTTAAGAAAATGCATTAACGAAAACAAAGAAACGTTCAAATGTATGATTGAGTTTAAAAATATATTTACCTTAACGGTGCACTTACTTAACGAAATACTAGTGTTATGGTCTGTAAACCTCCATAAAAATGGTGACATAAAACGTTGACAAACAAGACTGAATTTATAACCTGAAGCTAGAGAAATTACATAACATTACATAACGACATGGTGATACTAAAGACAAAGTAAACGATAGAAGGAATACAAACTACAAAAAAGGACAGCTAATTAACAAGTAGACGCGACATACATGAAATAAAGTAAAGGAAAATTTGAATTAAAGTTTCGCGGTAACAATCGGTGCAATGAAAGACTGTATATTTCCTAGTTTCTCTCAAAATGAAACTTTTCACTTACTAAACAGTTTGAAGTGAAGGAAAACATCAGCGATATATTCTCCTAAAAAGTCAAGTATTCACTTGATTTTGTTTCACTTGTTTACAACACTTTGCTGTTTTTCAAGTTGTTGTTTTTCTTGAACTGTTGACATGCCATTTTCCTTCACAACTGCGATGATCATTCTTCATTTGATAAAACTGAATACAACTAATAACTTCCGAGCTCAGTTTTTTCATTTGATAAATTCTGTTATTTCCTTCAGAGTTTAATTTTCTGATGCCATTACATTTTCCTTCACTGAAGGAAATATAATTATTGGTTTTTGAACAAAAACCTTGCCACGTTGTGATGTGGGCATAAGCTATTATGACATGTTTCCCTTGTTTAGTTTTCTTATTTTTGCATTTATCTGTGTGAATGTCTTGATAGAAAGCAATCACAATTACTTAAATAAGACATGAAAAAAAGACTAACCAGTGTGATGCCCCACTTGTGTTAGTAGAACTTTTATTCAACCCGAATTTGGAAGTGTCAGGTTTCATTTTCAACAAGAAAAAGCTTGTGACTTTTCATACACAAATGTGTGGTTTAAAAATAGTTATTATTCTATGAAATATCATCATGATGGTTTTTTCCTTTGATCCAGTTGTCGCTCCATTATTTATACTTGAATTTCTGTTTTATTGTTAAGTCGATCTGTCTTTTAAGATTCAATTCAATACAGAATATAGAAATTAACTGTATTTAAATTTGTTTGCGAATGGGCATCATGTCTGATCATAATTTGTGAAATTGGGTGGACATTTTCAAAATTTGGTCGGACAATGTTTGATGACCAACTGTTGTTTCCAGCACTGCATATCCCACAAGCTTTGCACTTTCATTATGTATGTTTTTCTTATTTCAGGAAGAATTATGCCTGTTTCTAAAAAGGGAAGGAAGAAAAAAAAGAGTGCTAAGAAGGGCCTTAAGGGTCTTCAGAGTATTGCCGAACTGCTTAAGTCAGTAAGACAGCAGTATGAGCAGAAAAGCAAAGATTTTAATAGCTATCCACACCCTGATGTCAGAAAGCTCATTAACCAATATGCTGATAATGACACTCTCCTTGCTAAGGTAAGCTGACATTGAAAAAGATCAGCTATATTTTGTATGTTGTAGGCAGGGCTTTTGGTGACTATAGCAAAGAAAAAAATATTCGGCAAATGGTTTTTGGCATCTTTTTGTGGCCCTGGTTCAGATAGAATTACTTTACATTTACATAATGTAATAATGCAAAAAATGAAAATGCAGAAGAAAACTACCAACACTGAAAGACCTCTGCATCCCAATCTTACCATAACTTAAAAACAAACAATTGAAAGTAATTAGAATATTCTATGAGTTAAACATTATAATCACCTGTCATGTCGCAAGTAGTCATAGAAGACGTATAAAACATGGCTTAAATCATCATGACAGATAGCAATTCAATACCAGACCTCCTCTCCTAACTGTAAATCTGCTGGTCATTGACTGTGTAAAACTGCTGTGATGGCATTGATGTAGTGGTTTTGAGTTGATTTGCCTCACTTTTTTTCCAGCGAAAGGAAAACAAGACGTATGAAATTGTTTCTAAATAAATCTTAAATCTTCAATTTCTCAGATAAATACTTTGGCAACTAAACCTGAGAATTTTTAGTCACCAAGAGAGACGTTTTAGTCGGATTGGCATCCATATTGATCAGTCGCAATTTTGAGCCCTATGGGGGATGACAACTCTAAGTCTGTTTCAAGAGAAAAGCAAATTTCTTCTGGGAATGTGTGGTTCCAGAAAATATCCATACCCCCCCACGGTAGGGGGGTCTAAAAGAGACAAATTTCCGAAGGGGAGGGGGGTACATAAAGAGTTTTTCTTTCCAGAGGGTTTGAAATGCGATCGAATAAACACTTATGCATTTTTACAATTGATTCAGGTAACCAAGAAAAACGAAAAGTTCTATCCGTAGAAATAGACGTAGGATTCCTTGTCATATATTTCCTATTATTATTCCAGCGCCAGACGACACATACACCACTGACGCACACCTCTCAGCAGCACGTTCAACGTCGAGTAAAACAAAATGGCCGACTAGAAAAATATCGTTCCCAGTCCCCTAAGATTGGCCGTATTGAGCGAACGCGCGGAAATGAGTTTGAGCTGAAGTGGGTAATTTCTCTCTTCGCTTTTGCGCACTTTCACTGGCTCTTCATTTTCACTCGCTTGGCTTCTCGTTCACTTGAAGTATTCCTGGTGAAAGACAAACTGAAGCGATATTTGACAAACAGCTGTTTTAAAAAACATGTTGTGTGACGACTTATGATTCCCGCTGATAAACGAAGTCACTTCAAGGCTCCACACACGAAAAATAATATTTATAAACAGCACTGTTCACACATAATACAAGATAAAAATTACACCTGCAACATACAGAAATATTGTGGAGATTAGCATTGAGTTATTTTCCCGAGTTCCACTTTGACAGCAAAAATAAGACGCAATGACATAGCTTGCGCGTACAAAGTAATTCGATATCTTGTTTCGATTGTGCATAAATTAAAAATCTTCGACAAGGTTATAAAACGTGAACAATACCGTCAACTTTCAGTTCTTTCTTGGATATTTTTGAATGGAAACTTCTTTCAATTTGAGCAGACGAAAGGTGAGCTGCCAGGACTGTAGAGTGTTAATAAGCTCAGTTGTTTATAGTTTGAACATTTCAAAAGAGAGAAAGCGAGATAAGCGCGTCTATTCATACGTCTAAAATTTTCTATGGTCGTTGTTAGGAAAATTAAATCTCACAGCCTCATCCAACAATTTTGTTCCTTACCTAGTGACTTACTTAGCACTTAGATCTCTCCGCGCCAGGAGGCGCATAAGGCCGCAACCCTCGTCTTCCAACCCACTCTGTCTTCCGCTATGACTTTGACTTCTCTCCAGCTGTTCCACCCTTCACTCTTTCGCTCATTTTCCACGGTTCATCTCCACGTGGTCTTTGGTCGGCCTACTGCCTGTTTCCCTTCTGGTTGCCACCCTAACGCTACCCTGCAGTTGTCGGTTGCATCTTTTCTCAAGACGTGCCCGATCCAATCCAATATCTCCTTAAATAATGTTCCATAAAATAGCAAGTGTGGTGTGGCCAAATCGCTTACGTGAAAAATATGCCGCTTTACGTCGTCATCTGAAGTGTAACTATAATCGGCCGCAACTAAATTTCATTTCGGGTCTAGTAAGTAGATCAAAATAAAGTAATGAAGTCTCTTTATTTGTGGATTTGGAATTTCCTGGGGGTAGGGGGAACCAAGTGGAAAAATCTTGGAAATTCCAGGGGGTGGGGGGGAATAACGTAAAGCCCTCTGGAATGGAAAATCCGGGGGGGGGTGGGGGCTCAAACTGAAAAAACCCTCCGTGGGGGGAGTATGGATATTTTCTGGAACCACACAATCTGGAGATTTTGCCGGGAAGCAGGAGACTGTGGAATGTTTCTGGGAAATATGACATAGCTGTGGGATATTACAGTAAAAAGAAAGTGAAGATTGACATTTTTAGGAGAATGTCACTGAAAAAATCAGGAGGATCTTCCAAATTTCCGGGAGGACTTATAGTTACACATATAGTGTAACTGCTCAAACAATGTTTGTTCGTTAGAGTTGTCATCCCCAGTACTCCCTGGTAGGTCCAAATGAAATTCTGGATAAAGTCATCTCAACCTACTTTGACTCTCAATTTCCTTTGTCTCTAACCCTAACATTTATTCATGATCAGCAAATAATAAGTGTTGGGAGACAAAAAAAAATCATTTTAACCTCAATTTTATTTTGACCTACAACATATACATACATGTACAGTCAGCTCTCTTGTAACCAACCACCCTCGGTGCACAACAAAGTGGTCACTTCCGAGAAAAATCAACAAAATAAACCCAAAATAACTGGTTAATATGAATTATAATAATTTCACACTATATAATGTCTCTCAAACTTCAAATATAATCAAAAAAATTTTGGTTTTTTGTTCATCTTCTTTTTGGCACATTTATGCACAACGTCGCAGTCTGAGGCTCTCCGCTGTTATGTAAATTGATTCTATTTTCTTTTTAGTCACACTTTATCTTCACACTTCTGATACTACCAAATACCTTAATGTTAAACTTCAGTGTCCTTTATGAAGATATACCAGATCATGATATCACAATACTAGTAGAAGTTATCTGTAGTAATATCACGATATGTGTATGATAGCAAACTCTTCAGTCATTAATAGCATGGTAAATTTACCTATTTGCTTTGGATAGCTATAGCCATGAGTGTCATATTTCCGATTTCTATTAGCTATTATCAATCATCCCCCCCCCCCCAAAAAAAAAGTTATTTGTTATACTTATACCCAATAAGTCATGTTACATTGCATTTGACTATACAGTACTATCACAATGGGATTCTTGTTGAAAACAGATTGAAAAATAAAAGATAAAAACTCAATTCAGGATTCATCACTAAACCAGACTGGGTAACAGCAAAGAAAAAGCTTCATAGCTGGTGCCATTAATTCCTATTATTATTATGCATGCTGTCAGAAATTGATCAAAATGTTTGGCATCATGTGGATCAAATGTTTTCCTCTCTAAAATTAAAAGCATGAAAGTGAAAAGATTGCTTATGAGGCTAACTCCTGAATCCTGGAAATAATGTATGTAATCTTTTTTTTTCTTGAACTTGCAGCCAGTTGCTCTTTACAGAGGATTCAGGTTGAGCGTTTAATGGCGTCAGTTACCGCGTTCGTTATCACTGTTGATTGGGTTGCGTTGCGAGGCAAATTATCAGACGTTGCTAGGCGGGGATGACAGCGTTCTGTCAGAGAACTGACAGAACGCTATCGTCCCCGCCTAGCAACGTGTGACAATTTGCTTCGCAACGCAACCCAATCAACAGTGATAACGAACGCGGTAACTGACGCCATTAAACGCTCAACCTGAATCCGCTGTAGGTACTTCAATTCTGTTACAACAACATCAGTTGACCAACTTCAATCATAGAGGCTTAAAAATCCTTCTTCATAATTATAGTAATTGGTCATAGGATTCTTTCATATTTCTGGGATTAGCCTCATACTGCAGCACACTTTTGACACACTTTCATAAGAACTGTGAAAACATACAAAGCTTGGTGCAATAACTTCAGTGTAAATTGATTTGCAAAATCTCTGTTAAACACAGACAAAATAAAACTCTCCAGTTGGGATTCATTAGAGAAAAAGTAGAGCTCAGTGCATTGCGGACGGTGCAGTTCAATGGTTCTCTGAAAATCGTGTAAAGGAATTACGTATTTCCTCTGCAAAGCAAGAGGTAGAATTTGACCCAGTACAGTAGTTGTAAATGATAACGTGCTCTAATGCATCCAGTCCACTAAACTCCTTGGGGTTACAAAATATCAAGTGATCTAAGATCGATTAACAGCCATGTTAATGAGATTGTGAAAAAAGCTATAGCTCAAAAGAGCAAAGTTACCTAATCATGGCCTGTTATTGTTTTATTGCACTTGTATAAGATCTGTCTTGATGTACATCGTACCAGTATTTTATCAAGCTTTGCCCTTGTATCTCAAGAATGAATTAGAACAGATACAGGAAAGGGCATTAATTGTCAATTATCTATCCAGGGATATTGTATCTATAGTATAGAATTAATTAGTTTGTAAATACACAATTTAGCCCTTGGGCTGCTAGGTATTGGCCAATAAACTATCTATCTATCTATGTATCTATTGAACAGTAACAATTTTAAGGTTGAAATTGTTCCAAACAACGTCAAACAGCATTTACTTGTGTTGCTTATGTTGTTGTTAACAATGTTGTGTGAATGAATGAGGGGGGAATCCTAAAAGGAGGCTGTAATCAATAGAGGTTCTTGGGGACTTGATCAGCCATTAACCAAGCCTCCAGCCATCCCTAATGTATTACTCTTCATGGGTCCTTTTACGTCACCTTCCTGTTTTATCTGTGGGGGTGAAGGAGACAAGACCAACACCTTAATGCCAGTGGTGCAATCCTCTGAACTAAGGCAGATGTTGAGCACAGAGCAACCATGATCTTAGCAGTTATTTTAAGACCCTGGTTTTCGGCCTGGTGCCTGGTTCTAGAGTAATCTATAGTGGATAAAACTTCCTGTTTTATAATGATTATGATTAAAATATTCCAAATGCTCTGACACCATGCCTTTGCTTTCAGTCATTTACAAAATTGTCGGGTGGAACTTTACTTTCACTCAAATTTTTGATATTGCATAATGTGAAGTCGAGTCTACACAGCACTAGACCTAGTGTTCCAACTTTTTTGCTCATGGGCTTTGCCCCCTTAAATTTGAAATGGCTGACGTAAAGTGGTTATTTTCAATTGCCCCACACAAATGCAACCTCAACTGAATAACCTATTCATTTTTACTAGTAAATTGATTATTAAGAAGACATTTTGCCACAGTATTACCTAAAATGCTAATTCAGGAATAGTAATGTGAGTGATGACATCACTACCATTTGTTCTAGGTATAAAATTGGCAAAATTTTGGTAGTAAAAATGTCTGGAAAATTTTTGTTTATGATTATAATTTACTTTTATATTTATTATTACTGTTATTACATGAAGAACCATGGTTGCTGAC
>OX419344.1:14339546-14367046 GCA_948470475.1 Galaxea fascicularis
ATGGACTCCCTGCCCGTATCATCTTAGAGTGCGCCGACGTTGTGCACCTCTCTGTTTGCGAACTTTTCAATCTTTCTCTCTCGTCCGGTAAATTTTTCGCTGAATGGAAGGACGCTTTCCTCTCACCTGTGTATAAAAAGGGTAGCAAAGCTCTCTTTTCTTACTACCGGGGCATCTTTCTTTTACCCATAGTCTCTAAGGTGCTTGAGAAATGTGTTGCTCGCAGGCTTGTTGATTTCACTCAGGATAACTTTTTTCCCCTTCAACACAGTTTCCGCCGCGGTCTATCTTGCACCACTCAGTTACTTGCAGTGCTGCATGATATTGGCAATGCTCTTGACAAGGGATTCGAAATTGATGCTATTTATCTTGACCTCACTCGTGCCTTTGACACTGTCTGTCACTCTTGCCTGCTCTGCAAACTCCAAGCTCTTGGTATTTCTGGTTCTCTAACTATCTTTCCTCTCGTCGTCAATGTTTGGTTCTTAACGGTACCTCCATTCCCTGGGAATGTGTACATTCTGGCGTACCTCAAGGGTCTGTACTTGGCCCAATCCTTTTCATTCTCTTTATTAATGATCTCCCCGACTGTCTTCTGTCTTCTCGCATTGCTATGTTTGCTGACGATACCAAGTGTTATAACGTTATTCATTCTCCGTCCGATGTAGCTAACCTGCTGGGTGACCTACATAGGATTAGTAACTGGGCTATGCTAAACTAGCTTTCGTTCCAGCCTGTTAAGTGCCTCAATCTCCGTATTTCTCGAAAACGTGTCAGTTTCGACAGGACTTATTCTCTGAACAACGTTAACTTAAAAATTGTCTCTCCCGTCTGTGACCTTGGTGTATACGTTGCCAAGGATCTTCTGTGGTCTGTCCACATCCACACCAGTATAGCTAAGGGTAACAAAGTTCTTGGCTTTCTTCGTAGGAACTGTTCTCGTAATCTCACGATGTTCAACGTACCTTGTACATCGGTCTGGTGCGTTCTCATCTGACGTATGCTAGCCACTGCAGATATGGGCACCCTCCTCCTTTGGGTCTATCTCTCTTATGCGCAACCTTGAGAGTGTGCAGAGGAGGGCCACCCACTCCATTTTGCGTGGTCTAGATTTAGACTACAGATCTCGACTCCTTCACCTAAGGCTTTTGTCACTTTCGTTTTTTCTCAAATACCTTGATCTTCTCTTCTTTTTTCAGTGCCTCCATGGCGAGATTCTTCTTGACATCTCCCAGTTTGTCCAGTTTTCCTCTTCTTGTACGCGTCGTGGTTCTTCCCGTCTCGAGCTTTGTCTCCTTCCCGTGCGGACCTCTACCTTTCGCGACTCCTACTTCGTGCGCATCTGCCCCCTGTGGAACTCTCTCCCTATCTTCATCTGTTCTTCCCACTCTACTTCTGCCTTCAAGTCGCAACTTAAAACTTTTCTTTTCTCTCGTCTTTTCAATACTTATGTCCCGGATGATGTCAGGACTTGGCGTATAATTTGCCCTAAATGTTGTCGCTCTAACCCTTTCTCTGTCTGTTCGTGCTAGTTTCAATTTGCTTTGTAATTTTATTTTAGTTCTTCTATTTTGTCGTTCTTGTGTAAAGTTCGCCAACCGCTTGTGTAAGTTGTAAGTTAGTTTTTCCTGCGCTGTGCATGTTTGTCGTACACTTTTTGCCTCTGTTTCGCTCTCTGACCACTGGAGGTCGACCTTTGTAAGGGACTTCGTGTCCTATTGTTGTTCCTCCATGGATGTACTTCCTTAATGCTTATAAATAAATAAATAAATAATTAATAAATCAGCTCACGATCGTTCTGACAGATCGTTCTCCAGCGAATACGATGTTTTGTATTTCAAACCATACTGAAGGAAGAAAAAGAAATTCATCGCGAAAGTTTTAACTTTAAACAAACCTCAGAAATATCATTTTTAGCGATTGCTGTTGATTCACGCGACAACTCTGAAAAAGGTTAGGAAGCTGTGACGCCGCATCTTGAGGGGATCTGGTATGAGTGGCCGGAGGAACCCGTCGTTGATGAACAGGACGTGTAAAGGAATGCTTAAGTGCTCTGGCTGCTCTTGATTTCTCCTAATAGTCCTTCTCATCTTCGTCATCAGCTAGGTTGTGGTGCTTCTAGTCTAGAACGGCCTTCCAACCATATGGTGTCTTATTCGCAAGTAGGATAAGCTTCTGACGATCCCGAAGAGCCATACCTTGTTGAAACACTTTCTTGTTTTTTGGAAATCCTACAGCTCCAAAGCAGTCTCAGCATATTCTCCATACTAGTAAGTGCCCTCCCACACACTAATGTTTGACTTCCTCCATACTAATTCAGTATCAGACTTGTCCAAACTTGCCCTCTGTCAGACAACTGTGATTGGTCCGTCAGAATCTATTGTGTTTTCAAATTAAAGGCGCACTTTTCCTTGATCGCGTTACTAACCTGTGGCCTCCATTGTTTACCAACTTGTTTCAAACAAATAGTCAAATTCATAGCAACAGCACCAGAACAGCTAACAATTATCGCGCACACCATTGCCGAACTAATCTAAAAAAATTTACAATTCTTTACCAAGGTCCAAAGATCGAGTTTTCCTAACTTTAAGAAAAAACTGCTAGAGTTTTTAATAAAATAATTACTGAATTCACTAGGCCGCTCACTTCCAGCACCATTTATGCAAACATATTGTCAGTATGTACAAGGTGGCCTCAACTAAAAGCCTGGTGGTTTCTAGAGGTCACCTTGCCACATAATGTACTTTTTAACCTGTAAATATATTAGGAAAAAGGCAAAATAAATAAATAAATAAAAATAAAATAAATCTATAAATGTTTTAAGGGCTCAGGGTTTGACAACATCATTGTTATGAGGGAGTAAACATATTCGACCAGCTCCGATATGTTGGCCACTGGTATTATTCACTGGTTTTGGAATAATTGTCCTAAACAAGATATCTTTGGAAGCCGCCATGCTGTGTAATAGATCTGAGGTCTTTTGTCGGGAAACGAGTTGGGAAAGACCTTCTTGGAATGCACGAAATGGCTGCCGATGCCTGTAGACAGCTACAAATTACCTTTCTTTACAACCAGTGCTCAGAATGTTTTTGTTCTATGTGCAGTAAAAAATACAGAAACAGAACCTTCTGCGTTGATGACCAGCGAAATTGAGAAAGCTATTAACCACCTCCGGTGTTACCTGTCTTACCATCACACCATCAGTCAGTGGTAGTTAAGTCTTGTGACACTTAACATTGATTTTGATTTATACAATTGTGATGGTTGAAGCCCATATCAATATGGAACACATTTTGTCAGTTCATGTTAAGCTTTGAATAAGTTGGCATGAGTTGGTCCTGTCCTGTTTGTCAAAAGGATTTTTCTAGAACAGGTAGTATGCAAAGACACATGAACTGTGAACACAGTAATTCTGAGTTTGCTCCAGTCATACTAATGTCTCGAGGAAAGTGTCAGTGGTTTCAACTGGTTTATCTATTTACTTGCATGGCTGCATTGATGACCGGTTCAGGAAAAACTGTCTGGGTGCAATCACTGTTACAACAAGCGCACACCGTGATCGATCAGCCACTGGACAGAATAATCTGGCGTTATTCATAGTGGCAGTTACCCGCGTACACCAATTATTCATGATGACAACGAGAATTGAATCAGTTGTCCAGGGGATCCCGGAATCGCTGGAAAATGATTCTTATTTAGATGTCAACATATGCAACCTGATTGTCATTGACGACCAAATGATTGAAGCTGGAAAAGATAATCGGATCGTGAACCTCTTAACAAAAGGATCACATCATTGAAACCTGAGCGTTATTTACATTGTCCAAAATCTGTTCCATTAAGGCAAAGGCAACTGAAGTATTACTTAGTCCTTTTCAATAATGCTCGGGATAAACTGCAAATTTTGACTTTAGCCAAACAACTGTATCCAAGTGAAACTGCTTGGTTTATTAAAGAGTACGAAGAGGCGGTGCAAAGACCGTTTGGACATCTTTTTGTAGATCTCAAGCCAGTGACTCCAGATAGATGCAGATTGCGCACAAATGTATTATTCAGCGAAGAAATATTCGACAAAGGGTTTGAAGAGAACTGCTCCAGTATGTCAAACAAGAAATGCCGATGGTGCCCCCGTCAATTCCGGAGATGCAGCGTATTGAGAATAATATGGATACTATTCTGTATCGTACAAACCTTGGAGAGGAAGAAAAAGTGAAGCAGTACACGCTGGAAAACAGCTCTCTAACCTATAAACACCAGCTAAAATCTTCAATACCAGAAGCACCAATGCCAACCTAACCCCAGGAGCCAAACCCAACTTCTGCAAGTGTTCTGATAGTTGATGTACCACCAGTTCCAAACCCCGTTCGAGAACCACGGGAAATCATACTAAAGGTTCCAGTTCAAGCGCCAGCCCAAGTGGCAGTCCCACAAGCCTTATCTACCATGACAACCTCTTCCTCTATCTCACTTCCCTCCCTCCCTCCTTCAGTTTTGACACCCCCTCCCACAGTCAAATCGCTGTTACCAGTTAGAAAGTGTAAAGGACTCCAATCTGTCAAATTTGTTAATTACTTGGACTATGTAGCAAAGAGAGCCTCTAGATGATCTCAACGTTTACACAGGAACTCGCCTGATAAGTAGTCTCAATACGATGAGGATGATTAATTTTGTAGCTGGTGAAACTTTGGTTATCAATAATTGTATTCATCACAGGGGGGCCACACAAACTGTGCGACCGTTGGGTATTTTGAATTTAGTAGAAAGGTATGGGAATATCGAAAAGGTTCATGTTATCGTAATATGCTTCGGTTAATATCTACATATGAGATCAAAATAAACGTGTTTTTACCTGAAATGTTGTGTATTATCGTTCTTGTAGCTTAAAACGACGAGTTTTAGGGATTTGAAGAGTTTTGAGTTTTTTCTACTATGCGCTCAGGTAAACGTCGAACGCAAAACTCTTCAAATCGCTAAAATTCGCCGTTTTCAGCTACAAGAACGACAATAGACGATATTTCAGGTAAAAAGACGTTTATTTTGATTTTTATATCTAGATGTTAACCGAAGCATATTACGATAACATGAACCTTTTAACGATATTCCCATACATTTCAACCAAATTCGAAATAGCCAACGGTCACACAGCTTGTGTGGGCCACCTGTGTTCAAATCTCTGTGTATTTGAATTTTTGTATTTGTCAGTAAAAGGCAATAAAGTCTCTTAAGAAGCTGCTGTTCAATTGATCGCTGTGAACTTTCTTTGTTGTTGTTTCAATGGTAGAGCTGCCCCGACACCCTTATCAGTATGGAGGAAGGCAGGGGAAGGCAAGGGGAAGGCAGATATCCAGAAAAGCGGGTGGAATATTTTCGCGGGCTTCATAGCACGCGAGCCATTAAACAGATTTTTATTTCCGGTCAAATCTAACGCATCGCACTCCCCCAGCGCAGCGGAGTGCATGTGGACAAAATGACCATCCCTCCCTCGAGTAAGTGACCCTTTTGCTGAGCAGCCGCAGTATTTGAATCTCGTATACGGACACCGTATATCACGCATCATGGAGTCGCCGAATTGGTCAAATTTGAGCGGTGAAACGAGCGATTCCCAGTTCCTGTTGGTCGAATTTTCGGGTAAGTTTGTGAAAAAAGAAAGGAAATTTATCTACGCGGCTGCTGCTGGCGATTTGAAGCAGATTCTCCGCTGTTTTGGGAATTTATTGGCTTTCGAGCGGTGACTGGTTCGATTTCGAGTCACCAGCCTTCCCTTTATTTAGAATGGACAGTGACCTGGGATTTAAAAAAAGCGATTATATTGCATTTAGACGTCCCAGAAAGGGACAAGAAACAGTAGAGTGAAGGTACGAAGGCTTTACTTGACTAGAATATAAATATTTCCAGCGCTACTCGGTTCGTTGGAATTCTAGGTTTTTAATGGCCAATTTTTATGTATCAACTTTTGATGACACACACCACGATAGGGCTGCCTGTGTTGTAATAAAGGTACACTTCTCGCGCCCGAGCCCACATTTCTGACTGCACACCAGTGACATATTGTGCCGTTTTTCAGCTCTGTCCCTTGATCGCTGAACGGTCATTATTCAAACTCATCACCCATGATTCTCTGCACGCTACACTCGCACCCAGTTCTCTGTACCATTCCGGCAAAATATCAATTTATGGTAATTCTGATCACCAGATATTACATTACCCAGGAATTGAGGTTTGAACACAGGGGACCCACAAGAGTTGAGAAAAAAATTTATTAGTGAAATTGAATTATTGGCATACGTTGATTGTTTTTTGTGGTTTTCTTTAGGCTACATGCACATATAGTTGATATTTATGCGACAGCACTAAAGTCGGGTGCGAACACCTTGAGCTTTATGCTAATTAGCTATGTATCGCTATGTATATAAAATTGACAAGGGAGGCAATGTTTTCACGAGACATTTTGAACACACTCTGAAAAATAGCTTTGAACTCTTGACTTCTTCACCACGCTGAATAATTACTGAATCTGTACTCCCACCTATCAGAATCCTGAGAAGAAATAATTTGGGAAGTAATTGTTTTCGGAACAGCTGTGGCCAGTTACCTTGGCACAGTCGCGGCCGATTTACGTGCCCATTGAGAACGAAGTGCTGCCTTTCCCTCCCTCACAGAGATGCTTTGCGCAGCAGGTGAAAACAGTTAAATTTCAGCTTATTTGTTGTGCAAAACGTTTCACCCGCAATGCGCTCACAAAAGTCCTCACAAGCAAGAGTTTGCTAATAATTTTGATTTCTAGTCTCGTTCAATTTGCGCCTGAGTATGCACAGTGCACTGTTTTCAGCTGTGGCGCCAAACATCTCTATGAGGGAGGGAGAGCCAGCATTTCGTTCTTGATGGCGTGCAAATCGGTCACGACCGTCCCAAGGTAACTGGCTGCAGCTGTTCCAAAAACAACAGGCCCGTAGGGTGGGGGGGGGGGGGGGTTCGAGGGGTTCGAACCCCCTAACATTTTTTAAGTCGGCATTTTTTGGGAGGTGAAAAGATGAAAAAATCAGACCCCCCTAGAGGCTCGCGCCTCTGGCGCTAAAAAATACCTCCCAAAACATAAAAGAACCCCCCTCAACAGAATCCACCCTACGGGCCTGAACAATCACTGCGCAAAACATCGAAAAGGAAGCTAAAATTCTACGCCAAAATTATTTCTTCTCGGGATTCTGACAGGTGAGAGTATCCAGTAATTATTCAGCTTTGAATAATTGCCTTGACTGACGTTAATTGTTGTAATAAAGTTGTAAATGTGTAATGCGTCTAAATGCGTTGTAGCTTTCTTTGGAGTCGAATTTGGTTGCAAAGCGGCGAAGAAGTCAAGAGTTCAAAGCTATTTTTCAGAGTGTGTGCAAAATGTTTCGTGAAGAGGTTGCCTCCCTTGTAAATTTTATACACATAGTGATACATAGCTAATTAACATAAAGCTCAAGTCAGTCGCGCACAAAACTGGCTGCTCACACGACTTTAGTGCCATCGCGTAAATGTCAACTACATGCGCATGTTGACTAAAGAACACCACAAGAAACAATCAACGTATGCCAATAATTCAATTTTATAAATTTATTTGTTCTCAACTCTTGTGGGCTCCCTGTGGTTTGAATAACGGAACTATGTACTAAATGAATAGACTTAACCTACTTTGAACCAAACAGTGAAAATCTCAAATATTTAAGTTCCTCATGTTTTATAAATACATGTATGCGATCTTCCCATAATACATAACTCTAGGCAGAATGTTGTAGTGTTATTGCCTCTAAATACTACCTTGATCCAAAACTAATATTTTAACAGTCATATGCATGTTTGGTCTAAGTGTAATTTTTCCTCCTGTCTGCAGGCTTTGCTTCTTGAACAATCTATTTATCCTATCCAGTATCTCGAACTGATGGAGTGTAGTATTGACAGCTATGGTGTGGATAGACTGGCAAGGTATTTAAGATTGTTTAATAAGCTAGTATACCAAGGAAGAGTTGATATCTTATCAGAGGTATGGAGGCATAGTATGTTTTTGTCATGGGGTTGCATCTCCTATGATAAGTACAGCTTTAGGTTTACTGCCATTATCTCGATTTGATGTCATTTATCTTGCTTGATCGAGGACTTGTTCCGTAGAATAATTTTTGAAGCAACTGGCGAATACAGGGCCAGTTTGGTCCAACTCGTTTACATATGTCGAAGGCTTTTGTAGAACTGATGATGATGATGATGATGATGATAGTTTATTAACACTTCTAGCAGTTAAAAAACTGAATAAACAGTGTAACTTACAAGAATACTAATATTAATCTTACTGGATAAAAATAATTCAGTCCATTTACAATAATAAGTATTACAATAATAATAGTAATAGTAAGTATTACAATAATAATTGGGATTACGAATACCTAAAAGTAAAAAAGTCGTTTGCTCTTTTTGTTCTTTTCACTGTTGTAATGGCTCTGGTATTTCCTGATCTTAACTGATATGGTATAAATCTTGTCATAGCTTGTAAGCATATAACAATTACCGCTATTTTATTCAATAATATGGAAACAAGTGGTCCCATATTCTGTAGATTTGGCAAATTTTCTGTTCAGGTTTCAACTAGCCTGTAAAGTTTCATGAGAGTAGGTGGTTGGTGTACTGATCAATCCCGAGTCCAGAGGGGTAGGGTTTTCCGTTAGCGCTTACCTACCTTTAGCTACTTAATCCCAATATTTTATGGTGACTGAGGCTTCCCAAGGGTGGTTCAGAAGTTCATTAACGTTTTTGGTTTATTTCTTTCACGGGTCACCGAATTCGGTGAATAAGACCCTCTCCTCATTCTTGATTGGGCCGGCTTCTTGTCGGTGCTTTTGAAATTACTGGCAGCAGCTTTCGTACAACAGCTTCATATTTTCTGAGCTTGAAACATGTAATTTAAAAACTTTCCAGCAGAATCCCTGCTTTCCCTTAACAATGAATTAATATTGTTTCACTTACTTTTTTCTAGGTCAATATGTATGAGCAATCTGACCGCTTTAGTACTTGATTATAATAAGTAAGTAAACAGTTATTTTCACTTGAGTCACATTTATTACAATATTTAATGGAAAAAAAGACTCAGGAATACGTTGTTGCACTATTAATACAAGGCTTGTATGGGTTCCAATGACTCAGATATTGAGAACAGGAAGACAAAACGTACAGTCAAACCTCCTGTTCACTTTTGAGAGGTGTCTGTTTACTGAAGAATATAAATGTAGAGTTTCGGGACAGAAATCACAGAGACAATGGTATGTTGGTGTCTGCGAATGGAGGTGTATGCAAGTGGATGTTTGGTTTTCCCCTGAAAGCAACTACCCAGTTCCTGGTGTTCGTCTAGTTGGGACACTACACGTAAATTAACCATTGGAGGATTAAAGCATATTGTGGTCATCTTTCAGGTTTGGTGATTCTGGTTGTGTTGGTCTTTGTAAAGGTTTGCATGGCAACAGAACTCTGTTGCGTCTGAGCCTCAACTATTGTGACCTTGGCCCTTCCAGTGGAGAGTTGTTGGGAAAAACAATTTCAAACACTGCCGTAAGGTGAGTCTGGATGTTCATCCGCCTTAGCTAATGCCACATCCCTCGAACGTCCATTAGTAAACTCTATTTTCAACAAGATAAACTTTTGCTGACCATTGTACATCATATTAGGGATATGACCATCTCCGTTCTTTGATCTTGTGCATAAAACGTGAGTAGTTGGGAAGTAAAAACACGAAAAACCATAATGATTTATAATGTCTGAAGTACATTTTCAGCATACGTTGAATAATTCAGTACAATGTGTGAGTTGTTTGAGACAGAAGGTTTATATGTTCTGTTACCTTCTCGCAACTGTTATTTCCTTCATTCTAGTAGCCAGGCATGTGTTTGATTTGAAAGAAGCGAGTGTGATTTAACGTGTCAGCACTGAATTCAACGTATCTGTTTTGCTGTTTGTTTCTAACAGCAGTCCAATCATCCTTGGGTGTATCTCTCTTTTCATATGTGTATCTTTGTATGTATCTGTCAGTCATCCTGTCTGTTGATCTATTTTGTTTGATATGACCATGAGCCCACTGTTGTTAAGAACAAAGATGGTCGATTAGAGTGTCTCTGTTGGTAGAAAAACGTAATTTAAGACGTTATGTTTTCGGATTATAAAAGCTCGCACGTTTTGCTCGCACGTAAAGAGGTGTAGTTTCTAGTTAAGAGTTAGAGAAATTTTGTTAGTTCCTCTTCAAAACATTTTTGTGGACCTCACCAGGATCTAACTTGTAGAGAAGATACCCAGAATTCGGATATGTTTTTGGACTGTTTTCTAACTGTGTAGACAGACTCTTAATTGTCAGAATAGAAACATTAAGCATGACGTTATGTCAAACGGCAAACGACAAAAATGAAACGTTTGCTGTCTGTCTTCAGCTGTCTGTACAGCAGGGTGAAACTTTTTTTGTTTGCGGTGAATAGGAGGAAACATTTGTCTATTTTTGTGTGATTTATTTAAGGATTACAAGAAAAGAATAAAAAACCAGAGGTAATCTTTGCCGTTTGCTGTCTGCCGTTAACGTCATGCTTAAACTGTTTAATGGTGGAAGCGTGAATAGCAGCTGATGCCTTGGAAGGTCAAGACTACTCTGAAACAGCTTATGAAACTGTAGAATTAAGACTAAAAAGGAAATTTGGTGGCCAAAAACGTCCAAAAAAGAAACAAGAACCAGAAAGAAAAAAAAAAAACTCTGAGGCATGAAACCGTTGCAAACTTACAATTTCGAGGACTTAGAAAAGTTTGCAGATGTGTTGGAGAACACAGTGGTTTTGTTGCAAATACAAGGAAATCTCAGTGAATTACATCCGAGGGCATATGATGTTGCTCGAGACGAATGCAGAGAAAATGCTATCCTGATATTATCGGCCGTCAGCAGAACGTTACTAGCTTAAAACCTTACTGAATTTCGCATCAAGACGACAGAGGCTGTCAAGGGACTAAAACTGACACATGTAGGGGTAATGGAGCAGTTTGACCAGTCTAAAAGTCACGCGAGCTGTTGGTATTGCAAGGCTGAAGACCTTGAAATTTGGAAGTGCAATAAATTTAATTTACTATACTCTGACAATCAATGGAAGATATAACCTATGAACAGGCACTTTGCTTCCTTTGTCTTTCAAATACCCATAGCCGGGGGCTCATCATGTGACCGTTTAAGAGAATGTCGTATTACGGTTGCAAATCAAACCATCACCGTTTGCTTCATGTATCCTCCGATTGACAGAGCCACTCCATGGAAACACTCAGTTCAATCCGACGTACACAAATTGTGGAGGTCAAAGCAAATGTTGTTCATAATGATACCAGTTCAAGAACCTTTCTTTTTAAGAAACAGACCTTTTCTCAATTTATGACGCCAGCTTGGTTGGGGGTGAACACGGCTAAAATTACAATAAATGTTGATTTGTCAAGTTCCAGTTCCTTCAAACTTCAAGATACAAACTTCAAGTGCCATGAAAAGACCTATTATACTACCTGATAACTACACCAAGGTATTAAACGCCTTGAAAACACCGAGATGAAGCCGTCGAAGAATCCAGAAATGGCACAGGACTATCAAGCTATAATAACGTCGTAATAGGGTTACATCTAAAGTTTGTCAGACAGTGAAATGGAACAAATACCCGGATGGCTTTTCCTCCATTTCCTAGTCTACCGCCCAGAGAGACAGGTAACCAAAATGCTAATTTTGTTTCACGCACGCATCTGTTAATTGCAAAAGTTTTGCTTGTCGATGACATTTTGCTGGGACCAAAGCCTCAAAATATTTCGTGGATATTCTTTTCTGATTCACACGAAACCCGGTAGCTCTTGTAACCAACATTAGCCAAATGTACCTGAGAATATGAATAGCTCGCCCTGATCGTCATTACTTCCGTTTTTTGTGGAGAGACGTGGATATGATAAGAAAGCCTTAGGTCTACGAATTTGAATGAGTCATCTTTGGCAAAAAAAAAGTCTGCACTGTTTGGAGCTGAGTACACTATTCAAGAGTACGTTAGAGGGAACCAGAGCCAACCTCAAGCCGTAGTGGAAAGAGTCCTTGAATGTACATACTTGGATAACTCAGTGGACTCGACAGTTGATGAGAAGAGTTTCAATGGGTTGTATCATCATTTGTGAGAGCCCTTGGCAAAAGCCGGTATGCATGCCCAGAAATGGCTCAGCACCTCTACCAACGTGATGAAAGAAATTCGCCAAAAAGATCTCAACAGGACCCAGACTTGTTTGGGTTGACGTGTTTATATTTGGAAACAAATCTTCCCCAATCGACCTTCAATTCACAAAAAGAAATTTCTTGAAGAACGTGGCTACTCTGTTTGATCCTCTTGGTCTGATGATGCCCTTCACTATCAGAGCCAAGACTCTGCTACAAGTCATGTGGACTACAATTTTATGGCTACCCTAAGGAGCAGTTAGATCTGCTCTTCCAAAGTTTAATTATCTCAGTCTTCACATATGCTATCGAGGTGTGGGGTTGCTGTTATTATGATAAACATCTAAAGAGAATTGACAAACTGTTCACCAGGGCTTTTAAGTCCGATTATTGTTTGAAGAAATATAGTATTTGTGATATCTTGACCTCCAGAGACAGCAAACTATGGAATAAGATCACATCTAACACCACTGCACTTGATGATCTTTTACCACCGAGACGTACTAGGTAATTACGCAGCAGGGGCCAAGATTACATCTTACCTAGAGTTTGTACCTTACGTTTGAAATCTATTGTTGTAAACAGATGTCTTTTTAGTATTGTTTAGTATTAGTAGTTAGTTGTCTTCATCCCATACTGTTCAGATATTTCATATCCATTGTAAATAAGGCATGGTTGATGCGTTATTGGTATTTAATAAAGACTATTTATTTATCTATTTATTTTGACTCTTGAATCAGACTGGGACAAAGAAATTGCAAAGATTTCACATACCGTGACCATCAGTGGCTCACTGATTTGGTAGATTTGAAACAAGTGCAAGTGCAACTATAAGCTCCACTTTAGCGTATTGATGGTTTATTTTTTTACTGATGAGATGCGCACGAATAACAACATACATAAGCCTGCGGTTCTTAAATGAAAACAAAAAATAGCGGCAACTAAAGTGATACCAAATAAACAAATGAATATAAGCTGGTACCTCATACAATGAGAGATTCCCAAAAAAGAAACAAAATTACACAAATAACGTCCTTGGTGTAAGTTTTTCCGACCGAGCACATGGCAAGTAAAAAGTATAAATCGCTACCAGGGAATCATGGGAACAAGTCAGCCTGCAATGCTTGCAAAGTAATTGAATAAGTCTTACACCGGCCCCAAAAGACCAACTAGATATGCTAGTTGTCTTTAAATACACAAGGATGTGCGTTCATCAGTCAACCGTAGACTTAGTCAACTTAACTAACAATCCATGTGACTCCTTTGACCCCTATGCGAGGTAGAAAACAAATAATCAACAAACGGCAAGTTCCGTGGTGACTAAACCTACGACAAATTCAACTGTCATTTTTGTTTGGTTGTGTGTTTTTTTTTTTTTGGACACATCCGATCACAGTTAACTTGAAAAACACTTTCGTAGTCAATCACTCCCGACAGGAGGCAGAGTATCCTGACATCATGCCAAAGGCGCTTTTTGTCAGCTGTACGTACAACAACTTGTCTGACATTTTCCCTTGCATCTCAGAAGACTTCCCTAACCAAACCTAGTGGCTAACGAACTCGTGATAACCCTCTGTCCACAATTAAGACTAGGTCTCCCACTGCTAAATTACGTTTGGGGTAAAGTGACTTCTGCCTTTCTTGAAATGTGGAAATGTATTCCTTGATCCACCTGGTCTAAAACATGTCAGCTATAGCTTGAGCTTGCTCCCGCCTTTCACTGGGCTTAGGATTATGCACTACTGGCAAATCACCCACAGGGCCGCATTGGTTCCTTATAGCACAGAAGCAATGTGTTAGACGGTAGAGCAGAGGGGTCTCGATGGTCATTACATTGATGGGTGAGGGTGCGATAATTCACTAAAAGTAAAGTCTCATCTTCAACCAAACGATTCCCAATAAGAACATGCAAGTGCTTCCTGACAGATCCGGTCAGCGTTCCCACACACCTGTGTAGCTGGCACTTGGGGGAGAGAAGTGCCATTCAATGGCTTTAGCCCTCATTTGATATCTGCTCCCCTCTTTGCTCCAAGCTTACAAGGCTTGTTTGACTTCAACTTCGGTACACTTGTAGGTTGTACCATTGGTATGGGTCACACTTGGGCAAAGTTTTCAACTTTGCCGGCAAAAAACCACAGAAAATTTGAAAGCGCAACCGGAAAGCAAACTTTTGGTTTCAACTATCAGGGTCGCACTCGGGTCAAAAAATATGTCAGTGATGACACTTTGATAAATCAGATACACGTTTATCCACGTGTCATCGGGAGAGAGCAATGAGCTGAAAAAGGAAAACAAACGTTAAAATACGTCCCGTTGAAGCACTGTTGATAACGATCACGGCGATACTTCTCCTTTTTATTCAGTTAAATCACGAGCACTTTTTTGTCTTTCATATGATGTATGAAAGGTGGGCTAGTGAATGTTTAACTGTTTTGACTGCCGCTATGATGAGAGCTAGAAATCGATGTCGGCGAAGATTACTACATCATTTTTTGTCATCTGTTGTTACTGTTTATTTGCCTGATTTTCTTTTAATTTTTGTAATTTTTTTAGTTTAACGTAAGCAGCAAAACCACAATCTAACAAATAATTTTCTCATGAAATTTTTAATGTTTGTCAGTACAAAGTGTATTGATTAACATTTTGACCATTTTGTAAAAGGTAAAAAACTACAATTTTATACTCCTTCAAACTACAGTCCTACAGATGCAATTGGAAGCACGCTGTGGAAACGGAACTTGAACTGAATAAACACACGATAAAATGTTGAACAAAAATGTTCAATGAAATGTGCAATAAAGCGTTCAATGAAATGCTCATCATATGTACATGTTCAGATATATATTACTGTTTCTCTAGAAACTTGCTTAAAGCGCCTACCAAGGCATTCATGGTCATCAGTTGTTGTTCTTGCATTCTGGAAAAATTGGTTACAAAAGAATTCATGTCAGAACGTTGAGTTTCAAGTTCCGACAAGGCAGATTTAAACATTTTCCTGTCCTCATTGTCCTTTCCTTCCTCTCTTTCCCTCTTCTTCATTTTCTTCCTTGCCGATCTTGCTTCCCTCTTGCTTGTTATTCCAGCATCATTGTCGCATTCAACGCTTGTATCGGTATTCGTTTTGTTTGTATCGCTTTCTTGCGACACACTCCCAGCTTCTCGGACATTTTGAAGGGTAACGATGTCGCGGCAACCCAGAATTACGTCAATTTCATCGTAATGAGCTGATTTCCTTTTTTAATAATAATAATAATTTTATTAGTTGACAAAACTTCAAACACGATTTACAAGATGATTACTAACCCTATACTAACATTACATTGAAATACTACCTATTCTAAAACTACAACAAATAACTAAACAAGACACTATATAAAAAAAAAACAAAGCAAAAACAAAAAACATTACTACGGTGCAGAGCCCAAGGAAAGAGCCCACTTCTTATTAAATTTTTCCATATTGCTTGTTTTAGTACATATGAACTTTTCTATTTCATACCTGATTTTAACCTTTGGCTTAAAAGCGGTTATGCTTGGAAAAGTCTGATTTCTTCTGCAACCCCAGATATAAGATTTTGCAATCAGTATCAAATAATTTAGCAAGGGGCACTGTGCGTTTATTATTCCAATAATAACGTCTTTCAGAGTAAGGTGGACAAATTCTCTTGTCAATGAATAATAATACCATTCAAATTCCTTCCAAAAGTGCCGCGCATGTCTGCAGTTGAAAAAGACGTGGTTAAGGGTTTCGGTTTCCGATCTGCAAAACGAGCATTTATCATCTGGGATATAACCTATTTTACATAACTTAGTGAGAATTGAGGACTTTTGAGGAAGCAGAAACACCTTATTCCACGGTTCTTCCGATAAACTGAACAATTGACTCAAATGTTGCGAATTTTTTGGAAACTGAGCAATTGCTCTTGTAAATAACATGTAGTAATCCTTAGATTTCTTTTTAAAAACATCAAATTCTTTGGTGTCAATCGTCAATATTGAGGTAGTCTCGGAATGAGAAAAGCTGTTTGTTTTTAGGTGCGCTGGTACACTATGGCAAAGTCCTGCCCAAGTTAAGAAGTTAATTTTCCTGATTTTTCTTGAAACAATCCTAAGCGAATTCAATATATCCATGTCGAATAAAAGATCGATTACATGGTGATGCCGTTTTCAAAAATATTCCTATAAAATATGGGCGTATTGTTTACACGTATCTCCTTGTTGTTCCACACTATAAATTTCCATTCCTTTCTTGTGTCGAAATCACAACGAAATTCTGACCGCCAATGAAGTAAATCGGAATAAAATTGAGAGGAGATAGAGAGATCTTTAACATCATAATTACAGTAAAACAAGAAGAGACCACCAAAGCGTTCAAGTGGAAAACATAAATAGCGTTTCCAAGCACCCTCGGTAGTCCCGAAGATTCTTTTCATCAACGCTAACCGTAAAGATTTTATCATGCTTACCAGGTCGATCATTTTTAAACCACCGTTCTCATATTCATTTATCGTGGATAGTCTTGTTACTTTATCCGTTCCTTTCCACAAAAACTTAAATAACATACGGTTTAACTCTATGACGATTTCATTAGGAACCGGCAAAAGTGAAGAAATATAAATAAATTTTGGAATGATTAGAGACTTAATAATTGTAACCCTCCCGTAAACAGAAAGGCCTCGTAGAGACCAAACGTTTATAAGTTTTCTAATACTGTCTAATTTCTGAATAAAATTTTTTTCGTGCAGCAATTTAATGTCATAGGAATAGTAGACCCCCAGCGCTTTGATTGGTTCTTCTGGCCATTTAATACCAAAAGGTTTTAAGGTTTTACCTCTAGAGGACCCAATTCACATCCCTTCAGTTTTAGATGAATTTATTACTAGCCCTGAGAGCTTCTTAAAAACGTCAAGGAGATTAAAAAGAGCACGAGCCGAATCCATATCCGACAAGACAGCCGTAGTATCATCAGCATATTGGAGAAGCTTTGTATCATCATCACCAATTCTAATACCTCTAATTTCTGTATTTTGGCGAATTCCGATTGCAAGAGTTTCAACTGCAATTACAAACAAATATGGAGAGAGGGGATCACCTCTTCTCACACCCCTTTCCAGAGTAAAGTAATCTGTTGTAAGGCCATTATTAATAACACAACTTTGAATGTTACTGTACAATGTCGTAACCCAGCGAATAAACTCGGGACCAAAACCAAATGATTTTAAGCAAGTAACTAAAAAGCTCCATTCTAAGGAATCAAATGCTTTATGGAAGTCAATAAAGATCAGTAAACCAGGAATATCTTCTTTAAGAGAAAACTCCATTAAATCAAAGATCGATCGAACAGTTTTACCTATGTAGCGGTCTTTGACGAAGCCACTCTGGTTGTGATGAATGATACTTGGAAAGACGTTTTTTATCCTTGTCGCTAAGACCTTAGAGATAATTTTAGCATCTACGTTAACAAGCGAAATTGGTCTCCAGTTTTCTAAAAATGAACAATCCTTTCCCTTCTTTTCAACAAGAGTGATTACCGCTTGTTTCTGTGAGCACGACATTTCGCCTTTAACAAAACATTCATTGGCACAGTTAATAAAAGGTTCACTAATAGTTGGCCAAAATTTGATGTAAAATTCAACTGGAATCCCGTCATTGCCAGGAGTTTTATTAAGCTGAAAACTCTGTAGAACCTTAGCACATTCCTCCACAGTAATATTGCCCTCACACGATAACATTTGTTCATCTGAAAGTCTAGGGATATTGAAATTCTTTAAAAAGGATTCCGTTGCTTCCATGTTAGCTGCATTCTTATTCTTGCTCGTATATAACTCTTGATAAAAACGCTTTTGTTCAGAAAGTATCTTACAGGGGTCTGTAGTGATTGAACCACTGATTCCCAATTTTCGAACATGTTTTTAAACGTGGTTCCTTTTCTCTAGATTAAGAAAATATTTAAAGCTCTTTTCACCATATTCACACCAACGAGCTCGTGCGCGAATAACAATCCCTTGGAGTTTTTTCTCATAAAAAAGTTCCAATTTTTCTTTGGCCGAATTAAAATTGATCACGTTTTCATCAGTAGGGTCCCATTCAAACTTTTGCTTTGCATCGGTAAATTCCTTTTGAAGAATGTTTTCTTTTTCTTTTCTTTCCCTCGCTTTACGTTTTGAATGCTGGATTGCGTGTGCTCTAATGTTAAATTTAATCCAATCCTAAATACTTCTATTGTCCAACAAATCACTGCGACCCACGGCCAGCCAGACAGGCATTTCAGCTGTAACTTCTCTAATGTAGTCGTCATCATCTAAAAGTGAACAATTCATTTTCCAGTAACCCGGTCCTTTAATGTGATCACTACTAATATTAAACTCTAAGGAAATAGCTGCATGGTCAGTTTTGATGGCAGGAATAATATTCGTTACCTCAACTGAATCCTGTAAATTATTCGAAATTAGCCAATGATCTAAACGACAAAGAATCATTGGCGAGTTTTGACTCCAAGTATAGCTTTTAGTAGTAGGATTTTTTACCCTCCAAATGTCGATCAAATCGAGTTCATCCCGTAAACAATCAATGGTTTCAATTACTGATTTCCTAGGTAAAAGTGTGCCTCCTTTCTTATCAAGGACCGGATTTTACGGACAATTAAAATCTCCCCCTATAATTAGATTGTCCTCATCGTCTAAATTTTCATTTTGCAGGATCGTTCTTAAATTGTTCAGAAAATTGACAATATTTGCATCCTTATTAGCCACGTAAATGTTTATCAAAACATACAGTTTGTCTTTAATGTCCGCCTTTAGGATCACATAACGTCCTGAGAGATCCAAAAACTTTGAATGGACAGTGCAATCGACACCTTTTTTAAAAAGAATGGCAACACCACATGAATTCGAAGTTCCATGTGACCTAATCATATCGGCACCCGATTCATTTTTCCATTGTCTTTCAGAATCTACTTTTGAATGAGTTTCCTGCAGAAAGATGAAGTCTGCCTTTTGTTTTCGACACCATGTATAAATTGCTCGCCTTTTACGAAAGTTATTAATGCCCCTCACATTCAAAGAGACCAATTTACAAGTGTCTAATGTCATCTAAGTCCCAATCAACCATACATAACGGGGATTGCAGAAGATTATAAGACAATAAACCTTCAGAAATAAAAATAAGCCGCATAAATAAAGCATATGCAGTGTAAAAACGAAGAGCGTTCCTTTGGGATGAGCACCTAAAATCCAAATCAAACACATGCAAATTACACTGTACATATCGATGCAAAAAATTAACACATACAAGTAAACAAGTAATATCCTAATTATAAGGCAAAGAACCGATAAATCTATCAATAAACTTAAATTTAAAATTGAAAGGAAAACGCTACAAAAGCTCAACATGAATAAAACTAAACAAACACAGGTTCGGAGGAAAAAAAACCCTTACCTTATGCTCCAAAGATTAACTACAAGCCTTTCCAATAAATTACCTTTCGTTACCTTCTGTTTCCAAGCTATTTCACAAACCGCTCCTTCACCGTTGTATCATACAGCCTAATAACAGAAATGCCTACAGCCGGATGCCAAGGCTGAGAAAAATTAATTATTTACAATAAAGTCTTACAACTGAACATATTTGCCGTCAATAAAAAGCTTGTCCGGCTCTGATTTGCTAAAATATGCCCGTTTTCCGTCTTTCCTTGCTTCCTTCAACTTATCCATCCGCTTTTTCCTCAATTCATGTAATTCTTTTGGAATGTCTTCAAACATTTTATAGTTCGTGTCTTTAAGTTTTCGGCTGCATTTAAACACTCTGTCTCTATCCGAATATCTTAAAAAACGAGCAATGATTGTACAACTACCGTTCCTTGGCTTACCCATCCTGTGCACCCGTTGAAATTCGATACTTTTGGCATCCTCGATTCCCAGGACATCTTCCATGAAATTAACCAGCACGTTGGTTGTATCTTCAGTCGCTGTCGGTGCATCTTGTTGTCGGTTGGAGGTTAGTTCTGGTATGCCGTCAAACTTTATATTCTCCCGGCGGCTATAAGCTTCCAAGTAAAGGATTTGCTTACGGCATCCGCTGATATCCACCTTTTTCGCATTCATATTTCCTTGAAGGTCTTCGATTTGCTCATCCACAAATTTTGCGTTCTCTTCCATGTGTGAGAAATCTTTGGCGAGAGTGCACTGCTTATCTTTGACGCCGACAACTTCTATCTCCAAAGAAGAAACTTTATCTTGCAGTCCCTTCACAGTCCGGTTAAGTTCCTCCATCCTTGAATCCAAACTTATAAGCTTGAATAAGATAAGATCTAGTTTCTCGTTCACACTGTCCGTGAGACTTAGTGCCGCCATTACTTCGTCCCGCGGGGAAATCGACGACTTCGACTTTTTTTCTTCGGGTGAAACTTCTACAGAGCTGCTAGACGAATTACTACTTCTTAATTTTCTCTTTGGGGTAATATATAAAGAGGATGATTCCATAGGCACCTCAATGAATTAATTTAAAGGAATCAACCGTGAGCGGAGCTACCAAAAGCACGTCTACATCCCACGACGGTCTCCCCAGTCCCCTAATTTCCTTTGATTTTCTCCAGATTGCTTGGTATTCCAGTCTTTGGCCTGCTTGTATCGATCGACAAGGTACTTCATTTTCTTCTGGTACTTGTCTGTTGTTTTCTTGGTACTGAATTGGTCGTTCATTTTCTTGACAATATCGTCCCACGCTTTTCGGGCTTCCCTGCTCTTAAGGCGATCAAAATTTTCGGCTCATAACCTCAGCAACATTTTTTCTTCATTGTTTCACCAGCGAGCATAGGTTCCTCTTTCCTCAGCAGAAGAAGATGAAGAACTTGGTCCAGTGCATTTGACGAGCTCCGGAGACAATGATGAAGCGGAATTCTGCAAAGGGCTCTCAATAGTTCCAATTTTTGTCTCTTCAGGACCACAACCTTGGCCTTGAGAGTACACATATTGCGAATACTCTGCGTTGCCACTGAAACGGGGAAATGTGATGAATTGTAATAATAAAAATTAATATCCACATCCGTCCATCGTAAAGAAAAAGCGCGAACTGAAGCAGATCTCGCGCACTGTTAATTTTATTGCGTATTTTCTGTTTGCTGTTTACTGACAAGCGATGACAGTTATCGCTGTGATGGCTATTGTTAAGTCCGAGTTTTCCGAAATCTGCCTGCCCCACCCAAGCACTACGGCGTCTTTGATGCATGGTATGCATCTGCTGACAATCCACTTTACTGTGCTCGGTCCTTTCATGATCCGATACTGTTGACGGACAGCAGCCTGGGTTTGAATACTTCCAGAATGACCGTTTGATTTGTGCAAATGACGTACAATAAGCCTTGTTACATGATCGCAGGGTACTTCAGCTCGCCGCTCAATGGTGTGTTGTCCAGGCGACCACCAACCCTAACAATGCCCTTTTCCACAACTGGATACAGTTTGGCTAACTGGTTTGCACTCTTTAGTGAATGGGTCAGGCATACGAGAATCCCTTTGGACTAACTTTACAATTTCTTCTGATGCATCAACAATTTCCTTGACCTCCAATGGCCCACTGCTCAACAAAGTTTGACATCGAGAGGACTTCCCTGATCGAAACAGCAAATACTTCATGAACCTCAACAACCGTGCTACTGACTTCTGCAACTGGTACCAAGACGAGGGTTGGTTGATAAGACAACTAAGGGTTTTCGGGAGTTTACTATTAGAGATAACTGTGGCACCAACCCGAGCAGTTCCTTTCTTTACCTCTGCGCCAGTTTGTTCCATCTCAGGTAAATCGGTTGGTTGTTCTGGCCACTTATGTTCTTCTTCCCATAGAAACTGAGGTCTTCTGAATCAGAACTGCATCTGTTGCCGGCCCCAATTGGTCCCTAATTTATGGAAGCCTCTGGATGCCAGATCAGCAGGATTCATGTGCGTTGGTACATGCCTTTATTGGGATGGTGATGTGGAATCGTGAATCAGTTGCAATCTATTGGCTCTATTGTAATGTTCCTCAAGTATCGTAGCACGACTGTGGAATCTGTTCATAGAATAACATTGTTGATGGGTAACTGCAATTCTTCGCAAAGTTGTTTGTTAACCTTTACAGCCAGAGTGGCATCGGTTAGTTCCAGTCTCGGTACAGTGACCGTTTTAAATGGGGCTATGCTGGACTTTCCCATGACCAAGCTATAGTAGATACAATCCTCGACATCTGTGAAGCATAAATACGATGCAGTCCCATATCCACTCACAGAGGTTTCTGCAAAGTGGTGAAGCTCAACGCTCTTAATATCTTTGAATCCCCTCAAGCCAATAACACAGGGAGCTCATCAACAAGTTCGACAGCTTCGTCCTTTGTGGCAAGAGACTTAAGGCAATCATCCACATGAAAATTGTTGTGGACAGTCTCTATAGTGTTCTTGCTGAAGTCTCCTAGGTTATCTTTGGCTGTCTTTCTAAGAGTATATGAGCAACATCTCGGAGATGATGTTGCTCCAAAGAGATGAACAACCATTTGGTGATCAACTGGCTCCTGGTCAATGTCCCCCCTGGCCACCACAGGAACTGTAAGGCTTCGTAAGCTTCAGATTTGACCTTAACCTGGTGAAACCTTGATGTCTCTTTCTTCCTGGAACCTTAGCAGTACTCCCACAAGTGCATTTGTCAAGTCAGGACCCTGTAGTAGCTGATCGTTCAAAGATGTGTTCTGAAACTTTGCCGCACAGTCAAACACTATCCTAACCTTTCCAGGTTTTGGGGGGATGTACAACAGGGTGGTATGGTAAATACCAAATAGGCACACTATTTTCATTCCTTGCATTTCTTCTTATAATCTTCTAATGTAATCAATAGACCCTATGCAAAAATGGCTGCCTTTAAATAATTCTTTTGTTTATATTCAAAATTGACCAACTAGCCTGGCTTGGGATAACAAATTCTTTAGAATTTTTGTCTCAAAAACGAGATTAGTTGAGCTATTTTGAATATGAACAAAATAATAATTTAAAGACAGCCATTTTTGCATATGGTCCATAGCTTTTCTAGTATTTTGAAGTTGAATTTGTTGAAGATCTTCAATAGAAAATCTATTTAGAATTTCTTTCATTGAATCTTGTTTATTCATTACATTATAATTATTATTATTATTATTATTATTATTATTATTATATTTTATTCTTTAAGCTTAAATTTTCTTTATTCATCATTCTATAATAACATTTTAAAAATAGTTAAACACATTTTATATTATTCAATTGTAATGGTAATTTTTTATTTAAGTGGTATTGATTTTGGATTGGTTCTTCTTTTGTAATTATAGGTTCAGGCCCATTTAAATAATTGTCAATTGATTCTTTAATTTGCTTTTTCAAAATTATTTGTTAATAAATATTCATTACCTAATTTAATTAATCTTTGTTTAATTTTTTCTTGACTTGGTGATAAATATATGTATTTACTATTTGGATTTTTAAATTCAATAAATAATAAATATGGTCTTTTTTCAAAAGTAATCATTAAATCAGGAGATCCAACTATATAACATTTATTCTATTTTTCTATTGTAAAAACATTCACCAAATGATGATATCAAAAAACATTTATCTTCATAATTCAATCTCAAATAATCACAAACTGCTTTATGTAAATCAATCTCTTTCTTCATATATATATAGTTTAGATTTTATATTTAAATTTATACCATTTTCTTTTTAAATAAGAAAAACAGGTTATGAAGGTTTTAACATCTTCATAATATTCGAATTGACAACATGCTAAACAAAATGGATTTTTTTCCCTGTCTTTTTAAAAATAGGTAAACAATATTGTTCATGATATTGTAAATCAAACTTTATTTCATACCTACAAACTTCTTTATCAGTAGTTGACATTATACATTATATGTTTATATAAAAGATATTTTTCTATAATTATGATATAAGATTTAAATGAAGTGTTGTGAAAAATTACATAATAAATTATTGGAATATAAAAATATTTTTGTATTATGCCCATTTTGTGATGAAAGAATATCAGAGTGGGACCCTTTAGGGAAAACCCAAAATAGTAACAAGAATATCAAATGTTGTGATGATCAAAATAACACAAGAGAAAATGGATATATACCATGTATAAATGGTTATGATTTCAAAAATGAATATATTAATTTTTATGAAAATTTATTCAAAATACATACAAAAAGTATTTATCATCGAAAATATCATATTCAAAAAGTATTAAATGAATTGGAAATAAACATAAGTTATGATATTAGAAAAAAAATTATAAAATATTTGATTTAATAGGTAATTACCATGACCAACAAAAATATAGAAAAAGAAAGATTAGTATAATTTTTTTACTTACTGAGATTTTGAAATTATTAAATATACAATATGAATCCATAAAAATAACAAAATGTAAAAATACTGTGAAAAAATATAATTCATGGTGGGGTCAATGTTATAAAACGATTAAACCTAAGTTACCTTAGTAATAAATTTTTAATTACATTTTTTTTCAAATTTATCAGAAATATTAGCTGTAGTTTCAGTCAAGAAATTGTCAGTTGTTTTCAACTTATTTATAAAATTATTGTGATGATATTCATTACCTCTTAAATATGTTCTAATCTCATTCAATATTATTGATAAGTTGTTGATGTTTCATTATATGATTCTGTTTTTTAATCTATGTTTAACAAGTCTAGATAAAAAGATAATATTAAACCAGGAGCCGAAAGAGCAGCCAATAAAATAGGATTCAATGTAATTCTGATTGATATCCCACCAATTCATACAAGAATATATGAGGTAGTTTTTAAGATTTTCTTTTTTTAATGAAACATTTTAAAGCTTGTCTGTATATCCATTCTTTTTTATGATAATATTCATACAAATCCATTAATTCTTCTTTTCTTTCTTCCTCCAATTGTTTGTCAATATGATTGAAGTTAAAAACTGAGACTTTCCTAGTTTTATTTGTCATAAATATCAAGCTGGATAAAGTAAAATTAATTGAAATTGGAGTCCACTACGTATACCTTGATAAGCTTCCGATTTCAAATCTTGGTTATCAATATGTCAATATTTGACTGAAATGATATCATCTTGTTGTAAATGCATAGTTTGACTATGATTATAAGCAATATCTTCTCCAATTGTTAATCTAGTGAATCTAGTATGTTCATTATTATTTTTAAAAACGGAAATTAAATTAGCTCTTCCATTAGAATCAGAATCAGTTATTATTGTTCTTTTAACTGAAATTTGATATAAACCTTCCATAAGAACATGATATTCCCCATTTTCAAAATCCATAGCTTGAATATTGTCTCTATTAATATCGATTGAGGAATCTGATTTCACATAAGTCAATGTATTTCAATTATTTTTACGAAAAGTATTTGGGTATTTGTTCTTTTAGCAAGAACGAAACTGGGAACAGTAATTAGAGTTCTTTGAATTTAATTCTTCATGTTCATCAGTAGTAATAGTATAGAAAACACCTTTTTGAATATTCATTGTCAATCTTGCTAAATCAGGATTAAAAGGAAATTGTTCAATAGCTAAATTACCAAATAATTGAGATTTATTTTTATCAGTTTGTTGAATACAACAATTAAATTTTGGTGGTAAATTACCAATAGTCACAAGAATAGAATTTTCAAGATATATTTTAAAATTGTTATACATTTTATTTAATGTGAAAGCAGTTGTTTTAGATGTAATTTTTTGAACATTGAGTGAATTTAATTGTTTGATTAGAGGTACATCATTAGGATCTTCACCAGGTGCTACATTTTGAATTTTAAAATTAGAAGCATGAAAATGATTATTTTGGTTTTTTATAATTTTTGCATGAAATTATTAAATATTCCCATTTATTATATTATATGGTTGGATTAACTTTCTAATTCAATCAGTAACATTATATCATCATTCCTATTTAACAAAAAAGTTCCTTTAAGTTCTAAAAAAAATTAGTACGAAGATTAGAAGGAATATAATGTTGAATTCTTCCTTGATCTTGTTTTGAAGTAAGCCCCATCCTAGTAGTTCTTATAGGATCTGGCTCTATCATTAAAGTCAATACAATATCTTCATAAGAAAGACATACATTTTTATAAAAAAAGTATTAATTCAGGTTTAGTAAATGCTTGTTTCCAACCACCTTCAAATAAAAAATTTAATCCTTCCCCCTGTTTTTCTATAACCATGTATAAAACTTTTTTTGTACTGAAAGTCTTGCATTTAGTAATCTATGACCAGCGAAATCTAAATCACGTTTGCTATAAATTCGGTCTGACACTTCAAATTTATCAGATACTTTAATATCATGAGGAAATACAACATAACCATCAGTCATTTCAAATAAAAGTTTATTGCCACTATATTTCTTTATGATCAATATCCAAATTAATATTCATTTTCATATTTCCATGATCATTTTTAAAAAATGGAATATTATATAGCAAAGGATCAACAATTTTAGTATAAAAACCTACACCATAAACTACAAGATATAATGGAAGATTATTTGGTGGGTTAGTCATATTTTCTATTTTAATTGTCAATAATAATTGATAAGGAGCGGGTCCAACTCTTTTACATTGAACAATACTTTTAATATAATAAACATATACATCATTTCCCACGTGATATGTACATTTATCATGAAAAAATTGTAAATCTAAATTAGTTCCTCCATATTCTAAAACAGCATTTCTCCAAGGTATTTCATTAGCCAAAAATAATTCAATAGCTAAAGTATGATCTGTATTACTCGAAGGATACATATTAAAACCAAATGTGAAATCAAAATCATTGTCTGGAGTTATAGTAGCGGCTAAATAAAACACTTTTTTATTAGTATGAAATGACCAAGATAAATTATCAAATTTTTTGGAAACCCAACCCTTTTCAGTAGTAATTTCATTTATGTCGTCCATTAAATATTTGAATGTATTTTCTATTTTATGTGATGGGGCCACTCCAAAATTATTATCAATATATTTATTAACAGCCTCTTTATTATTTATTGGATTAGAAAGATTTGTTATTGAATTATCCATATTTAAACTACCTAAGATTTGATTACTCCCATCTAGTTTTAAAAAATTATCATCAACATATTGTTTATTAGTTGCGTCTTCAATATTTTTTGGCAAACTTAGATTGATTATTTTGTTATTATTAGCATTTAGACTTTTTTCTAAAATAGCAGCACTTTTATTAAGGTAATTATTTGTTATATATTTGATATTTGGAA
>OX419344.1:14372046-14379546 GCA_948470475.1 Galaxea fascicularis
ACTTTGTCCTCCTAGCCTTCTTGTACTTGAGCGACAATTTCTAGCTTCGTGTCCCTGCTTGCCACACAGAAAACATCTTTTTATCACAGTTGGGCAGTTGACAGCTTTATGACCTCGAGCGTTACACTTAAAGCACTGGAGGGGAGTTGTATTATACTGTGTGTTCTTGGGTTCGTCCCTCTCAGACTGTACTGCCGGCTTCCTGCTCACTGGACGGAATAAATGCTTGCCATGAGCCTCTAAGTACTGGTCAGCGATTTTTGCAATCTTCGCTAGGGTTTCAGGTGCCCTTTCTCGTAGGTGAATGGCCAGATCTTTAGGGAAGGAATCAATAAACTGTTCTTTCACGATTAAGTCCTTTAGGCCCTCAAAGGTTTGCTCAGTATCTGAAAGCTCTAGCCACCGTAACAGGTATCTGTCCAATCACACAATAAACTGCTCCGGACTTTCATCAACTTCCGGTTTAGATGCTCTGAATTTGCGACGATAGCCGTCTTCTGTGAGGTCATATCTCTTCATCAACGCAATCTTCACTCTATCGTAGTCTTTAGCTGCTGCTTCAGATAGACGTGAGTACACCTCTAGCGCACGTCCAGACAACAGAGCACTGAGCTTCGATGCCCATCCATCTTTTTTCCACTTAGCTGTCTCAGCAAATCTCTCGAACCTCTGTAAGTATGCGTCTAAATCATCTTTACCATCCACAAACGCTGGAAGTTTCGGCGCTTTAGCTCGGTCCTCTCTATCACGTGGACGATCGTCAAGATTTCCTAACCGCGCAAGTTCTAATTCGTGCTCCCTCTTCGCAGCCTCAGCGGCCTCTTTCTGTTTCAGGATCTCAGCTTCCATTTCCAATTTCTCAGTTCTCGCTCTTGGCATCTTGCTTCTCTCTCTTCATCATCTCTTCAGCGTCGTTCCTCTCTCTCTTCATCTTCCCGCCTTCTTTGTTCTTCTAGCCGCCTCAATTTCTCTTGTTTTTCTTCTTCAAGCTGCCGAAGTCGTTCTTGTTTTTCTTCCTCCTGACGCTTTCTCTCATCATCTTCCCGCCTTCTCTGTTCTTCAAGCCGCCTAAATTTCTCTTGCTTTTCTTCTTCCTGGCGCTTTCTCTCTTCTTCACGTTCTTCTTCTCTATGTTTCTCAACGAATGCAAGCAGCTCAGCTCCTTCCAGACCAATTTTTTCTCCAAGTTGAATAAATTTCTCCATTTCACAGCGTTAAAATTCTACGGCTCCTTCACTCGTATCACTTGCTTTCACAGCACAGGTACTTTCTTCGAAGTTGTGATCCTTTCCTGGTTAACAGTAGACAACAAACAGTTCCTTGAATTCCACTCTTTAACTCACTCACCCCCGGACAGGCCCCCAATGTTACGAGTTCGTTGTGTTGGTAAGTGAGAAGTGGATTGTTTGTAGACTAAACAGAACGCAGGGTTGTCGGAACAGCAACAAGGTTATTTATTCCAAACGAAAGTAGTAAACTCCGCACAAGACTTCACAATAAGCTCACACTAGGCTTATAAAATTACACACGACCTCCGTCACACTTTAATACTCACGGCCTCCGCCAAATGTATAAACGACCTCTGTCACACTTCAATAAACACGGCCTCCGCCAAATGTATAAACGACCTCTGTCAACTTCAATAAACACGGCCTCTGCCAACTTTCAGCTCTCAGCTCTCAGCTCTCAAATTACTTCTCTTCACTTTCTTCTCTCTCAGACACTCTTCTAAGAAAAGTCTAAAGCTACACCGATCGGCTTATATACCTTACAACAAAAGATTCTAGAACTTTCCGGCTCGACTAAATAAAGAAACATTACAATAAGAAACTATTTACAGCTACATACGCAAACGGCTTCAAATAGAATTACGGAATCACGATGATTCAGCACTAATTAAATATGCAGAAGATTCTAGACACTTCCAGACAGTAACGCGAGTCACGCAATAATTTTTCGTAACAGTCTAATATCAACAGTATCATTATACTGATCCCCAATATTTATTTGATTGCAAAAAAGTGCATTATTTGATCCATAAATTGGAATTTTTGCAGATCCAATATTTTGAGCAGGTGAACTAAGAAGAGTGTTGTCCACTTTGCTTGTTAACCCTGTTTCAAGTTGGTGAAACACAATAGCATCTTGATTTTCAGTTCCTTCTCCTACATTGATTAATTTTTTGTCTTGAATGACGAATCCCGACACAAACTACAGTCTACGGAGACCTTTATTGACGCTATCAAGACAGTACAAGTACCTGACGACCACAAACTAGTGTCTTTTGATGTGAAATCACTGTTTACCAGTATCCCACTTCAATTGGCCCTAGACTGCACTGAGACCGCCATCAACAACTCGACTTTACAACTGCCACTACCTACGAACGACGTTATGGACTTACTGAACCTCTGCCTTACGTCTACCTACTTCCAGTACAACGGCAAACACTACAAACAGTTACATGGAACGGCTATGGGTTCACCAGTTTCCGTTGTTGTTGCAGAAATCGTTATGCAAAACATCGAGGAACAAGCCCTAGCAACTTACAAACGAACGATACCACTCTGGCTACGCTACACTTTTACAGCCCTACACAAAGACGAAATCGACGAGTTTCACGAACACCTCAACAGACAGAACCAACACATCCAGTTCACCAAGGAGATCGAGGAGAATGGTAAGATACCTTTTCTAGACTGCTTGGTTACCCTTGACAACAAACAACTACGAACTACAGTTTACAGGAAACCTACACATACTGACCGACTACTTGACGAATGCTCTTACAACCCTACTTCACACAAAGCAACGACAATACGTACCCTAACGAGACGAGCGCAACTAGTTTGCGACTCACACGACAGTTTAACAGACGAACGTGAGTACTTAGACAACGTTTTCAGTAAAAACAACTACAACCGCGACTTCGTTAGACGCAACACCTACCGTGCAGAAACTAACATTACGAACACGAACCCGACACCTGTCACCACAGCTACGATACCTTACATCAAAGGCACATCTGAAACCATTGCACGCATCCTACAGCCCTACAACATCCGTGTTGCTCACAAACCCATCACCACTTTACGGCAACTACTGACGAACGTTAAGGACAAAGACGAACCAAAGAACAGACAAGGAGCAGTTTACAAGATCAAATGCTGCGACTGCCAGGCCACCTATATCGGTGAGACCGGCAGAAACTTGAACGTAAGACTGACTGAACACAAACGAGCGACAAGAAATGGTGACCTCAACAATAACATTGCTGAACACCATTTACAGACAAACCACAGAATCAACTGGGACTCTGCCGAATGCGTTACATACAGTACTAATTACTACCAACGGATCGTACTAGAAAGCTGGTTTACTAACTTAGAACAGACACCACTAAACTGTTGCTTACAACTTCCCGCACCTTACAAACGACTTGTCGACGACATAAACAACGGACAAACAACAGACTGACCGACATCGACACGCGTACAGACATTAGTCTAACAAAAGACGGATCGAAACGCACCAATCACTGTTTACAACAGACAAACAACATACCGACTAATTTTACTAACAATACACGTACACACATTAGACTAACAAAAGACAGATCGAAACGCACCAATCACTGTGTACAGTCTTCACAGCCAATGACAACTAGGCTTAACTGACAGTCGACCAATAACATCACGACTTCGTTGACCAATCACATCAACGACCAGAGTACTTATAGCATCCACTGACGTTACACAAATCACTTGACTCTGATGATGACTTCCGCTCAGGTTGTCGAAACGTCAGTCAATGTCACCACAAACAGTCCTTCTCAGGACTACACTCACCCAGACAATCGTACTTCACTTAATTATGAAAATTATTATTAGCATCCAATTTCAATCCACCACCTTTTACTATAATTTGTTGAGTGATATTTCTTATATGATCAGAAATGTCTGTTTGTAAGTATTTCTCAAGATTATTGAAGATTCCCTCAAGTATTTTGTTATATATATTAATTATATTACTTCATCAAAATGTTTTGTAACATTCTTTTTCTCTTTGTCTACAAATAAATATTCATATGGTCCCAATTTATTAAACAACATAGGATCAAATAAGTTGTCTTTTGCTATCATGTTCCAATGATTTTTAGCTGGTGAAGGATATAATAAATGATGACTAGAACTTAATCTTATTTTGGGTGGTACATCATAATAACTTTGGCTTAAACAAATTGGAGAAATTTTATGATGTCTGCCATCTGTATAGTGATTAGCTATTTTATTTTGAATATTTTCTGGTTCATTTATTAAATCATCAAATGCAACTACTTTTCTATTATTATTTGGATATTCAGAGGTATCTTTAATATCATTAGCTGTTCCTATTTCCAAAACAGGATAACCAATTTTATGAGATATCTGATCTATTAATGTTTTCAAATCTTGTATTTTTTCCTGATGATTATTAGGTGTGTACATATAAATTTTATCATAATAAACTAATGGTTCTCTAAGTATATGCACCAGAGTATTTGTCTTTCCACAGCGACTTTGTCCTGAGATTAGCATTCTGTAATCTTCATCAAGAAAATCACACAATTTCCTATTCTCTTCTTTTTTATTCTCTATTTTATCATAATTTGGAATTTTCATCAATGTAACTTAATATATAAGTACATTAGATTAATAATATTGAATGTTCAAACAACACTTATGTCTATAATAATATAATATAATTGTATATAAATGGATTTAAGTAATATTAAAAAAATATGCTGATTCACAGTTGGACAGTTATCAATTAAAAAAGTCACTTACAGAAACAAAAAATCAAATTAAAGATGCAGAAAGTGGTAGAGATATTGTAATGAGTGATTATTTTAAAACATTGAGAGAACCGTTAATTGAACAACAAACGAAAACAGATAAAAACAAGATAAATTGATTGAGCAACTTCAAGAAAATCAAAATAGAATTGTTCAAGCAATACAATATGCTCCACGACAAGCAATAGAACAATCTCCAATTCGTCAAGAAATAACTGAAGGTGAAAAACCAATCAGAAAAGGATCCAAAAAAGGATCCAGAAAAAATCTCAAAGAGCGAGAGAAATAAAACAATTTTGGGAAGAAGAACAGGATTGGGAAGATGCACAACAACTATATGAACAAACACAAAGAGAACAACAACAAGAAGAACAAGAAATAGAACAACAAAAACAACAACAACTAGGAAAACAAATAGCGGATCTTGATGGAGGTTTTAACCTTAATGAGTTAGTTATTTTCTCGGATATGAGGTATGATACCCCATCAGACGTTTTTAAAAAGTATATTAATAATGAAATCTTAGAAGATTTTGATAAAAAAAAATTAGTGCACAACTTCAAAATGAGGTTTAAAAAAAGGACAATTATCATCAAATAAAACCCTGAAAGAAGACAATAAGGAAGAAATAAAGACCATAGACCATATGAAAAATGTTTTGAAGAAATATCAAAAAATAATATGTAGTTTTTGTGAAGGTAAAATAATGATTGAAGGTAAAGGTATTAGAAATTATAAACAACCAAGAAGAAATGCTTACTTCAATACAAAATTTAAAAAAATCAGTATGGTGGACTATTGATTGATGTAGAAAAATCAATGAATATGTTATTACATGCTTACAAAGATGGAAATTTAGTATACAATACACCAGTTGATAAATCACTGACTAAAAGATACAATCCTAAAACAAAATATAGTATTGATGCAATGAGAGTTTTTAATGATCTTAATATGCTTGCTAATATACCAAAACATAAATCTTCTGGTAAATCAAGGATGATAGGATCAAGCGTGGTTTATTATCAAAATCCGAATCAATAAGCAGATCGAATGAAAATAATTATAGGATCAATAATGGCTGGTAACAATAGTCCAGTTTGAAAAAATGATCTATCTCAAATAAATGATGAAATGCTTAGAATAGGAACTATTGATAAAATAATGTATGAAAATTATATAACAAATCAATTGATGCAAAAAAAGCAAATTCTAGGAATAAACCTAGCCTGCAAATACAGCTGTCTCTCAACGCTCCTGGCCCGAGGTGCGTTTCGCGAGAGAGACATCTGCAATTTACAGTCAGAAATTCTATACTGATGACGTACTTACATGTTGTTAAATCCGTATAATTATATTGATGAACAAGCCACGTTGCATAAATTACTGACAACATGAGTTCAAAATGGCGGATCATGTGAATCTTTTGAATATGCATGAAACTTGCATTCAGTGTCGCAAAAACAAAAACATGTGCTAGCTTCAGACACGAAGGGATCGGAAACCGCATTTCACAGTTAGCAACCTAGATAGCTAATAAAAGCCCAGTCATTTCGATCCGCCCAGTGGGTATAAAAACACAAGCAAACTCCAACGCCAAAAAAAATGCTTTGCCATTCTCACACAAAGACGATGACGTTGCCTCAAGGGCAACTCTATTACTCAAGCCATTCTTGCCTATCACTCAATGGCGTACCCAAACACAGCCTAAACCACTGGCAAAAGCAAAATGAAGAAAATACTATAACCGCAGTTATAGAGCGAAGCGAAACGATAACAAAGACACAGCCGTAATTAGAGCAGATTTTAGCGCTCACTTTCACGTGTTGCATAGCACTCTGAGAAGCTACAAAACTAAAGAAAGTATAAAGAGATGAATAGCCGCAAAAGAAACACAACGTCTTACTACCAAATAACCGGGCCCGGTAATGTACAAACACTGCAGGATAAAGATTATCATGTTATGCGGCTTAAATTCCTATCCTTGATAACAAGAGAAAGGCTGTACTGTCACCGAACGCACTACGATCGCGTTGCATGCTGGTCGTTCAGATAAATTTTTGTCATTTGCTTCTTGACGCGGTCGAGTGAACATCGCTGAATACGTAATGGGATTCACGGTCTCCTGCCTTTTCTTTGTAAATTTGTCACAAACATGAATCTCCGTGAGCTGGCGGATCAAACAGCAGCTATTGATACATCTTGCTGGCTACACAAAGGGTTGAGTGTGTCCTTTGCTCAGACTGGAAGGCGAGATAGGTGAGAAATATTCTCAAGTTGTCGATTTTACTTTTGATGTTGTAAGTTTCTCATTTTATAATTTCCTCGGTGCGGTGAAATTTTTCATAAATGTCTAATTTCAGTAAAGAAGGCTGGTGTTATTCCAGTTGTTGTGTTTGACGGTTTGACAAAGGTTAGTCTGAAGTGTTCTTTCATGATCGTCCTGCATGCGAATTTCATACCAAATTAATTGTCTAAAGTATCATACCTTTGATCACGCAGAGAAAAGGAAAACCTCATTAGAAAAGCCGCAGAAGACAACATTTTTCCCCAAGAAGCAAACAAGCTTCAAAGTCAAGCTGCGGAAATTTCGTTCGACGACATAACCGAGTGCATAAATATAATGTAAGCTGATTTAATTCTTGTAATTTGCTCGTCCGTTGTTC
>OX419344.1:14382046-14389546 GCA_948470475.1 Galaxea fascicularis
GGGTTTCCGTACTAAGCCCATAAACTTCAAGTTTCTTTAACAACAGGGTATGATCTGTCATGTCGAACGCTTTACGATAATCAATCAAGACCATCCCACTAACACAGTCATTATCGAGGTTAAATAGGAGATCGTCAATGACCTTGATCAAGGCAGTTTCCGTGCTATGTCTTGGACGAAAGCCTGATTGTCTAGTATAGATTAAGTCGTTTTCGGACAGAAAGCTATAGAGTGCGTTGTGAACATGTCTCTCAGCAATCTTAGACAGTATGGGCAAAACAGATATTGGACGATAGTTTGTAACGTCAGCAGGGTCTCCGCTCTTGAAGATTGGAGTCACCTTGGCAATTTTCCAGTGACTGGGAAACACGTTTAAGGAAAAAGAAAGGTTGATCAACTTTGCAATTGAAGGTGCAATGAATGGAGCAGCCAATTTAAGCATTCGAGAACTGATATCATCTGATGTGTTTTCCTTCTTTATACAATGTTTCCATTGCCCTTACACTTGAAGGAAGGAAATCAGCTTTTACAAATTTAAAGAAATCCAAACCCCGATCATCTACCAATGTAAGCTTGAACAAGTGGTTAAGGATTTGGGACTTCAGTCTGACAGACATTAAACTTTTGAAACAGGATAGAAACTCCTTTAATTTACAAAATCGGTGACAATGACACATCTTCTGGAATAATCCTTTTGGGTGGGGTGTTGGTAGAAGCTTCTTGGAAAGTTCCAGAGTCAAGCACATAATCAACATGCATTGCTGCTTCTGCTTCTGACAAAGATTTGTACTCTTTCATCAAGTGTGTGTTTACTCGTGAGCGACAGGATGAACCTAAACAACAAACCATCACACAGTAATTACTATGGTGCTAGCATCTCATTGGAAAATATTTCACTTCTAAAATGTACTTAAGCTTCTTGTTAGTATCCCCCAATAAGAATGGTGAATCATTTCCAGTCTATCAGGTTTGACACTTTAATAAAGTTCCCATCTCATCATCACAATATTAATATCAGCACATAGTTTACAATTTCATTTCACTGGAAGTTGAACAGGAATGTGTCAAGAGTGAAATGGCTTATTTTTTTCAATGACACTAAAAACAACATTGTTAGATACAAATTATACAAATTTAGCGAATTGAGCAAACCTGTTCTCGAGGAAATGCAGGTCTTGTTCACAGAATTTGCACAGGCATTCCAAAAGACTTCATTTTTCATTGTGGGCTATCTGTCAGTCCAGGCATCCTCCCAAAATAAACAAATGTGCTGTACTAGGGCTGAAATTTCTTGTGTGGACCATTCTCTTGGACCTGCAGACTGGGTTTGGGTCCGAGAAGAGGCTTTTTCTTGAAGATCCTTGCACAGGTACGCGCTTGTTAGCAGGCTTTCCCGGTGTGTTACCATCTGAAACAATAGGCCTTTCGGAGGCCATGTTGCCTCGAGGAAACGACCAAAAACATTAAGATGTCAACGGGCGCGTTGGGGCGCGATCATTTCTAGCTGTAGATTAAAAGTGAAAGAAACATTTTAGGCACAAATTAACGTTGAAACGAACAGAACAGAGAAGTTTCAGGCTCGAAACAAATGGTCTCAAATTACAACACGAACACACGTGTTTGTGGTCCTCCTATATAAAATAGCACCACAGAATTTACTTCCACTGTAAACCTACATCAAATGTTTTTAAAGGCAGCAAAAAAGTTGCTATTGAAAAAAGAAGGCAAAAAAAGTCCACGTTGTGATGAAAAAAGACGTTGCAATACTCACCCAACTCGCACCTTTCCGCCGCCATCTTGAAAATTATCCATCCACAAGGCAACGCGATCGTAGTGCGTACACCACCTGGAACGCACTGAAACGAACCAAACGAAAGCTAGACAAAATACTTCAGATGGCATGTAAAGGACCACAGTCGCTAAACAGAAAGAACAAGGGTCAAAACAAACAGGCGATAAATGCAGAATTTAAACCCAGAAATGACCTTTGGTGTCAAAATACATAGCATGCGACACTTAAGCACATGGCCGTTTCAATCGCTATCACCATCATGTTATCCTCTAAACCACCGTGTTGCCCCACTTAAAACAAGAAAAGCTAAATCGGTCAATAGAAGCGGCAAACACACGAACAGGAGTCGTGTAGGCCTTCCAACCCCATTTTACCTGAACATTTTGCATATTTATAATTCTTAATTATGCAAATCATGGGGTGAACCAATCAGCGCCCCTGACCAGATTCAGTACAGATTTACGTCATCAGTGTGGAATTTCTTGCTGTAAATCGCAGACGTCTCTCTCGCGAAACGCGCCTCAGGGGCCAGGAGCGTTGAGAGGTGGCTGTATTCACAGGCTAGAATAAACCTGGAGATTTTACATTAACATTTATACCTGAATTATGATTAGATGCTAATAAACAACATTATTTAGCTCTTGATCATATTTCTATGACAGCCAGTTGGCATAATATAAGACCTGCATATAATAATAATAAATTAAAGATTTCAAAAGACAAGAGTTCAATATGGGAAACAATTACATTTTATGATGGAATTTATGATTATGATGATTTGAATAATTATCATAATAAAATAGGAAAAATAGGAAATACTGATACTTATGGAATTAATATATTATTTGATCTGACAACTTATAAAGTTTTTATAACACTTAATGAAAATTATCAAATTGATTTTAGTACTAGTGGTAATTTTGGAGATTTGCTTGGTCTTGATAAAACAAAAACCATACTCTTACGGTGAAAACTTTCCTAATATAAGTAACAGTACTGATAATTTGTATATTCGAACCTCTTTATTAAGTCAATCTATAATCTCGGGCAAAAGATCAAATGTTCTTTATACCTTCAGTACTAATACTAAAACACGATCTTTACCTTTTGAAATTCAATAAATAAATCATCTATGGAATAAAATTAATACAAATTTAATTAATAATGTTAGAATTTATATCACAGATGATGAAGATAGATTAGTTGATTTGAATGATATAGATATATCTTTGACACTTGTATTAAAAACAATTTAATCAATGTAACTTAATTATCTACATCAATAAGATATAATAGAAGTAAAGAGATTTTGACACTGGAGAATATATTTATGGAGGGGATTTTGGAGTGATCTTACTTCTAAAATATTTATAAACATAACATCAAAAGCAGTTAAAAACATTGCTAAATCGAAGGCTCCTATGAGCCAGCTCATGGATGGGGAACATAACAATACTTTGAATTTACAACAACTTTATTTTCTAAAAAGATAGCTGCAAGAAACCTGTACATTCGTTTGTGTTTTGTGGGAGCACATCCTTTTCAGACACACCTCTTGGTAAAAGAACCGTTTACGCGCTAATATTTTCCGTAAAATTACGCAGTTGATTGACAGGCGCCAGAAGCATTACATTAGACGAAATTGACAGACGTAAGTAATTTTGAACCGGCGATGGAACATAAATATGCAAATTTGTACACGGACTATAAAAATAATATTCAAATGTGATCGCTTTGTTAAGAAGTGTAACAGGCAAGTTAAAGTTTCTTACTGGTCGACGGCTCATTTCAAGTCAGTTTTATAAACGTTTATGGTCGTAAGAAAATTTCCGACTATTCTGAATGCGAGATAACATACAGATAATAACATATTTTGTGAAAGTCCTGAGGGAAATTACTCACACTTTACAGTCACAGTGTTTTTAAGCGATTCAGGGTCAGGCACAAAACGTTTGCTTTGTAAGGTGAGATATTCAATCCATGTATTTATGCTTTGTGTTACAATTAACTTGACTTTCCAAATATTTTGTTGTTCGAACAGATTAGCTGTTATAGGTGCTTGTCAGACCAAATTATATCCTCACAGAGAAAAATATTTGCATGCCTGTGGTCCTTGTGTTTTTGTCAAATGTTGACAAAGTGTTATACTGATCGTTTAAGCCAAGGGACATAGCCTTTCTAAACAAGATCATGTTTGCAATCAAGCGTTCACCATGAAAAGAGCGTCTTCAAAAATACTTCATTACGTACCTGCTTAAATCGATCATATGTTGCTCATAAATCAAATGCGTTGCGTGCCAGAAGTCGGTTTTTTTGGCTAGAAAGTCTTTCTCCTGTTTCCTTTTTTTGCCGATTTTCTTCATTCTTCCTTCTTCCATCATATTGTGGCAAAAAATTCTCAATTACTACTGCCCCAGGTACCGCACAGTGATAAGCTTTGTAGTTGCTTTTGCGATATCTCGGAGTTAATTTTCGCTGCTCTGAAGATTTCAAAGTTCAATTCTCGCAGCTCGTGTTCTTCATCTTATTAACTTTATCTGATCACTGTTGAAAAACCGACGCCATGAACATTAAACGCGTAAACAATATCTGCAGAGAAAAATTCTCCGCCTTTGTACTACACCCTGAAATTTGCAAACGTTGGACCAAGAAGACTATGGAGACAAAAGCAGAAGCCCTCAGAAGCAGAAGCCCTCAGAAGCAGAAGCCCTCAATTTGTTAAACGTTATGAATATTCATATTATTATTTACAATCACCTTTAAACGCAAATATTGGTAATAACCAAAGACAAGAAAAAAAGGTTATGTTTTTTATTGATAATAGTTCAGAAGCTAATCCTATTGATTGGTATAATGCTTATATGGAATGTGATTTTAAATTACGTCAATACGCTGATGGTGCTCGAATTACTGCTGGTGTTGGTGCTGATACTAATTTTTGTACTACAACAAATGCACAAACTTTTATAAATGAAATTGAAGTTGAATGTAATGGAGTGAGTGTTCATTCTAATAAAAAAGCTAATGAAAGTTCAAATATGTTATCTCTTTTGAAATATACAAAAGAATATGTTGATTCAATAGGTTCTGATCAATTTTTTTATATTAATGATATTTACCCAGGAAGCTCCACTCACCGCGAAGTGGTTTTCAGGGAGGTCCTGCATTCAGATCGAATTGGAATTTGGAAGTGTTGGTTTTTGGGGAGAGGGGAAAACTGGAGTACACGGAGAAAAACCTCTCGGAGCAGAGTAGAGAACCAACAACAAACTCAACCCACATATGACGTCGAGTCCAGGAATCGAACCTGGGCCACATTGATGGGAGGCTAGCGCTCTCACCAGTGCACCAACCCTGCTTCCCTAAATTGATATTGATACTGGCACACTATTAAGTTATAGTAGTGCTTATAATGACCTTTTGTCAGGTTCATTAATTACTAGAACAAATTTTGCTCAAATTTATGGAATGATATATTTCGATCTCAGAAATCAAGAAGAAGAAATTAAAAATAATGTTGTTTTAACCTTTTGATATGAATTAAGTGGTAATAATCCTGGAAATTATACTTTAAATGCACTTGTATTATACGAAACATATAATAGATACAATTAAAGGAAGTTTTTCTAATGGTATTATGATTGCACCTCCTGATTGTACACTTTTACCAAAAACCTTTTTTAGGAGCATAAGATCCCACAGCTGATAATGCACCTGTAACTAATGGGTTTACCACTTTGAAAGCATATTTACCAAGTCTACTCCATATTCCACTACCTTGTATAACAGCTTTTCTAATTTGTGTTTTACTTATTTTAATATCTGAACCAACGCCATTAGACATTGCTTTTTTTGTGTTTTTGTAAGCATCAACTCATGTGGACCAATTAATTCATTATGAGCTCTTTTTAACAGCTCTTGCTAATTTTTCTAATTGATTTTGACTAAAATTGACTTTAAGTGAAAAATATTTCGTCATTAATGTCTCAAATTGAAAATTCTTTAACTAACTAACAAAAAAAAAGATATTGTGAATGCTATTAATTCACAACTACCTTTAATATTCAAACCAACTAAAAAACAAGTAGGGCAAGGTATTTTGACAACACTAGCATCAATAGGTATTCCACTTTTAGCAGAGGCTGGTTATTCTTATTTTAAAAAAACGTAAAAAAAGGTAAAGGGTTAACGATGATGCCATATTCAGGGGAGGGGTTAATAAGACCCGGAACGATGATGCCTTATAATCCCCCTCCTGTTGTTGGAAGGGGTTTTCTAACTGGAATATTAAAAAAGGCAGGAGTTCCTGAAAAAAATTAAACAAATTAAAAAACGATCCAGTACTGAACAGAAGCCCAATCCCTCTAATGAAGCTATGAATAAAATAAAATTCAAAAATAAACCATTATCAAACATTGATCTCCAAAATTGGTGTAATTATTTACATATTCCAGTTAGAGGCTTTTTTAGCAGAAATGAATATATGCCTAAACATCATTCGCCTTGTATTATTTATCTTGATGAATTTGAAAACCAGGGAACTCATTGGGTATGTTGTGCTCCAACAATAAAAAATTAAAAAAAACATGGTACTTTGATTCATTTGGTATGCATTTTCCTCAAGAATATGAAAATAGACCTAAAAAAGATAAAATGAAAGTAATATACAATAACATATCTTATCAAAATATTGACAGTGTATCATGTGGGTATTATTGTATATATTTTCTTCATAGATGGTCATTAGGTGAAAATTATACTATTTTAAAAAGATTTAGTATTAATGATGTTAATTATAATGAAAAATTCACAGCGAATTATTTTAAAAAATGTAAATTATATATATAACAAGATACTTGATGAAATCATATTGTGTAAAACAAAAACAAAAAAACAAACTGAATGTGTTCCAGGTAGTGAAACTTATATTAAAACAATAAGTGGACGTTCAATGATGAAATGTAAGTGTGAAGAATGTGGTATAACTAAAACAAAGTTTGTTAGACCTACATGTATCTATGGGCAAGGTGTTGTAGATTCATTGGCTGAAACAGCTTTAGATACAACTTTGAAACATGGAATTCCTTACTTAGCTAAAGTAAGACCTAATGAAAGATATAAAACAGATGTTAAAGGATTCGATTGTGGTAAAGGAGTAGACATTCATAAATCTATAGGTAAATTACCAAAACCAAAAAGTGGTTTTACATTACCAGGTCATAATTATACCAGCCCGTACAACCCATTAGAACAACAATTAAAATATGATCCAAATATTGGAGAAATTCTTGAAATTTATCAACAACCAACTGTAAAAACAGATGCTGTAGGAATGCAACATGATGTGGATTATTCAGTCTGTGGTGATAATAAAAAAATGCGAACACGAAGCTGATCGTAAAATGGTTAAATCGCTTGATGCTGTTCCTTATAAAGAAAGACAATGGGGGCATTGGTTATTTAAAAATGCTATTAATACAAAACAAAAAATAGGTCTTGGGGCTCCAAAAAACGGACAAAGCCGTCGAGTTGGCAAGAAATATAAGCAGATGAACTACATAAACCCATAAAAAGGAAATTTACTCGGCAGCGTGTAATTGTAAATCATATTGATGAAATATGGGCTGCAGATCTTGTTGAAATGCAACAATTCAGTAAATGGAATAAAGGTTATGAGTATCTTGTTACGTCGGTAATTGATGTTTTCA
>OX419344.1:14404546-14410990 GCA_948470475.1 Galaxea fascicularis
TTTGACAGTGCTAGGTCTGGTGTTTCTTCTGGAGAGAGAGGGAAGAAAGGGAAAAAGAAAAAAAGTGCTAAGAAGACAAAGGAGCCTCTGTCACCTCCACCAGTCGGTCCATGGATACAGAAACTCCATTTGCTGAACAACGGCATTGATGCCAATGGACTGGGCTCAACCTTAGGACCTGTAATGTGTATGAAAATGTTCAGAAAGTTAGTAAAAAAGATAATAACTATGATAATACCTTAAACAATTGTTTAAATCTATATGCGCTGCACTTTGATAAGGAGTTATATCATATTTCGAGCATTAATGTCTTTCACTGAGTATTCCTTCAATATCACTTTGTTGCGTCAATAGGTTAATTACACACTCAGAGGGCTTGCAAGAACTAGACTTGGATGATAACCTGATCGGCGATCTTGGAGGAAGGGAGGTTCTTGAAGCACTGATGGACAGGAAGGAAGGTGATTAAACCATACATGTTAACCAGTGACACTCTGTTTGCGAAGGGGAGATTGACTCCACTGCTTTGTTTTGCCATCAGTAACTTAACAGGGTTAAATTTTTCTTTAATGTCGCGGGGGTTACATGGCCATGAATATATTCGTAAGGCAAAAACATAGGCAGGGTGTTATTTACTATTAGCAGTAGCTATTTATATATAAAAGTTAGAAATTTCGAGGCAAATAAAAGGTATAGACCCAATTAAAGAAACAAACACTTACCGTGCATTTTTACCACGCTGGCAACGCAGCAGATTAACGAGGTGACTTAGCAGCGTGGGGGATCCCTAGGGCCCAACGTTTTCTTCACGTGGGAGTGTATCCTTGCCTCTATAACCCCAGACAGGGTTTAGAACATATGAAAGCTAGACATTTCGAGGCAAATGAAAGGTATAGACTATATTAAAGAAACAAACACTTACCGTGCATTTTACCTTTCGACACACCCATCCGAAAAATTGGTTTCTGCCCTGAGCGGGACTCGAACTCACGTCTCCCTGATTACTAGGGATCCCCCACGCTGCTAAGTCACCTCGTTAATCTGTTGCGTTACCAGCGTGCTAGCCTTGATGGTGTAGTGGCTTAGCATACCCGACTAGTAATAAGGGAGACGTGGGTTCGAGTCCGGCTCAGGGCAGAAACCAATTTTTGGGATGGGTGTGTCGAAAGGTAAAAATGCACGGTAAGTGTTTGTCTCTTTAAAGTAGCTATTTACTATTAACACTATTAGTAGCAGAATCAGCTTTTAAAAAAGCCGATTCTGCAAATACTTTACAGAGACATTGGAGAATAATTGAAGGACACAAGGATTGTTTCTTACCGAATAGGCCCCTCTCTCCAGCAGTGGTGTGGTTTTATGTCCAAGTTTTCTCCTTGAGTGGAACACAAACAAAGTTGACTTTACCACTCAGTGATCAGTGACAATCTCTTTTGTGTCATATCAGACTCCGATTTTTTTATTTCAAAGTTTATTGGTGTTTAATGTACAAGGAGTTCGTTTGACACGATTTGACCTTTTCATAAATATTTCGCGTATTGTCGGTATTAGTCATTGCACTTTGTGCATATTCTTTATATAAATACATACTGAAGTCATGAGATCTGGGGTTATTTTAGGGTATGATGCTCAGTTACCTCATTTGAGTACGTCAATCTGCAAACAATTCCTATTAATGATGACATCAACAAAATGCGTAGAGGATAAGCTAAATTGTATATTTGACTATTCAGTTTTCCATGAAACTGCTCTGAAGTGAAGTTATTTTCAACGTTTCTCGAAACTAGAGAATGCAATCAGCCAGGTGGCAATGGTTTAAAATGAGACGCTTGTTTTGCGACAGCATATTTCTTCGGTAAATAAAACAGTTGAAATGACTGAAGATGCCAACGATCATCGCATTTGCGCACGCTACTTTAAAACAATAAATGATTTCAATAGGGTGCATAATTACAGCCCCGACTGTAGTCTCCCTTATGGCCCTATGACACTAAGTTACATCAAGAATTTACAGGAAGTTTGAATATTAAAACATGGAATACTAAGGAACTAAATTACTTAGAATGCTAAGTTATGAAAACTTAACCTTAATTTAATTACGAAATTAGAATATTCTGTCAATTTTAAAGCCATACATATATACATACATACTTTATTGGCTCGTCCCCACGGGGCTTTTCAGAGTCAAATTTACATCACAAAATCATAAACCAAATACATGACAATAAGAATCAGGCCTAAATGTATTTAAAAATAGAGTAGTGGCAGTCAGGAGCTAACATAATAGTATAATGGTTTGACACTGACTAGTTTTTGATGTTATGTTCAAGACGTTTCGGCTGGTGCTTAAGCCTTCATCAGTTGGAGAAAAATAACGTTAGCACGCGTGATTCAAATAAAAAACAGCTCGTCGAGCGCGCGCCTAGAACTATCTGCGTGCAGTTTCCTGAAAACGTAGCGCGAGACTTATGCGCATGCCAGAGACTTGTAGACCTCTGGGATGGAGATGTGATCATTTCCAGAATGCGCATCCTTAATTGAAAACCAGGCTTCCAAGAAAAGTCGCTCATGATAATTAGCCTCATGTCCAACAACTTCGACATTTTCAAAATCCATTACGTGGTTGTTTTCGTGGACATGGCAGGAGATCTTGGAGTCATGGTCGAACATAGAAACATTCTACCTCCGAGCCTGAAGTTCACTCCGCCTATCAGAAGTAAAGCAGGCTATAGAATCGCTAGAAATACAGGTCTCAAGTACTTGAGGCTGCGAATAACGCAATGTCACCAGAACATACGCGATTTAAAGACGAAGATACAAGAGCTCATGCAAGACCTTGAAGACCACCTTTCTCGTGAGGATATGCTCGCTCTCCAAAATGCCGTGAGGCAAACATCTGAGACTAATTCAGAACGGTTAGCAAACACGCACGCGAGAAAAATCAACGACCTAATAAGCAGAAAGACGCAACGTTCAACCGTGGTTGACCAGGAGAAATGGGTTGTTAACATATCCAAACGGGTTTTGACCCCTGTTGAGAGTACTGCCCTCAAAAAAGGCCTAAATTTCTCTATCACTCCAAGGAAAGTTCCTGTTTCAAAAATACTCTCCTCCGTAGAAAAGGGTATTTACAGTCTGAGTCAATCAGCCAAAGACACGATACGCGTCTCAGTCGCTAATACTTTAAAAACTTGTAAATTACCTGCAGCGGTTAACATAACGAAGGAGGAGGAAAGAGCATTGAACAACTTGAGAAAAGATGAGGAGGTAACAATTGTTCCAGCCGACAAAGGGAAATCCGTCGTAGTAATGGATAAGGATGAATACCAAAAAAAAGTATCTGTTTTACTAAACGATACAAACACTTATTTGAAAATCACCGACAAACGATCGAATCCAACATCAAACGTCGAAAAAGAACTAAACAAACTTTTGCTTGACATCAAAGAGGAAAAGAATGACAGCAGATCACAAATTGGACCGCAACTGTACAAAAAACTACATTGCAGCAATTCAACGCCAGCGTCATTTTATGGTCTCCCGAAAATTCATAAATCTGAGAGACCACTCAGACCTATCACAAGCAGCATAGGTAGCCCCACGTACGCTGTATCAAAACATCTTGTTTCCATTTTGTCCCCTCTTCGGAGAAATCGCTTCTCCGTAAAAAACAGTTCAGATTTTGCTCAAAAGATCCAGCAACATACTGTCACCAGTGACGAAATCATGGTCTCTTTCGACGTTAAGTCGTTATTCACTTCCATTCCCGTGGATCTAGCTCTAACCATCATCAACGAGAGGCTCCGAAAGGATCAGGATCTAGCGGAACAAACAAATATGTCCATCAGCAACATCATGAGGCTGTTGGATTTGTTCTCAATCACAACTACTTCAAACACAACGCCATCTATTACAAACAAATCTTTGGATGTGCGATGGGTTCCCCAATCAGTCCCGTTATAGCTGACATCGTAATGGAAGAGATCGAGGAAACTGCCATCGCCACAGCTCCCCATCCCCCTAAGTGGTGGTTCCGTTACGTTGACGACAGTCACACGTGTCTTAGAAAGGACCAGGTGGATGAGTTTCACCAACATCTCAATTCAATTAACCCCCACATACAGTTCACTCTAGAACTTGAGGACACCAAGGGACAGGGACTACCTTTTCTAGATACCATCACCACAAGGAGGGGCACGCAGCTTGAAGTGAATGTCTACAGAAAGCCAACCCACACAGGCCGCTATCTCGACTTCAACTCTCACCATCCCATGTGCCATAAGAGATCTGTAGTCAGTACCTTGCTACGCAGAGCACAGAACATACCATCAACACAAAAGGGAAACGTGAAGAAGCGAAGCGAGTAAAGGCTGTACTGCGAGACAATAGTTATCCCTCATCCTTCATCAATAGCTGCGAAAGATCACTGTCGAAACTATCTACCGATCTACCGTCCAATGGCTTCGTGGTGTTACCCTATGTACAGGGCATTTCGGAAAGGATTGGTCGAATCTTAAGGCAGCAACAAATCAAAGTCGCCTTCAAACCTTTGAAAACTGTGAACAGTTTGTTCCCGCGACCGAAAGCCCAGGAAAAGGTTGACCGGACACAGTCTGGCACAGTGTACAAAGTCAGTTGCGCCAACTGCAGTTTTGTATACTACGGCCAGACTGAACGATTACTTAAAACCCGGATTACAGAACACAAAAGGGCTGTTTCTATGTTCGACCATGACTCCAAGATCTCCTGCCATGTCCACGAAAACAACCACGTAATGGATTTTGAAAATGTCGAAGTTGTTGGACATGAGGCTAATTATCATGAGCGACTTTTCTTGGAAGCCTGGTTTTCAATTAAGGATGCGCTTTCTGGAAATGACCACATCTCCATCCCAGAGGTCTACAAGTCTCTGGCATGCGCATAAGTCTCGCGCTGCGTTTTCAGGAAACTGCATGCAGATAGTTCTAGGCGCGCGCTCGACGAGCTGTTTTTTATTTGAATCACGCGTGCTAACGTTATTTTTCTCCAACTGATGAAGGCTTAAGCACCAGCCGAAACGTCTTGAACATAACATCAAAAACTAGTCAGTGTCAAACCATTATACTATTAGGCCTAAATGTACGCATGATGCAATCAAAGTAGTTCCTTCTGAACTTCTTTAGATCGGGCGAATAGACAAAGTCATTATCACTTATGCTTTTCCACAATTGAGGAGCGTTAAATAAGAATATTCTTCTTCTGTTTTTGGTACATGGAATAGGAGGGCAATAAGGCATCCGAGATCTTGTATCATGTATTGTTTATAAATGCCTTTCCGCAATCTCCATCTCATATTTGTGATATGTCAGTGAAGTTTGACATTGATGCTAATATGTCATTCAAAATCAGCGGTCCATCTTGTAGTTTATCTCGAAGAGGATGAATTTGCAATATGAAAATAAGCGACAGAAGGATGTAGGCCCCTAAACAGAGGGTATTTATTTATTTAGTTATTTATTTACCAGCTTTTACTGGACAGAGACCTGCCCAGTTGGGATAGGCACGAACAGGACTCATAGGTCCCATGCGAGGTGCCTGCCCACAGGTCAGCACTAGGGTTTCTCCTCAGTTATTTAAAGACCCTGAGTGTTGGTCCGGCCGGGGCTTGAACCCACAACCTCCCACACGGTGGTCCGGCACTCTACCAACTAAGCCAACCGGCCGCCAGTGTCAAATGCAGTATACGGGATGAGAGCATGAAAGAACGGGTGTTACAGTTTTCTGTCGAATAATTTAATAAAATCAGGAAAACAACAATCGATAGTGAATCGAAAGCTAGCCTTATGATCACGAAATCGGGTCAGGGAAAGACTAATATCCCGTAAAGTTTAAAATAAACAAGATAATTGTCGATGGACAAGCTCAAAAATCACCAAGGTGCAAATGAATAAGGGTATCACTTCAATAATCCAGTTAATATACATGAGTAGTGTAAAAGTGGGCATTCCGGGACAAAGCAACCTGCAAAGCGACCCGGAATACCATATATGGGCATGTTAGGGTAGGGAAATGGAGCCTTCTGATTGGTTAATTAATATTGGGTGACACCAGGTCACATGATAGTGACCCGGCACGCATATAAAGTACACTTATCGGATTGGTTAATTGATTTTTTGGTTAATAGTTAATTGATTAATTGGTTAATTGATTCTTTGGTTAATTGATTGATTAGTTGGGGTGAATCATATGACCAGGATAGAGGTATTTGATTGATTGATAGATCTCCCATACATTTGTTCTGAAATAAGCTGGCTCAAGCAGACCCGGTAAGCATATTAAGTGACCACTGGTATAATTATTATTACAGCCAACAGAACTTACAGTCAGCGGAATAATAACCCCCCCCCCCACCCCCTCCATCCCAGACACCTTAGGTAGACACCTTAGGTGTGTTTACAATTAAAATAT
>OX419344.1:14411190-14463690 GCA_948470475.1 Galaxea fascicularis
CCAGGATACACATGATTAGCGCTGCTGACTCAGCATTTTCTCACAGCTATAAAAGGGAGCGGGCCCTAATGTAGAATTCATTTCATTCAAGAGCGTTGAGCTGCTCACATCTCCGGGTCCTAATAGAGTCATGGATAAAGTTCGAAAGCAATGCCCCAAATGCGGTGTTTGGATTAAGCATTCTACCCATTTTTATCGCCATAAGAAACGTTGTGGGACAGATGAACATCGGCTGTCCTGTCCTTTTTGTCCCAAAACCTTTGGGAGAAAAGATGATATGAAAAGACACATTAAGAAAAAACATTCAGAAGCAGTGGTAACTAAAGGATTTTGTTGTCGGAAATGCAAGAAGTCATTCCAGTATGAGATGGCGTTACATCTCCATGAAGAACACTGTGGGGAACAGAAGTGTGCAGACTGCGGGAAATGTTTTACTCGCAAACAGACGTTGCAACATCATCAGCAGCATTTCCACGAATCACAGCAAGGAGGTGGTGTGAAGAGGTCTTTAGAAGAAAGGAAAGAAACAAGAGAGGTTAAACAAGCAAAGCTCCCTGAGAAAATAGAACATATTCCTCAACCAGACAAAGAAGAGATCATTTTAAAAGGGGGTGGTGTGAAGAGGTCTTTAGAAGAAGAGGAAGAAACAAGAGAGGTGAAACAAGCAAAGCTCCCTGAGAAATAGAAGATATTTATCAACCTGACAAAGAATAGATCATGTTAAAGGGAGAGAGAGAAAAAGTTTACTTTTACCCCAAAACAAAACCCCAAAAAGTAGACCAGAAGATTTTCTTTAAAGAAAGTGTACCAAGATTGAAAACACGACTGAAAGAAGCTCTAAAGGCAAAGAAGAGTGTTAAATGGGGCCTCGTCTACCACTGTCAGATGTCTATGCCATCCACCCACGGCCCTCCTCTCCAATATTCTCCTTATTTCAGGTTGGAGTATCCTATCGTGAGTACTTACCCAGAGCAATTGGAACAGCAAATCGACGAAAGTATGGAAGTCTTGGAAGAACGGATGTCCATGTTTGCCCAAGCAGGGTCTGGATGGACTCTCGACAGTAACCATGCCCTCATTTTGGAAATAGACACTTATCAACCATTACAAGGAAGCTCCTACATTGAACTACCTAAAGACATACTAGATTCTAAAGCGGTGGTCAACATAAAAAATGAAGACCAAGCCTGTTTCAAGTGGTCTATCTTGGCTGCCCTCCATCCCGTCTCTGTTCATCCTGAACGTTTGAGTTATTATGAGCGGTACCGAGACGATCTTAATTTCACGGGGATAGAGTTCCCGTCCTCGCGTTTTAACAAGGTCGAAAAAAGGTGCCCTGATGTTTTATCATGGTCGAGAAAAGTTACCCTTGCGTTTTAACAAGGTCGAAAAGAGTCGCCCTCGCATTTTAACAAGGTCGAAAAAAGTCGCCCTGATGTTTTATCATGGTCGAGAAAAGTCACCCTCGCGTTTTAACAAGGTCGAGAAAAGTTGCCCTCATGTTTTAGCATGGTCGAATAAAAGTCACTCCTTAAGAAACTAAAGAGGTTGATCTGCAAATAAAAATTGAAGTGTAAGAAAAGTGACCATTTATCGTCATTTGCGTGTTTGCATGTTATTTGCATGTGTACTTTACCATTTGTGGTTATTTGCATGTATTCGTGTGAGTATTTAGTTTTTTGGATGTTTGCAAGTTATTCGCATTTATATTCGTCCGTAGCTTTTGTGTGTACTTCAACGTTTGTGGTTGTTTGCATGTATTCGTGTGAGTACTGATTTAGTTTTTGGATGTTCGCAAGTTATTCGCATTTATTGGTCCGTATATTTGGCTTTTTAGATATTCGTGTGTCATTTGCGTGTGTTTTTAGATATTCATGTGTTATTTGTGTGTGATTTTAGATATTCGCGTGTCATTTGCGTGTGTTTTTAGATATTCATGTATCATTTGCGTGTCATTTGCGTGTGTTTAGATATTTGCGTGCTATTTGCGTGTGTTTCTACACTTCCAATGTATTCGTGCGTGTATTTGGTTTTTGGATATTAGCTTGTATTTTAACTTGTCAGTATTTGTGTGTATTTTAACCTTGGAGGTATTTGCAAGTATCTGATGGTTTTTTTTTAATCTTTGTTGCTGTGGATAAATGTATGTATTTTGATATTTGTCTCTTTTTTGTTCCTCGTGTATTTCTGTGTATTTAGCTTTAGAGATTGTGCACATTTGCCGCTTGTGGATATTTGCATATATTTTAATTGTAAACACACCTAAGGTGTCTACCTAAGGTGTCTGGGATGGAGGCGGTGGGGGGGGGGGGGGGGGGTTATTATTCCGCTGACTGTAAGTTCTGTTGGCTGTAATAATAATTATACCAGTGGTCACTTAATATGCTTACCGGGTCTGCTTGAGCCAGCTTATTTCAGAACAAATGTATGGGAGATCTATCAATCAATCAAATACCTCTATCCTGGTCATATGATTCACCCCAACTAATCAATCAATTAACCAAAGAATCAATTAACCAATCAATCAATTAACTATTAACCAAAAAATCAATTAACCAATCAGATAAGTGTACTTTATATGCGTGCCGGGTCACTATCATGTGACCTGGTGTCACCTAATATCAATTAACCAATCAGAAGGCTCCATTTCCCTACCCTGATATCAATTAACCAATCAGAAGGCTCTATTTCCCCTAACATGCCCATATATGGTATTCCGGGTCGCTTTGCAGGTTGCTTTGTCCCAGAATGCCCACTTTTACACTACTTACATGCTCTTGACAGCCCTCGTAAAGCGCTTGAGGTGACTTTAGAAACGTCACTGTTTTGTCGGCTGACTAATTAATACTTAACACGCTTGTTTATCGATCTTCGCACAGAAGTAAGGCCACCTATTTTACTTATGCATTCCATAGAAACTGACCTTTAAAGTCATAAGAACTTGCTAGAGAATAAGCATATCAAAACAGAAGTAGCAACTGATTTTCGTGCATGTATAATTTGGTGTTGTCTTTACGTTTGTTTAATTCGAAATTGATTAATCATCGCAAACTAGTACACATCGCATATATAAACGTACTCTCTATTATCTGTGCTGATTATATGGTTGGAGAGGAAACGTATACAGAAATCGTAAGTATCCTTAGTAATAATGATGATAACGATGACGACGATAGCGACGATAACGACGACGATGATGACGACGATGAAATTAACAATATAAAAGAAGGTATTTCTATAAGCCCCTGCCAAAATTTGATCTATCTTGAAAATCTGCAAATATTTGTAGAAATGAAATTGAGTCATTTCCAAGATAACACCGAACAATCGTTAGTACCCTGGACAAAAGGGCTTAAGATTGAAGTATGTTTAATTCTCGGCTTTACAAGAGCAGGACAGATTTTCGGGGGGGGGGGGGGAAATTAGGGAAGCTGCTTATTATTATTATTATTATCATTGAATTAGATAGATGCCTTGTCAAAATCTAGGTTTAAGAAGCGGAATTTGAATTAGATAGATGCCTTGTCAAAATCTAGGTCCTATGATTTTTATACATATATATTTTTTCTTTTTATTATATAATATAGTTTCATGGTCTATCGAACACTTTTTTATTGTGAATTTAAATAATTGAAGGTAATAACTATGTAAATATTCAAATGTTCTTTTTTAGCTTTCTTAATCTTGTATGTAATTATTGGGGAGGACTGTAACAAGTCAGTTCTCAGGAGCCAAGTTGTTCACACTGGCAACTGCAGCTACTGATTGCTTCTTTAAGCAACTTGAGGTATGGAGCTTTGCGGCGAACTGGTGGATGCAACCTTCAAGTTCTTTATTGTGTCTTGCTCTGCCATGGCACAGATGTTATAATGATCAAATACTATAGGATGCTGAAGAGTAACAGTATCCATAACCTGCTCTCTGGTGCAGAAAGGCGGGAGAAATATGAAGAAATCTTTTGAGAGGTTAGAAACTCTGATGATTTGAAAAGGCGCTCGCCATTCGAACTGTAGGCACGTCTCATATCCCGCGCTTCAAGACTGGTGTCGACTTTCCGTCCAGTGGACTGGCCGATGTTGAATTTGGCAGTGAGATATGCTTTCTGCTTTTCGCTAAAACGGTAGGCCGTTTTGGTTGGTCTTAGAACCCATCCTTCTGTTAAAGCAGCTGTGCTTTGTTTGTTTGTCACACTAACGGTTCTCAGTGTTGGCACGACACCAACACCTACCCTCTTCCAAACTCTGCTGATAACCAAGCTTAGCAAGATCTAAAAGTGTCTGCTTTTCCAGGGACTTCGTGCATTTTTCAGACGACAGATGTTTAGAAGCCGAAAGTCTTTGGAAAACCCTTGTACAGCCATTCTCTAGGCAAGTGTAGATAGCCTGGCTGATCTTACACTGCTGTATGTCATCCGAACTCTCTTTTGTCTTGGTAGACTCGTCATCAGCAGGAGTAGGCTCTTTCTCTTTTGAGCCAAAAGATTTGAATTCCCCCGGAGAAAATGTAGATTCTAACCACCTATTTTCAGACTCTGTAAAAGGAAATTTAAGTCAAAATAACTATACGATAGATAAATATAGCATTAAGATAGGCAAAGAATTGTACAGTTTTAAAACTACGTTAAGTGTCACAAATGCAAACAAAAAGGCAACGGGCAATAGTGGTACCTGCTGTCGATGAATGTGTATTTCTTTCTTTTCCATCGCCAATGCCATATGCACGCCATCCCTTGATGCGATGATCTCTAAACTCAAAATTATTGAGTTTACTGACATCTTTGTTGTTTCACGGACTGGACTGGTGATAACGCCTCGACTGAATCCATGTATGCTACACAAAACACCCTCAATTCCTCCATGCGAGATGAGAGCCTATCTTAATTGAGTGGCATTCGTCACATGATGGCCTTCATTTACAAAACTGCGCACGTGAGCTTTACATGTGGCTACAAGGCGATGTGCAGCCCCTTTACCACTCTGTGGATCACTAAAGTCAATGCGCATGATTTGGACTCCAGTAGACTGAGAAACTACGGGTACGCTAGGATTGTCGCAGAGGAATGATAGCATCCAGCGTTGTCCTGACGAAAGCTCGCCCTGTTAACGTCTGAATACTCAGCTTTAATTGAACTAAGCACATCCTGCATGATGGCTATTACGGTCAGGCTGTCTTGACTACACTACTGGATGACGTGAACGAATCCTTGCCATTGTAGCTGGTCATGCGATCGTCGATACACAACGGACATGTGCCACGAAATTCCACGCTTACCGAACCAGTCTGATTGCGACTCACGGTATCTCTGTGGTAGAAACTTCATTTCCCAGTTGTTGACAATTAGTACTGTCTCATTGTCAAGAAGGTCAAGAAAATCCAGTCGCGCTCGGTCATAGCTTAGCTATCGCTGGAACATCCGCCTTAGAGGGCATTGTAACTGTTTTCAAGAGCAGCATGATTCAGTCCAGCTTCCCTAACACATGGAAGACTGCAAAAGTTAATGCAATCTTTAAAAAAGGAAACCCAGCAGATGTTTCAAATTATAGGTCAATATCACTTTTAAGTATCCCCAGTAAGCTGCTCGAAAGCCAGATCTGCAACATAATCGATACCCATCTGAACAGCTGTGGCATAAAAAGCTGTAAACAGTGGGGGTTTAGCAAGGGACTATCGACTGAAGGAATGCTTACCTCAATGACTGAAGGATGGAAGACAGCAATTGACAATGGTCTCACAGTTGGAGCAGTCTTTATAGATTTCCAAAAAGCTTTTGACACTGTCCCTCATTATATTTTATCGCATAAATTACACGCCATTGGAATATCAGGATCTCTTCATGAATGGCTAATGAGCTATCTGACTGATAGATGCCAACTGACTGAAGTAAATAATTGCAGGTCTGTCACTGACTATGTACGCTATGGAGTCCCTCAAGGCTCGCTTCTTGGCCCCCGACTCTACACCATATGATGTTAAAAACAAGGACGTGACTCTTAGCACATGATAATTACTTTTCATTTGCGACAGTATGAAACACACATATCGCATACAAAACAACACAGAAACATATATCTAGCTATAGAAGACTGAAGTTAAAAAAAATGAAGGATATGTAGTCATTTCAATACGCATACGTATTAGACCTATAAGAGAAATATGGAGTTTGAAAAGAGCAATGAGAACGACGCGAGTGCCCTCTTCCATCCTGCGCTATTGTAAAAACAAAGTGTCGCGATTTTGAACGATGTGACATCGTTCAAAATCGCAACACACTTTGTTTTTGCAATCTTGCATAAATCCGGGACGTAAATAAATAATAATAATAATAATAATAATAATAATAATAATAATAATATTTATTTATTCCGCGCAAACTCAACGTAAGTTTTTAAATGCGTCTTACAATTCTAAATCCTTTACAATTCTCAAATCAAATTTGCAAATCTTTACAATTCTCACATCAAATCAAATGTTGGTTTTTGCAGAGAGGGGAAAACCGGAGTACCCGGAAAAACCTCTCGAAGCAGAGTAGAGAACCAACAAATTCAGCTCACATATGACGCCGAGTCCTAGAATCGAACCCGAGACGACACATTAGTGGAAGGCTAGCGCTCTCATCACTGCGCCAACCCTGCTTCCCTAAATTGAGACAACATGAAACAAGTTTTTTTTAACAGTGTTTGGGAAACAAGGCAGTAATCAATATTAGTGAAAAGACGCGTCTAGTGGAAAATTTTGTATTATTATCCAGCGGAACATTTATCAAGATTATCTTGGCATACCTTCAAGTCTCAATTTTAGATAAAGCTTAGCAGCCTTGAAGGAATCGATCGCTCTTGTTTCCCACTCCATGTCAAGTTCCCATTCGTTTAATTTGTGTACAAGTGATATCAGCTCTTCAAATGCTCTTGTACCTTCTTTAGCATAGTGGTGGAGTCCCTGAAGGGCCCTTCTCACTAACGCACTACATTCAGACAAAATTCGCAACATTGTGCTCTGATTAAATGGCTGAAAATCAGTCTCTTGACAGTATTGGGTTTATTGGCGCACGATTCGTTGAGGAATCATGGTTCTTAACACATTGGAAACTTCAATGACATGGCCTGTGGAAAGAGTCAGATGTTTCTGTCCGAACCAAAGATCTTGTACCAGGTGTGGGCTCGTAATAAAGCACAAAAAGTGATCTGTTTTAGATCCACTCTTATTCTTGTCGACGGCTACACAGGAAGAGGTGCTCCACGACCAAATTGTAAGCGGTGCAGATTGGCTACAGTGTACCTGTGCTTCGTTAGCCCTTGAATAAAGATGGCAATAGCTTTGTAACCAGCTACACCAGTCATGACAGAAAGGATATGTCGACGGGTATCCCAGCTATCAGCGTTATAGTATACCTCTGCCAGGGCTTCCAAGTAACGTTGATCTGCTAGTGAGATAACCTCAGTACCAAGCAATTTGTTCATGAGAGGTTGCCGTCATCTCTCTCCAAATGTGGCTAGCATTTTCTGATGAAATGGTTTTCACAACCGCAGCTACGATGTCACTTGATCTTTTTGGATATCTATGTTTAGTGGCTTCACTGCAACAAGGAACATCTAGCCATTTTCTTTGAAATAGTGGAATATCCCACGCCACCAAAAAGTCATTTAGTCGCCGACGCTGTATCCCCGATGTTGACTCTTGTGACGTGCATGCAATTTCGTCGTTTTGGGTAGAAGTTGTATTCCTGGTGGCAGGACTCAAGAAGGTTTCGTCAGCATTTTTCAGCCTGCTTAATGCTCCACTGACTCCATTAGAGACATCACTGTCATATTCTTCGCTGATTGTAGGTGACTCCTCAGTTTCGTAAACATGTTAATTAATAAAGAACAAGTAAAGGTAGTATTAACAATTAAACAAAAATGTAAATGCATTCTTTGCCAGATGAAAGAAGTCGCAGTAAGGTTACTGTACATGTGTTGCACTGTTTCTTCAGAAAAAGCCTGTATGAACATTAATTTACCTTGGGGGTCTTTTTACCTTAATTTAATTTTAAAAAATTGAAAGTAAGACACAAACGAACAACGTTCTACATTCTACAATGATTCGTTTTACAGCCGATTGTCATATAAATTCTTTAGTCAGTGACTAGACTGAAGTGAGGCGGAGAGGAGGGTACTTTTTCTGGAAGGGGGCCTTTCTCTTTTTTCTAATTTTCCACTCACCTGCCTTACACCACTAGTTTCCATGGATTCTTCGGGTTGTTTCACCTCTTCACTTCCCTTGTCATCTCTGCTGTCCTCTTGAATTTTCGTCAGATGAGTAGAGCGTGCGTAGCAAATGGCTGAGGTGAATGAAAATATGTCTATGTTGGCAATGCCTCCTCCATAAGCAGTATTTCAGAGAAAAGAGTAGGCCTATTTCTGCCATCCGTCACTTTCTAGGGTTCTGCTTAGAAATTTCAATATATTGCAAATACAGAGAATCACTGTAGCTTAACCCACAATTAATTTAAAGGCTTTATCGAAACATCAACAACCACAAATATCAGTCGAGCATGAAACATGTTCCCCGCCGACCTGTTTTCAGGTTGAAAAAGAGCGTCGCACTAACACCGAGATGATGGTGGTCGTACGTTTTGAGTATATTTCAGTCTGACTGTTTGGTATACCAGAAGCGCTTCGCTTGTTTTATGCAAAGGAACTCACGGAAGTATATCAATCTGTAGTCATGTATGACACAGCCAAACTATTCTCCTTCCCCGATGAAGTTTCACCTGTAAATTCGGCACTTACAGAAATCTCTTAGCCTATACTGCTCGACCAACTTAATTCCGGATTCATTAAGTTCAGGGCTGTCATTAAGGGCCGGAGGTCAGAGATTTTCCCCTCATATTTTTTGTATATCCTAACCTACTTCAAAAATTAGTGACAGCCTGAAGTTGACAGAATACTCGTTAGGACTATTGTTACAACTACACTGTAGCAAATACTAAACAGATGAAATCACTTACGCAAGCCAACCACAATTAGTCGGCCAGTTTCTTTCAAAATAAGTGAGGACAAACTACTGTTTATCCTGCGCGTTCCCCTCACTATTGCAGATTTATGTACAAGCAACGGCTTTGAGCATGTGACTTCTCCTGTTCGCTGTAGTTTGCAATATTTGTAATTGATTGAAGTCAAAAATAAAACCATTCTCAACCATTTGCAGTTGATCACCTGAGTTGATTCATGGCTCTCTCCTCCGCAGAGGTTCTAACGTTCGTTATATAAATCCGCTGTAAGACGTTAGTGCAGGCGCAAAGTCGAATGGATCGATCGTGCGGAGAACCTCTGCCAGATGTACGTCGACTTCTCGTACATCCTTGTCGTTTTCTCGTACATCGATAGATTTCTCGGCGTTGGGTAAACTTGACAGCTTGAAACTCACAGAAACCCATTGCTAATTATTTCGCTATAGTTTGCATTAGTTTTTTTGAGGTCTAATTCAATAATTTCCAAGAAACGAAACAAAAGTGTTGTACTTCGAAGGCCCCCCTGAAGCCCGTGGGGGGTGATCTTGTGTGATGTCTTTTTCTTTTTTCTCTTGGAAGAATATGGCGGAGGATTCGGAGCTTGACTGTTCTCTTCAGGAGCTGTCTCATGATGGTAAATCTGAATTCAAATAAACCAATATTGCAATCTCCCCCCGGATGGCAGCCATCTTGGGCGTGGTATCTGGCAGAGACTCCCGCGCTTTCCGCCGTCGCCTGTAAACCTGTGCCTGCCTTACATTGCTCAGCGGATCCTCCCGAAAAAAAACCTTTAGCCTCTGCGGAGGAGAGAGGATTCATGGCTTATCGTGCCGCAGTCACTTTTCACAACGAAAAGTTAAGTCATTTTCGCTCAATGTTTTTCGGTGTTACCGACGGCAGTCTTTTATCGTCTTTACTCCTATAGCTCACAAAAATACGCCATAAAATAGCCAAAACAAGGCGAACAAAGTACTGTTCTTCTTTTTCGGGTGATGTCGAAGAGTACCCACTTTGGGGTTGTAACATTTTGTTTTGTTGTGGAATATTTCGGTTTGTTGAGGTTAAAATGTCAACGATACATGTTAGAAAATTGTGACTCAGCCAAAGCACATAACCGGTTGTGATGTTGGATTTAAAAGTGAGACACCAGGACTGTTAATCTATAGTTTAGAGATTTACTCCATTTGTACTGAAATGTAATCGAACTGTGATGAAACAAAATCGTTTATGCTCATAGTCATGTAGTTCCTTGATGCAACGTGGCAAAGGCCGATGATAAATCGAAAATGTACGTTAGCACATGTTTGAATGGTGGCTGTGGCTCTGCAGCAAAACAGTAAAAAAAAATTATCACAATACAGGAGTCCTTACTAGAGTCCTGGCTCGAGTTCTGGCATAGATTTTATTTTATCGGTAAATGCCATACAATAAGGAAAGAATTGTGGAGCTCCGCTTTTAGGCTTGCCTAAATATATATATTAGGACCACCACAGCTTTCAAATTCTACAGCGGCTGTCCCTAAATCATATGTAGACGGCTCCCACATTTCATCCGCCTTGCATTTAAAATCCGTGTTCGAATACGTAATGGAGATATTGACACGACGTCTACAGAGTATGGCATGACTGTTAATGGGTACATGGATTTACCTCGATCGCCTCACGTGCTTTCAAAGAAAGTAATTGATATTAATCCAAAGAAAGAAGCCGACAATACTTACTGCACAAGTATCAGGTTTAATATGTATGAGATAAATGTTGGAAAATACACCTTTGTAGTCGAATGCTTTTTCCTGACCACGAAGGGATAAATTTCAGTACCGTAACCTTTCAATCAGTCGGTGGTATTACAATTCATAAAACGTCTGGGCGGTTGTTTGATAACAAAGATGAAGACCATTCAAGATATTTAGTCAGGGTTGAAAGACCAACAAGAAATTTATAGCCCGAATATTTCTATCATACCATTCGCCTTAATGGTGATTCAACTTACCCTGCAAAATATAAAGTACCTTGTGTTGTTTATGGAGTTATTGGAGAACATACAGACGTTTCGTGTAGTGTTAATGACTTTGCTGAAGTATATAAGATCCATAACGAAAAATGCAGATGCAAACCGACTTGGATTTGAATGGACATCGTCTGTTAAATGAGCGAAAACATCGGCACTTTAGCCCATTTACACTACAGACAAAATGGGTCCAGACCGCGTCCAAAACGTAGTACCGACCCGTAATTCTTGTAAAGGAATACTGGTGTTTCCGCCAGGCTATAGGCACCTATGGACCCACGGAAACTCCAGTATTTCTTTACAAAAGTTATGGGCTATACCACTTTTTGGATGGGCCAGGACGCAAATTTTTCTGTAGTGTAAACGCGCCTTTCATCTACGGTATCACAGAAATTAAAAATCGCCATTGGGCCGAATTCATTTGGAATGGAGCAACGAAATATTTTATTTTTTAAGATAACTCATTAATTGTTGAAACAAAGTTAAGATTCGAGGGAAGCAGATATACAAGAAGCCCAATATTAAATGTCAAATTTTCGGGTGCAACATTTTTTAATACTATTCCTCTTACTTATATAAAAAAATTTAAGGTAATTAAATATTATTCAAATTTGTTCAAGAAGAAAGCTTAACAAACATGATCCCCCTTCTTTTAAACTAATGCAAATGGATACAGAGAAAACTGTCCTCGCCCTGTTAATGATCGAAGAGCCGTAATTTTTCTATACCGGAATTTGTCACCCCATGATAAGCCGATTATGTAATATATCCAAACACCATAAATTAATATAAATATATAATATAATGACTGAAAAAAGACATCTTCCATTTCAATCATATTAACCAAAGCATCGATCAGGAGAAACTGTCTGTAAATTTTATCATCATAAGTTCTAGTGTTATAAAAAGACTCTCAAACATTTCAAGCGATTAGACCTAACAGCAAATTTAACTTCAGGAACATTGGTTGTTTGTGGCACAATAGCCGGCAGAATAACGCTTAATCCCGTTGTGTTAGGTACTATTTCGGGAGCTGGTGTAGTGCTTAAAACATTAACCGAAATTAAGGACTACAAAAAGAAAATTGAAATGTCCAAATTCGCTTACATAACTTATGAAAAACTCCTGGTTCAAATACGGGATTCTCTAAGAGGATCTGAATTTAACCATACACAATTCATTAATGAATTGAGACTGAACAACAAGTTGATTGTCGATCTTTGCCCTCTTGGAGAAAGATGTGAAAAATCAAATGAAGATTGCCGATCGTCGCAGTTGTGATCGCAATTTTTGCAATTGCGTAAAGATGTGAAAAACATACAATAAATTAATTAAGCCATAAATCTTTTTCCACCATTGATCGCAATAATTTTAGAACTTGTTATTTTGATGTTGCCAAACAGTAACTTCATTATTTGTAATATTTTCCGAATCAAAAAATTGATACATATTATGCATGTACGATTACCATTTACTTCCAGTTTCACTTTATCAATCAGTTCACACCATCTGTCTTTTTTCATAATTAATTCTAATACCATGCTTTACATTTATTCTATTCAAAATGTTCTCAATATGGTATTTATGATGGTACACTGATTTTCTCCTTATTCAATGCATATTGTAGTAAAAATTGAAATAAACAAGCCCTAAATTAAAACAGTCTACCACACCGCAGTTTTTACATTATTATCACAACATGGCTTGTCCTTATCAACACTCTTATATTCTTTTAATAGTTGATCACAAAATGGGCATATTAATTCACCCATGTCCTTTAACCCACAATGAATTTCCTAGTTACAATTCATTTCTTTATGTAATAAGTACAGATTATTTTTTAATAGATTAAGAAGCTAAAATTATAAGAGGACACTTTGTGAAGTCTTCCATGAAAGTTTCACAGATTTTGTCACAAGTTGTGAAAAACTTTGTGTAATCATTTGATTGGTTTAAATACATCACATGACTGTCTCATGACTCGGAAAATAATGTTATGACTCATCTCCTCGGGAAAGTTCCTGTTTCCGAGAATAATAGAGTTCCAGTATTTCTTAGAATTGTCATGCTATGGTTATTTCGTATGGTGGGTCATTACAGAATTAACTAAACAAGGTTTCCGAGAAAGATATAGAACCGGTATCTCCGGGAATTGTAAAGTTGGCTAGGAACCAGACATATGGTCATTACAAAATTAACTAAACAGTGGAATCCCATCTTGATCCCTGCCACCTGGACTGATTCAAACCGGTTTTTTATGTTGGCAAAATTTGTTGAAAAATGATGTTGATTTTGACATAAATAAACTATTAAATATTACTGTTTGAAGTGTTTTTATACTTGTTTTATGCTTAATTTTAAAACCGAAAAGTTACAGTTGGCGGTTCCAGAACCAAAAATATATATTTGTGAAAATGTGTTGAAAAAACGAGTTGGAAACAAATGTTGGATCTACTGTAACAGGGAGACACTGGGACTGTTAACCTAGTGTAATGATTTATACCATTTGTATTAAAATATAATAACGTGGAATTAAATTGTGATGAAGCAAAAGTTTGCTAATCGTTTATTTGCATCTACAAACTCTCTGTTTCGCCTCGAGTTTGTAAGTGGCGATACAACACTGCCACTCATATTGTAAACACTACATATTAGTTTTTTGTACACCGTCCTCGGGCAACGAATGAAGTTGTACACACCCTGTTTACAATTCAAAACCCCGAAGATCATGGCCTGTTTGGCGGCACATACCCGTTTAGGCCAAATAACAGAGTGCCCTCTGGTGTTTAGTTTTAATGGCTTCCATATTTTAAAGTCTACCTTGTTAATCCCTAGCTGGACTGAATAGCATCAAAATCAACATAACTCATCGCATGAATTCCACTACATTTGCTGCTATCAATAAACTTGGATCAGGCCTCAAGAAAAAGTCCAAGAAAAAGAAGGGAAAACCTGGCAAGGTAAAACTTTGACTTCAATCTTTACGTATTAATTTTTTTTGTTATTTTAATAAGTCATAATATCCTTTTTCAATGAAGTAGAAACGCTCGTTCTACTGTCTTCTTGTGAATTCAGCTTAAATTCCTCCACGCAATTTAAAACAAAACTTAGAGACGACACCCATGTTCATACCTCAAAGAAGCTTATTGTTAAACAAAAATCGTATAAGTGCAAAATTTCAAATATTTAATTTTATTAATTTTTCAAAATCTTTTTTATCAAATTTTGAAAAACTTTTTCTCAATTTTTATTTTATTTTTTTACACTTGATGCCCTCCCTACTCAAAATTTCATAATTTTAACATCCTTGATACTTGTTTATAACTGCCTTAGAATAGCGTCCTCAGCTGCCCAGTCTCTCATTTTCTGTTCAGTTGTTCGCTCAAAAGCTTTCATCAAAGGATCAATCACTTTATCAACATCCAGACCAACAACAGGGATATAAGCCAAACCTTTTCTAGCAACTGTTAAGATCCCTTTTACAGCGTACTTTCCAACGTTAGCACCACCTTCTTGACATTTTACAAATTTAGTTTTAGTTATTCCACATTCAATGCATGTACATTTCATCATCAAACGTCCATTGTTTGTTTTAATATAATTTTCACTTCCTGGAACACATTCAGTTTGTTTTTTCTGTCTAACACAATATGATTTCATTATATATATAATTGAGATAATTTGTAAATCTTTCATTGGTATCCAACTATTGAAATCATCATTGTATCCTTTCCATTTCACCAAAGCTTGTTTCTTCTTATAATCTCTATGAATGACTTTATCAATTCTAAATACATCTTGTTTTGCTTCCAATAATTCAGGTTCATAAAATGATCCTTTTATTTCCTCATTGTTGAGATCTTTTATTTTATAAGTGATTGGGTTAGTATACAAGATTTTATCTATTACGAATATTTCTTCTGTCCAATTTCATGTGTAACGTTTATCGAAAGTCTTTCTTTTCTACTTTGATATTCGAACCTTATCACCAACCTTAAATTTTGGTTTATATGAGAATGGCTCTATACCACCATACAAATTAAAGTAAGCGACTCCTTGATTCTTTTCCTTTGATGCCTCTGTGGGTGCCATTTTAATTGAACTATGCTTTGTGTTGTTATATTTTTCCAATATTTTTGGTAATATATCCAAATACTGTGTATTGCCTTGAACAGTAAATTGTTTGCACATTTTGTTTTTAATTTTTCTATTCCATCTTTCTATTACTAATGATTTTTCCTCATTTTTGTTGAATACAGTGTTATGTTATGTTTATTTAGTAAGTCTTTTAGATGTTTGTTGAAGAACTCTGAGCCTTTGTCAGTCCACAAATATTCTGGTTTTCTTCCTCCTTTAAAGACAGTTTTGAATGCGTTAGTAACTATTTCACCTTTTTTGTCTTTCAATGGTACAATCCAATGATATTTACTGAAAACATCAATTACCGTAACAAGATACTTGTAACCTTTATTCGATTTACTAAATTGTTGCATTTCAACAAGATCTGCAGCCCATATTTCATCAATATGATTTACAATTACATGCCGTCGAGTAAATTTCCTTTTTATGGGTTTCTGTAGTTCATCTGCTAATTTTTCTTGGCACCTCGACGGCTTTGTCCGTTTTTTTGAGCCCCAAGACCCATTTTTTGTTTTGCATTAATAGCATTTCTAGCTAACCAATGCCCCCATTGGCGTTCTTTATAAGGAATAGCATCAAGCGATTTAACCATCTTTTTATCAGCTTCATGTTTGCATTTTTTATTGTCACCACAAAGAGTGTAATCAACATCATGTTGCACTGCTACAGCATGTGTTTTTTCAGTTGGTTGTTGATAAATTTCAAGAATTTCTCCAGTATTTGGATCATATTTTAATTGTTGTTCTAATGGGTTGTATGGGCTGGTATAATTATGACCTGGTAATGTAAAACCTCTTTTTGGTTTTGGTAATTTTCCAATTGTTTTATGTCTACTCCTTTACCTTTTCTATAATAATCAACATTATCTTTAACTCCTTTAAATGGTTGACCAGCTAAAAGTTTTCTTAAAGCAGCAAAACTTGGAGCTGGTGTTACGAAATTAGAAGCTACATAAGCAATTTTATCTGTCAACGAAGGACCTCTTTTTCTTGCTAGAGCACCACCACCTTGATTTTTTACAAATTTAGTTTTAGTTATTCCACATTCTACACATTGACATTTCATCATCAAACGTCCATTTTTTGTTTTAATATAAGTTTCACTTCCTGGAACACATTCTGTTTGTTTTTTCTGTCTAACACAATATGATTTCATCAAGTATCTTGTTATATATATAATTTACATATTTTTAAAATAAGTTTTTATGAATCTTTCATTATAATTAACGTCATTACTACTAAATCATTTTAAAATAGTATAATAATTTTCACCTAATGACCATCTATGAAGAAAATATATACAATAATACCCACATAATACACTGTAAATATTTTGATAGGGTATATTATTGTATATCACTTTCATTTTATCTTTTTTAGCTAGATATTTTCATATTCTTGAGGAAAATGCATACCAAATGAATCAAAATACCATAATGTTTTATTATTCAATGGAGCAAAACATGTCCAATGAGTTCCTTGATTTTCAATTTCATCAAGATTAATATTACAAGGCGAATGATTTTTAGGCATATATTCATTTCCGCTGAAAATACCTTTAATTGGAATATTTAAATAGTTACACCAATTTTGAAGATCAAGGTTTGATAATGCTTTATTTTCAAACTTAATCATATTTCTTTTCAAAATCTTTTTTTTTTTATTTCCTCTTCCAACAAAAGGAGGAGGATTATAAGGTATCATCATTCCAGGTCTTGGAGAAACCATTAAACCGTGACCTTGATATGGCATCATCATTTGAAGTTTTGGAGCAACTGTTAGCCCTTTACCTTTTTTACCAAAAATTTTGTTAGCAGCATAAGATCCCAGAGCTGATAATGCACCTGTAACTAATGGTTTTACCGCTTTGAAAGCATATTTACCAAGTGTACTTCATATTCCACTACCTTGTCTAACAGCTTTTCATATCTGTGTTTTATTTATTTTTATATCTGAGCCAACTCCATTAGTCTTTGTTTTTTTTAATTTATTAATTTGTGTTTTTGTAAGCATCAGCTCATGTGAACCATTTAATTCATTATGAGTAAGTCTTATTGTTATTGCTGAACTATTTTTAACAGCTCTTGCTAATTTTTCTAATTGAGTTTGACTTAAATTGACTTTATGTGGAAAATATTTTGTCATTAATTGTATATATTATTTGTTATATAATTTTAGGCTTTAATAAGTAATTTACCACTACTTGTATATAATGCTATTTCTTTTTCATGTCATACAAGAGCATTCAAACTATATTGAGTATTATTATTACCATTCATTTCATATCTTACAGTCAATGATACAACACTATCTTTAACATTTTCTTCTTGATTTCTAAGATCAAAATATATTATTCCAAGCAAATTTTCGAAATCTGCTCGATTAATCAATGATCCAGATAAAAAGTCATTATAAGCAGAATTATATCTTATAATTATATCAGAATTATTTATCGTAGTTTTAAGAACTTTGATATCAATTTTTTCATCAGTGACATCGGAGGCTCTTCCCTCATCATTGATCCGCCAAATGAACTTGATGATCTTGTCGCAATTTATGATTCTGAGCTATCTGGAACCTTTAATAGACATGTTCCTATTAAGAAACGTGCCGTTACCATTCGCCCAGCGGCACCTTGGTACTCAGAAGAAGAGGCCATTTCCGAGTTCATGTCTGCCTCCTCTTCAAAGCGAGTCTAAGTGCGAAGTTTTTGTTATGAAAATTTGTTTTCGTTCATATGTTAAGTAGAACTAATTACCATCACAAAAATTTCGCACTTAGACTCGCTTTGAAGAGGAGGCAGACATGAACTCGGAAATGGCCTATTAAAGTCTGAAAAGAGGGAAAAAAGACGGCTTGAGCGACGGTGGCGTGCTTCCCGTTCTATGCGTGATCGTGAAGCTTACACGCGTCAATGTAAAGTTCTTAAGGACTTGCTATCTTCATCAAGAAGTAACTATTATTCTAATCTAGTTGCTGAGAATCAGTCTAACATGAGATCGCTTTTCGCAGTTTTTAGTAAACTACTTCATCGACGTCATGAGGCGAAGCACCCAAAGCATGATACCCCGTCCTCTTTGGCTAATGATTTTGTTCATATTCTTTGGTGACAAGATTAGAAGAATCCGTCGTGACCTTGATCAAGTCTCACCTTTGGATACTGCTGTAGATAACGGTACTACAGGCTGTCAACTGAATATGTTTTCAACTGTTCCACAAGATGAACTCTTGAGTATCATCGGCTCAACTACCCCTAAGTCCTGTGATTTAGACCCTGTTCCTGGTCATGTACTTAAATGTCTGTTTCCTTCTATTCTTCCAGTAATACATAAGATTGTCAACCTTTCCTTGGAAACTGGTCGGATGCCTGTAATACTTAAACAAGCTATACTTAAACCATTGCTCAAAAAGCCCTCTCTGGATTCGAACGACTTAAAGAACTATAGGCCTATTCCTAATCTTCGTTTCATATCCAAAACCATTGAAAAATGTGTTGCTAAACAGCTGACTCAATACTTAGATATCAATGACCTTGGTGAAACATATCAATCAGCCTATAAGAGGAACCATAGTACAGAGACAGCTCTTATTAGAGTCCACAATGACATAGCTATGGCAATAGATCAACATCGTTCAGTTATCCTAGTACTTCTCGATCTCTCGGCTGCATTCGATACTGTCGATCATGGTATCCTCCTCGCGCAACTGTCCTATCGTTTTGGAATTAATGGAACTGTATTGGAATGGTTTCGATCATATCTTTCTGATCGTACACAGTTTGTGCAGGTTAATGGTACGTGCTCTGCTTCTCATGTTCTTGAGTTTGGTGTACCGCACTTGTAATTCTTGAATAATTTGACCTCCCTTTACCTCATCTGTTTTTTTCGAAAATTTATTATATATTTTTTCCCCAATTAATTGGCCATTTTTTTCGCCAATTTTTGCAGCACCTTTTTGAGCAACTTTTTAACTGCTTTTGATGTTACTTTTTAAATTATTTTAGAGGCCATATCTGCCCAAAATCCCCCCTATGTGCACGGTGCCTGTGCACGGAAATCTGTTGGGTAATATTATTTTCTCTTCCTCTGAGTTCCAGGAACCTCTATACCAAGGCTTCGGCCAGTAGAGGTGAGAACTGAACACTAATTATCCAACATTTTACAGCACTCGCCAGTAGTGCCTCAGTGATATAAATTGATAAGTACAAAGAAATAACAAGGTTTGGTCTGTATTTAGTCAAAACATTTTATAAATGATTTAATGAGACTATTTACTTTATTTTGAAATTGTTATATCGTGATTTCAAACGTGTGACAACATAAAAACCCAAACATGTGACACATTGAGCGGAATTGCATAATTGTATCATTAAAGAAGTTGTCCAGAGATCTAGTGTCTATCTCAGCTAGGCCATAGGAGGTTTATAATTTCAAGCCGATACCTGTACGCGCTGTCAAATTACGACAGAGTAAATCTTGCTTTTGTTGCGTTTCCTGTTCACTCAGTTTCATTACGTGACAAACATGAGCGACCTATTATCTTGGCCAAGACTCTGCTGAATGCACATCTTCGGGCTTCAAAATTTGTTTAGCTGCAACTATAACAAATTGAATCATCGTTCTTTATCATCGCGAAATCACTGATTCCCTAATATTTTGAGACGAACATTTCGCAGTTAATTAATCGCGAAGTCACTGATTCCCAAATATATACAGACGAACATTTCGCAGTTAATTAATCGTGAAGTCACTGATTCCCAAATATATACAGACGAACATTTCGCAGTTAATTAATCGCGAAGTCACTGATTCCCTCATATATTCAGACGAACATTTCGCAGTTAATTAATCGTGAAATCGTTGATTTCCTCATATATGAAGATGTACATTTCGCAGTTAATTAATCGCGAAGTCACTTATTCTCTTATATGCATATATGTACAAAGCGAATAATTCGAGGTTATTTAACGGCGAAATTTCGATCTGTTATATTAGAAATCAAAATATTTTGAAAAATATACAGAGATGTTTCATTGCAAATTTTCATAATTTCTCTATAGATATAATTCATTACAAAATTTTTACTTATATTAATTCCCGTGTACACAAATTGATTACGATGTATAAACCCTCATATACGGAGAAATGTGACCTCTCCAATGGACTACGCTCAGAAAAAGAAGTAATCATTTTGCTTATCGTAATATCCTCATTTTCAACGAAATGCGAGAGGATTTTTGGCGATTAAACTGTTATGTACTTTTGTTGAAAACCTTTGATAAGATATTCCAACCACAAAGTCTTACATTAAAAGCGCTCAAATTGTCAATGGCCGCCTGTAACCTAACCAGCTCGCACTCAAAGGTTCACACAATGTTGAGAACTGTAAATAGCTATCGGCTCATGCTCGCTCTCTCGTAACATGAGATTGGACTGTCTGATATGCCAACAAGTTAATTTGCTACATATTGGTTGTTTTCCGACACCTCTTGTCTGACTGCTGACCAGCCAGGAGGCTCAGAATTAGTCACGCAGTAAACTGTGGACCGAAAAACTGAATAGATTGGAGTGGAACCTTCAATTATTTTCACTCGGATATTATTTCACCGAAGATTTGCTCAAGATAATCATAGGTTTTGTGGGCAGGCAATGGGAAGAAGCTACGATGTGGCGATATGGACAGGTGCTTAAGGTTTTACGACCCACGATATAGCACGCTTCTGGAAGTAAACAGCTTAATTAGACTCTTGCTTGTAAAATGTAAGTATAAACTTAAATATCTTTGGCCACTCAGATAATTATTCAAACAGATAAATCTTTGCTATTGTTGTTTAACGGAAATGATTCTGTTCTTTACCATTGTAAAGGTTGTAAATCTTGAGTGTGAGGCGACATCAACTTAGCAATGTCCTGAAACACTGTCACGTCTCATTCGTTTCTAGACACAGGTAAAAAACTACTTTTTAAGTTTAAGATCTCTTTGGTGGCCAACAAACGGTTTTCAATTAAAATACAGAAATAAGTCTTAAGAATCATGCTGAGGTTATGAGTAAATATTTTCTTTTTGATTTTCCAGGCAGAACTAGTGTCATATTGCGCTAACTACTAAAATGAACTCTTGATGATGATTTTCTGCACCTTGCTCGTACCAGTTTTCGAGTAATTTTGGCAAATATTTCCAAAATCATTACCTTATCACGTACCTGAGAATCAGTAGATAAACAAATAAAACAACTGAGTAAGTGAGACCGCTTAATGCGCTCCAAAGTTGTGTATTTACTGTGAGTATGACATTATATTTAACCAAAATCTTGTTCAAGATGTGCAAAGTTTGAGGTCGGCCTGCGCGCAGAAAATAGCCGGTCCCAAAAATTTTTTTAACGCTTTGCACAAGCAAAAGGTAGAACTGAACCGTGGTATTAACTTCTTTTAGGGGAGGACTTGGCTACTGGAGATATTTGGCCTCAAAATCACCCTATTCTGCTATGCCATTTGACCTAATTAATTATTAACTTGAATTAATTGACAACTAATCAATGAAATAACCTGAAACGCCTGCACATAACTCATGAAGGCCTTACCTATACTAGTGTGCAGCTAGAAAGGATAAATTGGATAAATTGTCTAAGTTAAATATTCCCCGATGTTTACTCCTTTCAACAATAATTTTTATGTGAATGTTTGTACAGAAAGCAGGGGGGGTGGTCTAACTCCCCCGGAAAAATTCCAAAGATGAAAGCACTTTGGGTTTTTGAGTTATTGGATGTGCTCTTAAATCTGGCCAAGTTTCACTGAAATCGGTGAGATTGCATGTATCACCACTGCCTGGTCCTCTCATGGAGAAGCTCTTAATTCCTACATTATCTGACAAAACAAAATATGTATTACATTATAGAAATCTACAATTATATTTAGATTTAGGACTTAAACTAAAAAAATTCATAGAGTTTCAGAATTTAATCAAAGGCCCTTGTTAAAACAATATCAAATGAAGAATGATCGCAATTTTTGCAATTGCATAAAGAAGCCTGACAAAAATTCAGGACTTCAACGGGGCTTGAACCCGTGACCTCACGATTCCCGTGCGATGCTCTACCAACTGAGCTATGAAGCCACTGACGTTGGGAGCAGGTCAATTTTGGGTTCATATGTTCCCGTGAAAGATATGTAAGTGAATGATGCATATGCGATGATCATTCTTCATTTGATTTCATATCCGCAGTTCACATATGATTTCTTTCATATGCATCATTCACTAAAACAATATATTGATTACAATACAGAAAAAAAGAACAAATGCAAAAGAATAGTTTTGAGAAAGATTTCTCTAAATTAATGAATAATGCAGTATTTGGTACAACAATGGAAAATTTAAGAAAAGGAGTTGATGTGAGACTTGTAACTAATCAAGAACAATGGATTAAATTAGCAAGGAAACCAGCATATGTATCAAATAAAATATTTTAATGAAAATCTAGTTGCTGTACATAAAATCAAAGAATCATTATTACTCGACAGACCGGTTTATGTGGGTATGTGTATTCTTGCTTTAAGTAAAACATTAATGTACGATTTTCGTTATACAGTACAGGTTATATAAAAATAAAGCTCAGTTATTATTTACAGACACAAATAGGTTATGTTATGAAATTACAGCAAAAGATTGTTATAAAGACTTATTTAAAGATAAAGAAAAATTTGATAATAGTGATTATTCAACAGAAAATAAATATCATTTTTCTGAAAATAAAAAAGTGATTGGTAAAATGAAAGATGAAGGGCTGGAATTCCAATTACAGATCGAAAATACATTCATATATGAAAAATGAAAAAACAGCAAAAGGTATTAAAAATGACAATAAAAAAGATTTAGAACATAAAAATTTTAAATTACATTATTACAGAAAATGAAAACAATAAGATTAGAAAATCATCAGTTAGGAAGTTATGAATTAAATAAAACATCCTTAAGTTGTTTTGATGATAAAAGATATATTCATGATGATGCAATAAAATCGTATGCATATGGTCATTATAAAATAGAACAAAACAAAACAATAAAAACAGTATTCGAAATATTAGGAAATATATCTAATTAATATATATGGACAATTTAGTACAAGGAGAAGATTTCAAAAAATTAGTGGAAAAAGCTAAAAAACATGGTGCAAAAAATTTAGAATATAGTTATAGAAAAAATAAAAAATATATATAAAGTGACTGTACCTGATAATAAAATAATACATTTTGGTAACAAATCATATGAAGATTATCTAATACACAAAGATTCAGAAAGAAGAGAGAAATATAGAAAAAGAGCGTCAAAGATAAAAAATAAAGAAGGTGATCTAATGTTTGAAATAAAAGAATCACCAAATTATTGGAGATATCGTTTATTATGGTAAATTTTGAGTAAGGAGGGCATTAAGTGTAAAAAATAAAAATAAATTTGAGAAAAAGTTTTTCAAAATTTGATAAAAAAGATTTTGAAAATTTAATAAAATTAAATATTTGAAATTTTGCGCTTATACGATTTTTGTTTAACTGGGGTTTTGAGCTCAAAATTAAAAACTGAGCTTACACCCACATGTACCCTGACCTTACCCTGAGTTTCTGTTTTACTTGATATTTTTTTCTTTTTTGTTCCTTGCAAACATATTGTGACCTACTCTGGATAAAATTGGTTATTTTCCTCTTTTCTCTTGTTATAGAAACGGATTTAGCCGTAGATGACCGGAGATACCTTACGTATCTGCTATGAAGAACAGTATTCCAACAAGAAGTCAGCTGACTTGATGTCAACTATTAACTGACTAAGGCCCGGTTACTTGGAAAAATTTTGTCCTGTATTAATATGAGAAATTTCAGCCCAGGTACCGAGATGACAAAAGGCGAAATTCGAGAAATAAAACAAATATGGCGAAACGCATTCATAACTTTCGCGTCTATCATAGCCGAAATGTTGTAATACTAAGCGTTTCCACGTTGTTTGATCAGTCTTTGCAGTAGTCGTCGCACAGTTGTTTATGTTATTATAATTGTATTTTGACTGATCACGACCTTGAGCAAGCGTGATCATACACGGTTGTTGTTGTAGTTTCCAAAACCTTAACAATATAATAGTTTTGACCATTCTTGAAGTTGTTCTACTGCAGGTAAATAGGATACTATTGATATGGAAAATTCAGCAGACAGGGCAAAATCATGCCATCTGGCCTTACAAGGCATGCCGCGTAGTTGAAAAAATTCATCCCGGTAACTGGGTTGAAGTGTTCATATGGGAACAATTTCCAGCCCAGTTACCGAGATCCCAGTTGGAAAAGACGCGATCTCCAGAACAACTGCGCCAGCCGATGCTCTCGTATGAACACATCCAAATTTTTACGAAGGATTCAGCGGTGTGGCAAGATTTTGGAAACCGGGCCTGCCCGGTCAATCGAACTGATATGAAGAGGTCCCAAGAAAGGCGAAGGAGTAGAAACCTAGTTCAAGGCCCAATCAGATAATGTTTTTTGGGCTTTTGTTGCCACACTAAAAACACTCGGGACTTTTCTTTAGCTTCGGTTTGGGTTTGGAGGGGGTCTATTGATTGATGAGTGTATTTATTTATTTATTTATTTATTAAAATGAATAGATTGTTCCATGCTTGGGAATTGTGGCTGGACAGAAGGAGCATTCGAACTTAAAGTATATTCGTTCTATATACATTTCTGAAACTACTGGCTTCAACAATACAGACAGATGATTGCCCATAAGTTGTTTCGCTTCTCTTAAAGTAAAATAGAATAAACCACTTTTTTGAGTGTCAATGCATTTAGCACACAAATTGCTAATTGGGCACACTATACTAATCGAATTTGAATTTTGAAATGTTTGTTTTGGGGGAGAAGTGAGAACCGGACTACCCGGATAAAAATCTCTCGGAGCAAGAATGAAAACCAACAACAAACCAGGAACCCAGGCCACATTGGTGGTCATCTCACCCCTGCGCCATCCCTGGGTACAATTGAGTAACGTTCAACTTCAGAAATAATGCTCTCTTCAAGTGATCGCATCAGTCACCAAGCCTCAATTGGCAACAAGGTTGCCACGGTCAGAGAAACGTCAGTAAAAAACAGACTTTTTTCAAGGTCAGGGAAAAGTCAGGGAATTGTGAATCACGTCAGGGAAATTGTAAATTCTATCTGAAAGTCAGTGAAAACTCAGGGAATTTTACTTTTGGGTAACCACTTTGTTTGGGAATGAGATTCCTTGGTAGTGAAGGTGTTCGTTAAAAAAAATTCTGCAAAGGAATTGATTTCTGTGGCTTCATTTCTAGTTTTATTGCCCAAAGATTTGCCTTGGATGATCAGTGATTAGTGAAAAGTCAGGGGAATGTCAGGGAATTTTTTCTAACCCAATGAGTGGCAACCCTGTACAACTCTTGCCCAGACTTTCATAAAGGGAATGAGGCCAATGGCTCTCTGCAGTCACAAACGCACATGTGTCGTCAAATGTACTTGTAATCAAGGGTCTGAAGTCAAACAGTTTTTCTACTGAGTCGGTGTTCCTCTTTGTTTCGTTTACTATATAGGTGAGATTTTTTTCAATACTCAGTTATGAAAACGGAGTCAGCCGTAATGTGATCTTATATTCAGTCTGGGTATGCTTTTAGAGAGATAGTGGTGCATAGTTATCGGTGTTTTCCATATACGATCCACACTATGTAAAAACAAAGAGGCCATGTCGGTAACCTTGAAAATGTTTGTCAAATATTGCATTTTCCGGATCGAAACGTGGAAAAAGTGACTCGTTTACTTTGTTTATTAAGAAAGAAAGAAAGAAAGAACCTTAAAGGCAAGTTAGATCTCGTATAGTCATTCTGTTCTCAATCATGAATGAGATGGCAGCCAGAACGAATTAACCTTCAGCGTGTAAGACGAATTCGACATTTAAGGGACAGTTCGAACCCCCTTAAAGAATTTGAGAACGCAATTTCGTTTAAGAGAGGAACTGGTAATTCATTTAAGCGATAATTTGAAAGAGCACCTTCAGCACCAGATTCTATCACCAGTTCAACAAGTGCTTATTGGTCCTTATTGCATTTCGGTTTTATACCACTGGAAGTTTTCGCTTCAGGATTATCGGCACTTCCTCTGCCTGCAAGTTAGTGCAGCAAATAGGAAAAAGGAAAGCTCTTTTCGTTTTCTTTCCTGCAAATTAGACTAAGAAAAAGTAGTAGTGTAGGAGTTGGCGGTTCCGAGGCATTTGTTCAGATTTGTGTTCAGTCGGTGGTTTCAGATCTGGGTTTGCAAGACAGAATCTCAACTCTGAAAATCCAAGACAGTATTCGAATCTAAAATCCTAGACAGAAATTTATAGTTGCTGAAATCCAGGACAGAATCTCAACTCTTAAAATCGAAGACTGCATTAACCGGTTGCGAGACACTTTGTTCAGATCTGAGAAATCCAAGGCAGAAATCCAAGACAATCTCAAATCTGTAAAATCAAATATCGTGAAAAATTAACTAGAAAGAATCATTGGAAAGAATCACTGCGTGACATTCTCGGAAAACAGGAAGTTGCCAGGTTTGAACTATTCCTATTGTCTTCAAGGTAATGAGACAGTCGTATGATTTTTTCAACCAATTAGAACTTCCATTTTTTTGTCAAAATTGTTTCTTAAATGAATTATTTTTTCAAAGTTAGTTTTAAGTAATGGTTCGGATAAGAACTGTAATAAAATCAGCGGGAATCCGGCAACGGGAGCCGTTATCACAAGACTGGAAATAATTACAAATGAACAGCTCTTATTGGCTAATTTGAATCTTGCTCTTGAAATTTTATTCACGTTTGGTGAGCAAAGGCTACCCCAAAAGAGCTGTGTATTCAATGCTTGCTTATGTCTGATCTTCCCGAAAATTAGCCGATTCGCATGTGGGGAAAACGATTTTTGGGACAAAACTCGTTTAGAAAGCGTGATCAGTACTTGCCACAAATGACCTGTATTCCATTTCCGACAGATGATTTTTATGGAGCAAACGCTATTGGTGCGGTATGTCCAAATTATCACACCTCGAATTGTTTTGCCCAGAGTAGAATTGCACTACCGCGACGTTCGGAACACGTGTTTGGTCTGTCTTGGTTTCTCTTCGTTTTGACTTTTCGTCGTCGTTTGAAACGTCTCACATGGCAGAAAGGTGAATTTTCTTGCTTTCCTTTTTGTTTTTTATTGTGTAAAATTGTTCTGTTGTGACAAAAGCATGATCCGTGTCATTTGGTTACTTGTATCAGAAAGCGTGCCGCCCAGGACGAAAGTGGCAACAGTGCAAGCGGTGGAAAGCTTCCAGCGTAAGTGTAGTTTACTACTTTTTAGTTGAAATCTGGAAACAATGTTCCACAAGCGGTCAGTTTACTGTCTTTTACACATGACGTACAATCAGGAGCGATAAACGCAGTCAAGATCACAATTCGTGTGTGGGTGTAATGGCACCATTGTAAACGACAAGCTAATTTCATGCACCTTCTCTTGTGATAGAGCTTACAGCACTTATAAAAACCATTCATACTCAACAAAACGCCTTTTGGAAATAACAACATTTTCTGTTTCCAGAAAAATCGTCTTCGGAGGCTCTATGGGAACAATTACAAAACTGCGAGGAAACTAGAAGTTGTTGAGGAGTTAAGAAAGGGGAAAGACTTTGAAACAATCCCCCGAGAAATGAAGATTGCCCTGGCAACAGCAGAGGTGTACGGCATCTGCTCCTCTCGATCCCGAAAGGCTGGCACGATTCTTGGACGTAACCAGGGGCTCCTTTGCAGTAATAAAGGACGCCATTACCGGAAACTCGGATGGCAGACTGCGGTCAGTCAGAGACGAACTAAAGGAACAGTTCAATTATAATCAGACAAAATTCGTTATTGCCTGCCTGATACGCGACTTAGAACTTTGAGTGTACGCCGCCCGATGCTAAACTTTTAGTAAAAGTATAAGCAACGCGAACGTTGCTTATGTTGATCTAACGTAAAAATTGTTGAGACTCAATTGTACAGAGCGTCTTTCATTGTCCTCATTTTAGTTCAAGACCTTAGAAATTGTTTATGCAACTGCAATGAAGTCTGACATTGTAACCTGTTCATTGAAAGGAAGAGAATAAAAACAATTGTTACTTTTTACACCAACATGGTACTTCTGGCTGACAAAGCTTTTGTAATTTTTATTCCAGGGACAATTTCCTTCTTTGTCCAAAAGTCTCCAACCAAGATTGCCCCTAAAAACAAGTAACTCGCTTCTCACATGATACACTTGTTTTGTGTATTGATTCACACATAAAAATTTTCACACAAGTTCTGTTTTGATTGGCAAATAGATGCATTGTAACAGCAAAACTTTCTTGGATTCTTGAGGCGGTTTTTTTATGAAGCTAACCCAGGATTAAATCCACTTTGAATATTATTTAGCTATGCAGACAATAATGTGGAATAATGTAAATTTGGTCGGTCCTACATTTTGAGCACATTTGATGACCAAACTTGTAGGATTGACTGGTGATGAGATTCATGTTCGTTATGATAGACACCACAGAGTGTCAAGCTAACCCTAACTTTCAACTAAATCTGAACAGTTTTGTGGTACATAAAGTCCTTAAATGTTTTACAGTTACATGTAACAGGACACTTAATGTTGTGTACCATGAGAAGAACTAAATCTTAGTAGCAGTCAATCCTGGACATAAGTGTAAATTTTGAAAGGTCGGTTAATGTTGCTAATCTAGAAGATAGCTCACTGTAAACACAGAGGCTGTGACAATGTCAGTTCCCAAGGTCTGAAAATGATTTCTTGTAAACCACAATGCCATAGAGCCAGCCTGGCCAGGTGCTGCATATGCAATCAAAGCACCTGACCCACCATGAAGATGAGAATCCACAAACATACAAGAACCATCTTCATTCACAAGAAAGAGCGTTGACTGATCACTGCAAACAACAACAACAACTCCTTTGTAGATTAGTGGCAAGCCTTGTGAGTAATGCCATCAACTGTTCTAAACGATCTGCACCAAAAATGTCATACTGTTGTTCAATTTTATCAACATAACACTCTTCTCCTGCAATTTCAATAGCATCAGCAACTGCCACATTGATGCCATCATTGTCAAAAATGTCATCATGGATCTCATTTCCCCTAAGGATAGCTTCTACAAGCGATTCCTTCCAAGTACTGGATAACTGAACACCCAAGAATGGTGGCTTGAGGTTGTTTGAAAAATAAAAATGGCCAAACATCAAAGCAATAAATGTGCAGGCATTGCTCCCTGGCCTTCCATTTATGGTAGACTGGTTCAGTTCCCTTGAAAACTGCCACTCCAAGACAGATGGAGTATTTATGCTATAATTTCCAACAAAGCAACTGTCAATAGGCTGGCTAGAACTACAAGCAGATACCATCCCACTATCGGACTGTTCATTCACTGGATAATTAGTGGAATTTAAAACATTTGGGCCTAGTTGAGTGGATTGGTTGAGTACTCCCGCGTTTTGCCGTCTGATGGGCTCACAAGTGTCACGAGGGGACGGTGTCTCGGAAGGCGTCTCTTCTCTCCTTTGGTCTTCATCTCTGGCATTAGCAGCACGACTGGTTTGCTGGGCTTGGTTTTCAATGTCCTCGTGAGATGGAGGGACAACGTTGGCTGTGATGTTCCTCGAATTTGTAAGGGCAGCAACCTCTTCAGCCAGATTGCTTGCTGCGTTCTTCCTCTTCTGATGATAGGTACACCACCAACTCCGTATTTGAGTTTCTTTAAGTACTTCGATGCCTCGCTGTTTCATAACTTCTGTGCAATCCTTTGGGTTTGCACGGATTCCCTGCGTAGCTTGGCGGTCATAGAATTCAAACATCACCTCCTTTTGCGCGACAGTGAAGGTCACCCGCTTTCTACTGCTTTTCTTCAAACTGAAACTCTTTGATGGCTGCCTATGTGTATGGGGAAAGTTCTCTGTACTGACTTTATTTGGTGTCTCTGCTGGCTCAGGTGAATGCTGAACAAACTGGACACTGTAGCTCTCACTAGGCCTTGATGGCTGTGGCTCAGCTCTAACATCTGACTGTGATTCCTGTTGTACAGTTGCACCTGTTTGACCGGCAAGAGAACCTGTCTTCCAGATAAGGACTGGATTTGAATTTTTGTTTTCTTTAATTCTCTTCCAGTGCGTGCCAGAGACTTAGCAACTAGTCCTCCGGCATATTCTCCTTCCAACGGGAAAGAGAAACTCCCAAAGAAGGAGATATCCTTGAAAGTGCCGATCTTCTTTGGTGCCCTTGATCTGTCGATGTGAAGCTGGAAACATGATGTATTCTTGATGCTCTACAATGAAAACAAAAGTACTTCTGTTTGTACATGTACCATACCTGACTATACTCGATAACACTACACTACACTGTGTAAGGTACACTTTTCTCTTGACTTAAGATAATTATGATTTATCAGCTAACAAACCATTTATTTGAGAAACTAGACGGCGGTAATTCCAAATTATTATTGTGACGCAAGTCATTCAACTTATCTCATATCCTACATGTATATCCTTACAAGAATTAAATCATAGGAACAGTCACTCAAGACTGCAAATTGATAGGCCAGAAAAAGCAATACAAAAGTATTTTGCAACACTCACATACAGAATTTGTAGCTTTCTGCTACTTTACACCCTGGTTGCACAGCAAGCAAGTAGTGAGAACCTGGAATAAAATGCTGTTGACACTGCCAACTTAACATCAACAAATCTCCTAGCCACTTGTGACAAGTACACCGATAAGCCTGTGTTGTGGTTATGTGGTCCATTATCTTCAAAAACAACATAAAGACAGAGAAGACAAGTTGTTCCATTAGTTTTCAACAGCTGACAAAAATTAATGTCCTTAAGAGCAAACATTTCAACTTATTGGCCCATATGTGCACTATTATGTAAGGCAAAACAAGTAATTTTGATATACGAGGGGTTTTTTTAAAGGCCGGGCACTGAGCAAATTGACCGGCTGTGAGTGAGACTAAGCTGTGACCTTGCCCGGTTTTTTTTTCTTCTTCTCTAATTACTTCCTTTTATAAGAAAAACTAGAAATACCTAGATGAAAAACCCCACTGACTTGCTGCACAAAAACCTAACGAAACCCCTGATATACTTCAGCTTATGGGAGTGAAATTTTCTTTGAAGGAAATTTAAAGTAAAGGCTGGGGCTTGGGATTTTCCCTTGTATTTTCAGGTATATCCCCGGGTACTTTGATTGTTACGAAAAATTGTTGCGTGACTTAGGTGAAGATTCGCGAATATGCTAATTTCGTCTGGAATCTTCTGCATATTTAATTAGTGTTGTATCATCGTGATTTAGTAATTCTATTTTAAGTCGTTTGTGTATGTTGCTGTAAATAGTTTCTTATTGTAATGATACTTTATTTAGCTGAGTCGGAAAGTTCTAGAATCTTTTGTTGTAAAGTATATAAGCCGATCGGAGTAGCTTTAGATTTTTTTCGTTAAGTAAGTCTGAGAGCTGAGAGCGTTGACAGAGGTCGTGTATACATTTGGCGGAGGCCGTGTTTATTGAAGTGTGAGAGAGGTCGGGTGTACATTTGGCGGAGGCCGTGAGTATTGAAGTGAGACGGAGGTCGAGTGTAATTTTACAAGCCTTGTGTGGAGTTTACTACATTTGTTTGGAATAAATAACCTTGTTGCTGTTCCGACAACCCTGCGTTCTGTTTAGACTGCAAACAACCCACTTCTCACTCATCAACACAACGAACTCGTAACATTGATATAAAACCAGCATGTTGCCTTCACTACAACAACTCAAATCCGTGGCTATTTTTTGTGTATCCCCACCTACTTCAACATTAGTGGCAGTGCTGTTCTTACTCTATGACAACTTAGTACCTCAAAATAAAACACTATGTAGAAAAACAGCAAAACATTTTCATATTAGTATGCCCCACAACTCACCAGAAAACAGGAAAACTCTGAATCCAGGGAAAGCATTCTCAAGCCAGTGTAAACCAATGTCCATGGCACTCTGAGTAAACCAGGTGTCTTGCTTGCTGTCTTGCTTGTTGAGAAACATTTTAGAACAAAAAGTAGCGATATAAAAACATGACGTTTCAAATGCAAATTATAACAAGATAGTGAACGTTATATATACAATAGTAAATGACAAATTACATTGGAATAAACGAGGCGGGAATAAACAAAAGAATAGGAAAATTTAAATAAACAGTTTCGCTGGAATGGAGTCATTTTGAGTGTTCAGAGTCGGTCTCTTTTTCCTTATCAAAAGCATCTCATAAATAAGGCACTCAAATTTTCCGTGGCATTTCTTTAACACACCTAAAGGATAAACACAATCAAAGACCTACCAATCTTCACGAGCACTTTACCGTCTTAAAGAAACGAAAGAAAAGTATGGAGAGTTTTCGGAGTAATCACTGTTGTCAAACTTGTTTTTATCATTCCAAAAGTCTCAATACAACATCAATAGCTTCTATTTGTAAAGGTAATCCGAGTGCAATTTGGAATAAATAAGAACGAGTTTTTTTCAAACACCAATTATAAAGCTTCAGCCCAGACATTGACTACTGAAGTACGCAAAAGGCATTGCCTTCGATCTTCCGAATTTTGGAGAAGCTTCGAAAATATCCGGAGATCACCGGAAGTGTTCGGTGATCGTCGGAAATCGTCGGAAGCATTCGGGTGATCTTCGGAAGTGTTTGGCGATCTTCGGAAATCTTCGGAAGGTTTCGCACGATATTCGGCGGTCTTCGAAATACATAGGTTGGTCTTCGGAAATCATCGAGTCTCTTCGTTTTAACTTCGGAAATCTTCGTTGTAATTTGCACTGCTCTCAGCCAATCACAATTGAGTAATTTTTTCAAGTGTATTATTACGTATGTTAATGAGCCTGTGAATAATAATTTAGCTTTCTCACCGTATTTTTGTTTGATGTAATTATAATAGAAATCATTGCTGAGATCAAGAATACACGCACCTATATATGCCGGCCTGTTTAATGTTAATGTTTCTTCGATGTTGTGCACAGCTTCTAAGTTTTGAAGATTTTACTGCTTACATAACTTGCTAATTTTAGTAGTTTTTCTATATTTGTTACTAGTCGTACATCTACTCGTTTTCTTATGTTTTCCATTGTCTTGCCGAATACACTATTATTCATTAGTTTGAAGAAGTCTTTTTCGAAAGCTTTTTTTGCTGCTGTTCGTTTCTGTGTATTGCAGTCAATATATTGCTTTAACGATGGTGATTCATCAAATTCAAGAATCCTATGTACTTTTTTAAGCTTCAGTCCAAGATCGAGGTACAACTGCAAATTTCGGTAGTGAAGGACATTTTTCTTTATTTTTGAAGGTTGGAATTAGTTTTTGAACTTGTCCGATGGTCATGTTATATTTTTGTCTGATTGTTTTGCAATAATTTGATAGCATACTTTTGTTTACATTCATTTTGGTAGGTAAAGGTATACCTTATTTAACGTCGGAAGTTCCTTTGCTCTCTAGAGAGTATTCTCCCAGGAGGCCGACGGTGAGCTCATTTTACCCCCCTCTTCCCATTAGTGCTCCGTTTTAAGGGTATTTAAAGCTACTTACGCTACACTGAAAGGAAAGAAGTCGAAACAAGGATGTGAGATCCGGGGATCGAACTCGGGACCTTATGCACGAAGGCCACGCACTAACCGACTGTGCCACCCTTGTTCCTTTTCAGAGGCAAGTGGATAGTCGTCATGTAAATAATGTAATTCTATGGGGTATTCAAGATCAACCTCCAGTATTAATCCATTTTTACTATGCACATTGTACTTGGCTAGATGCAATTTCTCAATCTTTTTCTCACTCATCCATTTGAAGCCTCGTGTTGGTAAATACTGACTTATAGCCCATATAGATTGTTGGCGTCAAGATACATAATATACTTCGAGGGTTCCTTCTCATCGTATTCTTTCGTGTACTTGTTATTTGCTTTTCCGTATCGCTTTGCTATGTATTGTAGCGTTGGGCGATTTCCCACGGGTACCCCCCTTAGTAACTTGTAAGTCACGTGATGTATGGTAATAACCATGTGCTCGGTTGAGCTGATATCGAGAGGATCTGTGATTAAGAAACGCCGTGTTTATAATGAAATTGTGGCGTTACATTGGTGGCAGTTGTGAACAAAACGAACTTTACGTCTACTTGTGGTCAATGGAGATATTTTGATGGTTTTCGCGACCGACTATAGTCGTTCCATGTGGTTTTGCGTGCAAATTTTGTTTGTGTGTTTGCTCGCGTGGTTTCGTCGGTTTTCAATGGCGGAGAACTCAATCGTGGAGTCAGAATTCAAAGGAATGAGTTGTTCAACGCTACTTAACCCTTCTACGCCGAGGAATCCGTTTAGACTAGAGTCTGATTCATCTCGAGATCCATCGGAAAATTATTTCTGAATTTCAAGTCGCCGGTCTCCCTCTGCAAACCCGTTCGCGCCGGAGAACGAACCGCATAATTATTCAACTGATTTGATTACAGTCACCACCGGAGGTTTATGAAACCTGTTAAAAATCCTGCGGATTATGATGGTACTCATTCGGTACGAGATTATTTAAAACATTAATGGTTGGAGCAAAGAAGAAGCTGCTGTATTCCTGGCTGCAAGCCTTCGCAGGGAAGCTCAAAAGGTGCTGAATGGCCTGTCTGACACCGACTGTCGAAATTACGAGAAGATTGTTGACAGACTGGAGCTTCGTTTTGGTGTTAAAAAACAACGCGAGTTGCACTAGGCGCGTCTTCATAGCCGTCGCCAACAGGAAAATGAAAGTGTTCAAGCTCTTGCTGCAGATATCCGGTCTATGTCCAGTCTAGTGTTGACCAGCAGGTACAGGCACGAACAGGAACAACTGGGCTAACACAACGAGCATACTTTATTCAGGCTGTCGGCCATGCTTTCTACACACATCACACACACACACACACACTCGCATGCGCAACACTGCTGACCAATTACAGCAGGCCTACCAACACTAGCTTATCAGGATTTGTCTCCCGACAGTCAGGAAAGATTTGCCGTCCAGCATTTCATTGATGCCATCAAAGATCAGGACGACCGGCTCCGATTACCCAAAAATAAACCACACACCATGGACGAAGCCCTGTCGTTGGCTTGTGAACTTAAAGCACTTCGTCTCTGAAGTTCTCTGAAGGTTCGCTCTGTCGATGAAGTTGGAAGGGAATCTGATTTATTTAAAGCTCAGATGGAAATGTTACGTTCTGACCTTCAAGCGCAACAGCAACGTCAGGAGACTCAGCAAGGTGCTCTTCAACAGTTAGTTCAGCAGGTACAGCAGCTCTCTCAGTCCGTAGCTCTGAACACCTCTAGAAGCCAGCAACGCCCACCTGCTCCACGTTATCTCAGTGGAAATGGTCCATGCTGGGATTGTAAAGAATTTGGCCATTACCGTCGTAACTGCCCAGCACACAAATCACCTGACGACAGCAAACTGGGCTCGGGAAACAGCAGCCGGGTGTCATCCAAGGGCCAGGGGGATGCCTGATTAAGAGTGATGTTGGCCCCACTGTTGGACATGATGTGAACAATGTTACTGTGCAGCCATTGTCGAAACAGAATATGGCTTGTCCTGATGTGCCCGTGGAAAGGTCACAAGTTAGTGATAAATTACGAGGCCTTTACTTGCCAGGTTTTATTGGTGGAACTCGTGTTATGTGGTAGATAGACACTGGTGCTGCTCGTTCTATTTTATCGTCTAAGATTTATAATTCTTTATCTGCCAATGCCAAGTTCAGTTTAAATTCAGCCAATTCTGCGATTGCTCTTGCTGATGGTCAGAAAGCGAGAACACATGGTCTGGGACATGTTGCAGCGTGCCTGGGTACTAAAGAGTGTCAAATGCTGTAATTGTGGCTGATGTTGAGAATGAGGGAATTCTGGGTATGGATTTCCTGTCACAAGCTGATTCGCATATTGACATTGTAAAAAACCAAGTGTCCATTGATGGAGAAGTTTTTGATTGTTCTGATTTCAAGAACCAGCCCCTTAGCTCACGATGAATGGTGCGAAGGTCAACAATTATTGAACCTAACACTGAGGTCATTGTTCCAGTTACTGTTCACAAGCGTTCTACTAAATTCAAACGCATCTCAATTAGGCACGCGATTGTTAGTGACTTGTCTCACCTCACATTTGCAACAAAAAGGCCTCTTTGTTGCAAGGCCTCTGGTGGAAGTTAAAGAGGACAGAGTGGTTCCCTAACGTGTTTTCAATGTTTGTGACGAGGTTTACACCTTGGCTGTGAGACTGTGGTTGCCCTGGCTAAGCCGGTTATTGATGTCACTTCACTGGAGTTTTATGAAGAGAATCCATAGAGTGATGTGGGCCGAGTCAGAGTAATCAATCAGCGTACATCACAAGAAACCACTGAAAGGGCTCTACCAGAATCCCTGACTGACAGTGAAACTGAGAAACTAGAAGAATTACTGTACAATTACCAACATGTGTTTTCCCTTTCCGTCGGAGACCTAGGCACCCCACACATGGTCCAGCACAGAATTGAAACAGGCCATATGCCCCCAATTCGACAACAACCCCGGCGCACTTCTCCATGAAATCGAACGACAAGTAACTGACCTCTTGCAGCAAGGGAAGGTCAAAGAATCGTCAAGCCCTTGGTCCTCCCCAGTTGTGCTGGTGACAAAAAAAAATGGTAGTCAGAGACTGTGCGTTGACTATCGCCAGTTAAATGCAGCTACAGTAAAGGGTGCTTTTCCTTTGCCGAGAGTTGACGACTCGCTGGCTTCTTTGAGTGGTTCCAGATGGTTTTCCACGTTGGATCTTGCTTCCGGTTACTGGCAAGTGGCAATGGACGCAAACACCCAAGAAAAGGCAGCATTTGTAACTCCAAGTGGCTTGTACGAATGGATTTGATGCCATTTGGCCTGTGTAATGCACCGAATACATTTGCTAGATTGATGGAACTCGTCTTGAAGGGCTTGCATTAGAAAATCTGCTTGATTTACCTTGACGATGTGATTGTCATGGGGAGTGCATTTGAGGAAGAGTTGGAACGGCTGCAACAGGTGTTTGAGCGACTGGCCTGGGCGGGGCTGAAGCTTAAACCGAAACGTGTTTTCTCTTCCAAAAGCGAGTTTCGTACCTGGGACTTGTGGTCACAGAAGAAGGTATCAGCGCAGACCCCGGAAAGGTCCGCACTTGGCCCATCCCAGAAAACAGCACAGAGGTCAAAAGCTTCCTTGGACTTGCCTCTTATTACCGCCGGTTTGTCCCTGACTTCTTGACCGTGGCTCAACCACTGCATAAGCTAACAGAATCAAAAACAGAATTTGTTTGCACAGGAGAATGTCAGCTGGCCTTTGATAGCCTGAAGGGTTCACTTACATCTTCTAGAGTCCTTGCCTACCCGACCAGAGAGGGGAAGTTTGTGCTAGACACCGACGCATCAGAACATGGAATTGGTGCAGTGTTATCACAGCTTCAAGATGGGGTGCAAAGACCTATTGCATTTGCAAGTCGAATATTGTCTAAGTCTGAAAGGAACTATTGCGTGACTGGCCGTTAGCTCCTGGCAATTGTTGAATTTGTCAAGCAACATCTGCATTACCTGCAAGGTACACGATTCTGCATTCGAACTGATCATGCCCCCCTACGTTCTGTCATTATAGCTAAGGATCCAGAAGGACAACTGGCACGTTGGACTGAATTCTTAAGTACTTTTGACTCTGAGATTGAGTATCGACCAGGACAACGACATCAGAATGCTGATGAACTTTCCTGTCGATCCTGTGATGACCGCTGTAGGTGATGTATGGGTTGGAAAGTTCCGAAACAAGTGTCTTTTGTTCATGTGGGTGTCCAAAGTGCAATGCATGTCCCTAACCAAGACATTGACCAACCAGCAAACTGTCAAGGTCCTGTTGGTGATCGTTGTGCCACAGTCAAACTAGAACCAACATGGACGTCTAACTACTAAGGGAGCAGCAGGAGGCAGATGCTGATCTCAAGGTCATTGATGGGTGGAAGAAAGCCAGTGAAAGAAAGCCATTGTCGAAGGATGTGTCGCCTCAGAGTCGTGCTGTAAAGACCTTGTGGTCGTAATGGGACCGGCTGCTCTTCATGAGCGTTGTGCTTTGCCGCAAATGGGAAAATGACATTGCAGATCAAATAACCAACCAGGTTGTTCTTCCCGACACTCTTCGACAGACAGCCCTTGAAGCTCATCATAGTCACACGACTGCAAGTCATCGTGGTGTACGAAAGACCATAAGCACTCTTCCATAGAACTATCGGCACAAATGTATTGTTAATGAAAATGGGTATTAAAGATTACGAAGCCTGCTTTTTCTGCAATAGTAAACCTGAAACCATACAGCACCTCTTCTGGTACTGTGACCGGATATCTCCCCTCTGGAGTGCGCTTGCAAATTGGATTTGGTTGGTAACAGGAATTGAAATAGAATTCTCCCTTGAATCTGTCCTCCTGGGCTTATACAAAATGTTTGCCTTGTACAAATGCGATTAGTATAGGTAATAGTAAGACCTGTAGTGGTATTTGGCAATAATACCGCGAGTGATATTTCAAAAGTGTCCAAAATAACACTAGCCGCGAAGCGGCGAGTGGTATTTGGACAATTTTGAAATATTACGAGCCCGTATTATTGCAAAATACCACGTACAGGTCATGCTGTTATTTGTTTATAATGGAAGCCGAGAAATTTTCGGTAACGCGCAAGAGATTTATTTCGTTACGGTTGAAAAAACAAACAGTGTGCATTCGTAACAATCTTTTTACGTCAATGACAAAAAAAATGATTGACAGTTTTGATCCACGTTCTAGTTGTTTTGTTTGTATTTTTGTTTACTGCTTTTTCAGCAAGCTTTTGTATTTCTTCCCTCGAAATTTCAGGGAATCTTGCCGCCATTTTTTTGAAAACAAAAGCAAAAACGTCATTGTGTTCAGTGTTGTCATGGTAACTTTGTTATACCATCCATTTTTTGCTGTTATACCACTATTACGCGGAAATAGCGATACTATTAACCACTCACATTTCCGAAATTTCTCAGCTTATATTATAAATTGTATGTATAAATGCAAAATGGAGGGACATAACCCCGATTTTGCTGGTGTACAAAGCTACCTTAGGTTTCATTATAATATCGAAAAATTTGCTTGTGACTTTTCTCATCAAGATAAAATTTTAAGTAAGTGGAAACCGATGAAAAAATTATTTTGTCGATAAATGATGCAATGTGTTATACTGTAAGTAGAGTAAGTATTGTACTGTATTCTAAGTAGTAAGTATTGTAATGTAAGTTATGTAAGTATTGCCCTGAACTACCAGATGATTATAAAAAAATCAGCTAATATAAGACCAAAAACAGGGTCAGATGAGGATTAAAAAAATCGATTAATGAATGGTTGAAAAAAGAATATAAATGTCCAAAATGTAATAAAACATTAAAAAATGGAAGTAAGTATTTACAAAATAAAAAAATGCTTACAATAGGCCAGATAATAATTCCTCGACTTTTTCACCATCTTGTGTAGCTTTTAATAACACATCATTGGTTTCATAAGATCTGACAACATAATATGATTTCATTTTTTGTATAGCAACGTATTTCTTAAAATTGATTTGAAACTTTTTTTGGAGACGCTCGAAGATTTTTTATCAAGTGTATTCAATGTTTTTTGGATGCAATTCATTTATATGTTAGATAAAAAAATTTACAACATTCAGATTTTTAGCTGGTTCAATAATTGGTCCTGATTTCATGTCTATAATATTATAATATCCATCTTTTGATCTTCTTAAAATATATTTTATATTTTTGAAAGCTATATTTGTCATTTCATCCTTTTTAACAGATCTAGATTGTAAAGATTTTGCTAGATTTATGAGATGATTAGGTGCTGCTGTATTTTTTTACTATTTTTTTATATAAATGGTTTATATGCATATTTGATGTATTTTTTGGTTGTGGCTATTCTTTTTCTTCAAACTGTATTTTAACCCATTGATTGAAATTGTCTGTTGGAAATACTTTCCGTTTTTTCTCCAAAAGATGTATAAATAGATTATAATGATTGAGAATAACTTGTTTAACCTCATGTCTTGTCATTTTAGAAACCTGAAATTGTTTTTTCAGAAGCTGAACTTTCCTCTTAAGCTCTTTTACTGTGAAATATTTCAAATAGTTTTTTAATTTTTCTTTTATCAATGACATTATGAAATGTAGTTAGACAATTTTTCGACGAATATATTTTTTGTGATTCAGCAATGATTCATCTGTTTTGATTTTCCAGACCAGAATTTACAAGCTATTCTTACATTTTACATGTATTCATTAATTGTTCTTATAATTTCATCATAATCATTTGATACTTTAAATAGATAACCATTATTTTTATACAATCGCCTAATATTTTTTTGTGCTTCAGATATTTGGTATTTATTATTTGGATTTTTAAATTCATACAAAAACCTCTATGATATTTGTGATAGTTACTTACAATCAAACCAAGTTGTCCTTTGTTGTATCCTTTATTGTAACTATCTATTCGTTTATTTGATGTATCTTGTAGTTCAACTAATCCATGAATTAATAAAGCTCATTCATGGTAATTTTTAATACAAGAGACAACTTTATAATGGAGATCAGTCTCGTTTTCCGTTTTCTATTTTGAAACAGTTATTATTAGGGTTATCAAATAATTTGTAATAACCATATTTTCTAATAGAGGGTAAAACAACGCTTGTAACCCATCTTTGAATTTATTTGCTATTTCTCTTTTTGAGGATAGAATAAGAGAATAAAATCCTGATTCATTTATAAATTCATATATCTGACCTGACCCGTATACTGTACGGGTCGGCTCATAATGTCTTCAGAATCAACCTTAATGTCTAATAGCTTGATCTGTGTCTTGATATCCTAATAATTTTGCAATTTCTTTTGCACAAAAAAAATATTCTGTTTGTCATCAATATAAGATGTAACAGAAAGCTTCAATTCATTGTTTTTATACAATTGACTCAGTATTATAATATGTGTAAGAAATTATTTCCTTATATCATTTTCGAATAAACAAAAACAATGTACATTTTTGGCTATCCACAATGGAAGCAAAGGACAGTATGTAAAACACACTGTAATGAATAGTTACTATCAATATATGTTGGGACAAGAAATTCGCTGAATTTTGAAGCGGCCGTTTTGCCATTTGGACCGCCCTTGTGCTTAGAATGTAGTTCAAGTCGATTGTAATTTAATTTTTAGTAAACACTTCTGTCCAAGACACTTTAAGTAGCGTGATGCGTGACGATTAACTTGTTACGTAATTTGGCCACTGTCTTACAAATAAACTAAATCGCAATCATTAAGGCTAATATAACCAGTTTCACCTGGGATTGGTTCGATAGACTTGTCTTCGATTGAATTTATGAAAGAGTTGCTTTTCGGTTCGGTGTCTGTCTATTTCATCTCTGGTCTCTGGCAAAGTGCGTTAGCAGAATGGTAATAAATAACAAATTTTCACCTCATTACTTGTTCATAGAGGGCTTGGCCGAAAGGTACGCCTAATAATCCACTGACGTTCGGGAAGTACGGGTTCGAATCCTGACAACGTCGATCTCCCTTGGTTTTTCTTTTTTCTCTTTCTTTTTGTGCTGCTTTTTTTTAAGTATTAGTTTAAGGAATCGTTGAGCTTTAGAGCGATTTTACAATTTTACATGGAAATTCAATGGGTATCTCGTAGAAACAAACAGCCCAAACACCAATGACCGGCCGTTCGATTTGTGTGATAAGTCGGGGAAATCGACGATTTAATCACATCCAGGTTATGATTTTTTCATCAAGATGTGTTGTGCGATTCCCTACACCTTTATATTTTTCTTAAAATCAAGCTGCATTTTACGCAGGCCATAAGAAGCGCTCTGCTTTGCGTGACTATCAACTTGTTACGTGACACGAAATGATTTCAGCTGAGATAAATATTGCACCATCGTTTCAGATCATTTCAAGTACTTGGCTCGGGTGTAATTTTTGAGGAGGATTTTGGCCATTGTGTTACAGATCAACTACATGACAATCACAAAGGCCCGATATAATCCATTTCAAGTCCGTGGATAGGTTCTATAGTTTTTTTTATACGAAAGAATTACTTTGCGGTTCGGTGTTTGCCCAAACGTATTTGCAGTTGATATCTGGTCTCTGGGGAATTTCCCCGCTTACCAGATTCAGAAGTAAAGATTGCATCATCATTTCAAGTCCGTGGTTCGTGTTGTTTACAGCTGAAGTTGAAAGGCAACAAAGGTTGGGAATCGATTACCGTCTCCTAATGATAATATCGCAGTTTAGATCAGATAAATTCTTGGATTTTCTGGAATATGTCAGTCCTTTCTTGAGTAAACTGGGTATTACTAGAAGCGGCATGTCGCTAAGCGACGGCCGCTTAATAATTTTAACTTCTTTCAGAGGTATCCAACTGTTAAAGTCATCGCTATACCCCTTCCACTTTACTAATGCTTGTTTTTTCTAATAATCTTTCCGAATGACTTCATCAATTCTGAACACATCTTGTTTTGCTTTCAATAATTCAGGTTCATAGAAACTCCCCTGTATCTCTTCATTATTGAGATACTTTATTTTGTAAGTGTTTGGGCTTGTATACAGGATTTTATCGATTGTGAACACCTCTTCTGTCCAGTTTGGAGTGTATCCTTTATCGAAAGTCCTTCAGTTTTGTATTTTGATATTCGAACCTTATCACCAACCTTAAATATTGGTTTGGATGTTTGTGGTTTCATATCACCATACAAATTAAAATAAACAATTCCTTGATTCTTTTTCTTTGATGCCTCTTTGATTAGTTTCCCTGGTTTTTCACAAACTTTGTTTTAGTAATCCCGCAAGAAATGCATTGGCATTTCATCATTGTACGACCATTTTTGGTTTTAACAAAAGTCTCACTTCCTGGAACGCATTCTGTCTTCTTTTTCATTCACACAATATGATTTAACCATTATACATATATATTATATTAAATTGAAGTATTTCTCAATGAATTTCTCATTTTTGCATCACGATAAGACTTTTTAAGATATACGAAAACATGTCTTACCGATTGATACAGAGATCTGGAAAAAGCCACTCGCATTTGTTGTAGCGGGTGATGCTTCATACATCTCTATCATATATTTCCATTCTATCTCTTCTAAGAATGAAGTGACGAATTTATCATGCATCGAAGACGTGGAACCCATAAAAGAAATCTGTTCACAACAACTCTTCCAGCATTCGTTCCATTAGCAATGTGAATCAATTCATCGTCATTTTGTAGTTCAATATTAAATTGCACCTGCATTGGAACAAGCATTTTATGTTGTAACTCTTCGAAAAAACTGTATCTGTTAAGAGGAATAATAACATTAACGTCTGAGGGGGGCCGTTCCAGCTGCATTTTGACGTGTTAAAAGCCTCCGTGCTTCAAAACTGGTGTTAGTGTTTTGTGTTGTAGCATTAGTATCAAGATACCAAAGACTATTTTAGCCACACCCCTTGAAAAATCATCAGAGTATTCTAAAAGATTCTTGACAAATGTTACATTATGCAGATGGTCACTATCATATACAATTTTACCAGCATATTTAATCATCAGGTGTCTGATTATGGATCCCGCTACTTGAATCTCTTTTCTCGTTTAATTTCTTTTCACTGTAATTTTGAATTTCATCCTTGGGACTACCACATCATTTTCCAAAAACTGCTCCAAAGGCTTGCAATTCTCCCACTGTATTCCGCTACTTGGGTCTCCTGTACTTTATAACAAATCCTCTTTTCTTAAAAAGCTCTCGGGTTTTTAATTTTGAAGAATATCTATTGGTTCAGTCGGACGTTTGGGAAAATGTATAGATTTTTCCAGATTTTTTAGATCATTTTTTCGACGATTTCTGAATTTCCGTAATTTTCTTTATAAAATAATTAAAACAAGAAGTTAGCATATTAATGTCTTCATCAAAACATTTTTCACACACATCACAATATGCAAACCCATATCCTTTAATTTCATTGTGGTACTCTTCTTTGCAAGTCATTCTCTATTGTTAGTTTAGATAATAAAATGATATAAAGATTTATTTATAACACTATAGTATAAGATGATAAAAAAAAATTATCATCCAATCGTGTTTTGTAATACCTGACGAACTCGCTATTGATCATATTTTTGTAATTATCAAATCAGTGAATATAAAGGTAATAAAGAAGATTCCTGTAAAAATCCAAATTTGTTAACAAATGATGGAAATATGATGGGGATATAGTAATTATCACGTGCACACCACGAGGGCAGGAAGGCGGGTATGACGTCATCATCATAGGGTTCAAAGTCCAGTGAGTAGGTATCAAGGAATGACATCATCGCATAGGTATGCGAAAGAGATTACTCAACTCCATGGCTTGTCACGCATCGTCAGCTCTTTTTTCAAGAAACACTGGCGTGATGAGGTCTTCAAAAATAAAATTGATTCTAATCGAAAAAACTAGCGGGAATGAATGTGTTTATTCAAAGATCAGATGAAAATGTAAACTAGAATGTTAAGAGTGAATCAATGAATTATACTAAGTTTGTAATTCGAGGGTAGAGTGTATTCTTATCCGAATAATGAAATCAAACATGTTTTGCGTGCTTTGTAAAGTCCACATGGAAGATGAATTTGTCAAACGTAACTTTACACGGCGTTTTGTCGGCATGCAGGAACCACGCGCTCCGCTCTCATTGTGAAATCAGAAGTAAACACGGTTTTTGATTCGAATTTTACCTTGGCTTATTGTAGAAAAAACGAAAACTTGAATCAAAGCGCTAACGGAGAACCATCTTAGATTACGATGGAAAGATGAAAGCTAATGGCCCGATTTATACTAGAGACGGATCATCCGTCTGGGACGAACTTGGGCAAAGAACGATAGTTCGTCTGATAATTCGTCTGCGTATAAATACGAGCAAACAGACGGATTATCCGTCCAGACGAACTATCTGGATAATTCGTGTTCATCGACGAATTATCCAGATGGTTCGTCTGGACGGATGATCCGTCTGTTTGCCCGAATTTAACGCAGACGAATTATCAGACGAACTATCGTTCTTTGCCCAAGTTCGTCCCAGACGGATGATCCGTCTCTAGTATAAATCGGGCCAATGACAGTTTCCGTTTAGTTCATTCTGGTTATGAAATGTTTAATATTACAGAAATTACAGAGACACACAGCAAAATGTGAATATAAATGAATAGACAGCGGCGCAGAGGGACCTCGACTACAAGAATAGTTCATTAGATGTTATTGTTACATGCAAATTTCAGTCAAACAATTCACCTGCAAAACATGTTATTGTGGTCACTGAGGCGAGAATACAAACATCTTTTCTCAAAGTTGACCGAAATCATTTTTAACGTTACCATTTTATGAAGTTGTATTCGGTTCCTAGGGGCATCTCGCTTCCTCGAGGTCTTAAAAGCACCCTTTGGGCCGACCTTTAAAGTGGTTTGATTCAACTCTCAGTTATAGGTATTGAAGCAAGAGTCGGTTTAAGTTGTTTGAGACAATCAATTGAAGCGCACGACTAATGATGATGAATTACACGGACTTGAAAATTAAACACACAATACAGAGACTTAATTTGCAGTGAATTTGAAATGGATAAAAGTCAACCGGATTTCTTTCAAGCAATTTCAAACAATTTATTGGATGAACAAGAGCTATAACAAAAAGTGCTTGTACTTCGTAAAGCCCGTTACTTTAATAGACGCATTGTTTGATTTAATACGGTTCCCTCTGTCTATTGCTCCTCAATCTTGCCACTAATGAAGTTCTCGCCTTGTAGGACCTTTTAACACTTTTGCGAACGGAGTCTGGCGGTGTTTCCATCATCCATTCTTGCAAGTAATTTCAAACACTTTATTGTTTTAAGAAGAGCTATAACAAAAAGTGGTTGTGCTTCGTAAGGCCCGTTACTTTAATAGACGCATTTGTGAAAACAACTCAAGCCAGGGCCCACTTTAATAGTGAGAAGCAAACCTTTGCCAGCAATGTACCCACACAAATCCGAGAAAAGTCGCCCTGATGTTTTAGCATGGTTGAGAAAAGTCGCCCTGATGTTTTATCATGGTCGAGAAAAGTCGCCCTCATGTTTTAACATGGTCGAGAAAAGTCACCCTCACATTTTAACATGGTCGAGAAAAGCCGCCCTGTTGTTTTAACATGGTCGAATAAAGTCACCCTCCTGTTTTAACAAGGTCGAAAAATATTGTAATCAAATTTTCACTTAAAAGAAGAAAAACAAGGGACCTGTCCTAGGGCTGACTGACTATAAAATAAAACGAAGGAACTAGTCATTTCCAGTTTTCGCGTCAACATGGATAGGATTTACTTCCTCTTGCTTCGCACTTGTGCTCGACATTTTTCACGATACACATGGCATCCCTTACCTTGTGAAAGTTGGTCAGTTCTTTTGAATGAACTAGATCCCATGAACTCGGGTCGCTTATTGAGTGTTTACTCTTACATGGATCAGTGTAACGCCAAGTTCACTGAACAATATAAATTCCATCGAAAGTAAAAGGGTGCCTATTCTACACATTATCCTTCTGTCTGGTGGATGTCGTGGCAGATTATAAAAAGCCTGTGGATGAACATTTTGTGATAATTTGGTTTTCAACTATGGGCAGTGCTGCAAGTCGTCTGTGTGAAAGTTCAACGCCTACCGTTTCTTTAAGTTGCATGTTGTGGTGGTGAAGTACACATCGAATTGAATGATGACATCGACAATCACGAAGAGAAAAACGCAAAAGAAGAAGATGACCCACAATCAGATGAACCGACTATTAGAGAAACTGCATTATGAAGTGGACTGTCCTTCTGCTTTAGGGGGAGTCGACAAATTGTATCGTGCAGCACGTCGGTATGGATTGAAACGCTCTCAAGTGCTCAGTTGGCTGCAAGGCCAACCCGGTTACACCCTACACAAACCGGCACGAAAACACTTTCGTCGTAACAGAGTATTAGTGTTTGATATTGTTATGAGGATCGGAATTATTTTTAGTTTTCTGTCATGCAATTCCAGACTTTTCTAGAATTATCTGATAATCAGTAATATTCCAAAAATAGCTTTGTTGTGACTCAGCAGTGTCCAAAAATAGTACACCTTGTAATAGGCTATAAATAACAACAGAACATTCTAGATACTGGAAGAAAAAGTATAAAAGCAGGCTTGTAAGTAATAGAAAAAAACTCTCTTGCCCGAGGGCTTACCCTCGTGGCCGACTGTGATTAAACTTATGCTATGGGTGCTATATGGTGGAGCTATAACCTTTAACCTTGTGATATCCGGAGAGAAGAAAGAGACTATAACAGAAGAGACGGAGAGGAAGATAAAGATTTCAGAGTTTATTATGAAGTCCTCCGTACGAATTTGTGTGCTCAGAGAAGCCAGTGAGTGCAAAGGATCCAGTGTATCAAGAAAGTCAAGCATTGTTGTCTCAAGTTGGTGGATTGATTTGGAGTTCAAAGTGAATGAAAGACAGTAAGCCTGTTTTACGAACTGCTAAACTTAATCTTTAACCTAACTGTAACAGTGTATAACTAAATAAACAATAGTTAAAGGGTAACTGCTTGTTGTCACACTTTTGTTGCGTGCATTATATCGTGCTCGGGAGCTCTTTTCACTTATGTCTTGTTCACGGACACCTCTTGGTTATTCCTGCACGTAACAATATCGATGCTCAGTGGCAGGCGGATTTAGTGGACATGCAAAGTCTGAGTCGATGGAATAAGGGGTACAAGTATTTGCTGACTTGTATCGACATCCTATCCAAGTACGCGTGGGTGATTCCCCTGAAATCAAAGACCGGCTCTTCGTTGGTGGCAGCGTTCAGAAATATCTTCGAGCAAGGTCGAAAACCATTAAAGTTGCAAACCGATGCTGGGACCGAATTTAAGAATAACGTTTTTCAAACCTTTCTCAAAAATGAGAACGTGCATCATTTCGTGACATACAATATTAGGACAAACTGGACAGGTTAGTCAATGACAATTACAATCAGAGCTTCCACTGAAGTATCAAGATGAAACCTGCCGATGTAACTGTGCACAATGCATGAGAGGTCTGGAAAACCTTGTATCAGAATCAGCGAAAGCCAGCAAAGTATAAATTCAAAGTAGGAGATCAAGTCAAGGTTAGTAAACATAAGCGAATCTTTGAGAAAGGTTACTTACCATCCTGGACGGAGGAGACCTTCACGGTTGCCCAGAGAGTTCCAAGGGATACACCTGTATACCGTTTAAAGGAAGCAGACGGTGATTTGATTCAAGGCACCTTTTATGAGTTCGAGTTGTAGAAAGTGATAGAAACGGCTCATCACTTGTTTCGCATTGAAAAAGTTTTAAAACATCGAGGAAAACGGACGAACAAAGAAGTGCTAGTGCATTGGAAGTGTTGGCCTAAGAAATACGACAGCTGGATCCCGTATAACCAACTGGTAGCCTTGCAAAAACAGACATGACTGGAGACAACAACTTTTACGTAACACTTCCCAGTAACGCTAGTAGTAATCTATTTCTGACCAATTCCAAGTCCTCTTACCGCGTGGCGTTACCTCAGCAAATTCATTGGAAAGATGGAGAAGATTGGGAAGTGGGACTACATCATATCGTGTACCCGTTATCGTGCTTTGACGTTCCTGGTGGTTGTCAGCATTCACATGTCTTAGTCCGACCGCTCCGATGACTTCAATCGGTTCACCTAACCCGAGGGCAAGTAAGGAACAGCCCTGGATGTTACGGAGGGAATCCTACAGTGTCTGAACAATGATGACTCGCCGTCTAAACCCAAAATAACGGTGGACGAAGAATTGAATGTAACTCTGAACTCTCTTGAGGAAGAGAGTATGTTCACCGTTTCAACTGCTCGTGCACCTTGGTGGATAACGGACCAACATACCGTTAAGCCTGGGATCCGTTTGAACAAAGATATCTCCCTTACCCCAACAGATAAATTTGGTCACGATTGGTGTTTTATACCACCTCAGACCTCCATCACATTTCCTGGCCTTTTTGCCATTCCTTTCTCGTTGTCTCTCTGCCCGTGTAAACAGACGCTTTTGCAAGTACAAACCAACCTCTTGGAACCTTAGCAAGTGGGTGACAAGCGTTTACCTCTCTTACATGAAATGGTACCCAATGATATATTTCGAGAAACAGTTCTCGAAGAGAAAGAACATGTTGTCTACCTACCGTTGCGTACAAAGATATTTCAAACAGTGGAAATCTATATAACAGGTGGTTGTGGTCAACGGCTTTCATTTCTAGACGGTATCGTCAACGTGGTATTACACTTTCGTCGCCGATCATCATGACAAACAGTTTTTACATGGTGTTGACCAGTGATGCAAACCTGGATCAGTATCCAGAAAACAAGCCGTCCGAGTTTAAGATGCAATTACCGTCCCAGCTGCACCTAAGTGAAAACTGGGAAGTGGCCATGACCCGCATCATCTACCCATACACATGGCAAAATGTGAGAAACAATCAGCTGTCACTTTGCTTTGTAAGGCAGGGCCTGTTCCTTGGTAATTGTCCATTCACCTCCTAAGCGGTATTTACCGTACAGTCAAAGACGTAATAGATGGTATGTTGATGGGACTTCATAACGCTCTGAAGGACCTTTATCTAAAAAGTGAAGAAACGATTACAAGTTTAGGAGGAAACGAGTGCTTTTACATTCGCGAGAAAGCTCAACATTACTTCGAGTTGAGGTTGCCCACTGCTTGGTACGTGACTCTGCCCAAGACATTAGCCCTAGGGCACTTAAATCACAAGAATTAGCTTCCTGATTTGTACCAAATCCAGAGCTCTCCTCTTGTCGAATTGAAACCCGATAAAAGCATCACCCTGTTGAAGACCACAAACACGCTTTCCAGAAAAGAAGGAATGGGGAATGTTGTCGAGACACTCTTTTCAGACCATGTACGTGTATTCAGATCTAATCGAGTCCCAAGTGGTAGGAGACGCTCAAGCTAACGTGCTCCGAATACTGGTACCCCGAGGTCAGCCGGGTGACACGGTGACAGAAGAAGTCAAGCAACCAACCTATCATTCACTCCGTACATCTGTGTTTTCATCAGTGGCCATCAATATAAGAGGAGACACTGGTCAACCGATAACATTTGTGTCTGGTACCGTACGTGTGACGTTGCATTTTCGACGTCGTGCAATTCTATAACATGTTGTTGCCCATGAACCATCAATTATACCCGTATCACCAACCAGTTATACCCTTTCCACAACAAGGCAGAGGGGACATAAGTATCTACCTGTCCTTACAGACAAGGGGGCAACGGATTAGGTGGAATGTTTCGTTCCCTATTTCGTACAGCTACACCCTTTCTCAAAACAACAGCAAAGAACGTTGGAAAGCGATTGCTCAATACCGGGTTGGAAACAGGAATGCAAATTGTTCAAGACGTCATGGATGGTCAACCTTTGAAGGCAGCTGCCAAATCGAGAACCCAAGCGGCTGGAAAAAGTTTACTCACGGGCACCATTGATGACATTACACAGCAAGGTCGTGGGAAGAGAGCATATAAGCGTACGGTAAAAACCAAACCATTCAGTACTCACCCGATCAAGAAGCGGTGAACATCGCATTCGTCATTTAAGACTATTTTTGACTAAGTACGGCCTCAGCACACCCTCTCTCAGCCCCTGGTGGGAATTCCAGCTTGCAGTTGTTTCAAGTACCTGTAACAGATGTGTCAATCGTCAGTAGCAAATGGTTGGATTATGAACCAGTTCAAACGGGAATCAATCCCATCGAGTTTGTGATCAAACCCCTAAAGGATTACATTGACATTAACAAGACCGAGTTACGGTTGGTGGTAAAAATTACCAAGCAAGATTGGTCGGCCACGGGTGAAGGAAAAAAGTACACTCTGGTTAATAACACTCTCCATTCGATCCTTAAACGGTTTACCATCAAGATCAACGAAACGTTAGTGACGGAACAGTCAGACACTCAAGCTTACAATGCTTACATCAAGACATTATTAAACTTTACAGAACAGGCTAAGAAATCGTACCTTAGCAAAGCTCTGTACTACAAAGATACTGCTAGGCACATGGATGAAGTGGACAATACAGCAGACAATAACCAGGGTCTGGTGAAAAGAGCAACATTCACCAACAACGGAGCAGAAGTGAGGCTGGTTGTAGTACCCCTTTGCGACGTGTTTAATGTGGACAAGTTACTCCTGGATGGTTTGGAAATTAAAGTCAAGGTGGAGCGACGCCTTTGTGCTCATGAGGGGTGAGACTCCCAACAAATGCAAACTAAAGATTGTGTCAAGCACCCTTCGTATACTCATAGTGCGTGTAGCGGACAGTATGAAACTAGAACATAAAGAGATCATGCAAGGTCAAGAGGGAAGCGCTGCTCTGCCAGCCATCTATGCGTTAGCCAGAACCCCCACGCATGCTAAAAATCATTCCTCAAGGGGTGTTAAATCATACAGAGACGGACCTGTTCCATGGGCTGATTCCTCAGTACATCATTTTCGGAATGGTGCGAAACGATGCCTATAACGGCAATCTGGTAAGAAATCCTTTCAATTTTCAGTTGTTTGCTCTGCAAGTTATTCGCCTGACTGTCAACGGAGAAGAAACTCCCTATTCTGCTCTGGACCTGACAGGCGGGAAAAAGATCGATGGTTACAACGCCCTCTTCTCCGGTAGTGGAAAGATGAATTGCGGTCATGGTCTTGACATTGACAGAGAGGATTGGGAGAACGGTTACGGCTTGTTCCGTTTTGATTTGACGCCAGCGGGAAGTGGACATCCCAGCCATTTGATACCCCATCGAACGGGTAACGTCAACCTGTACCTGAAGAAGCTGCATGGAACAAATGTGTTCGTAAACGAGGATTATTCTGATCGTGTTATTAAGAAGCGGATGGAACTAATGCCCAAGTTGAAGGAAGCAAGACGCAAGAACCAAAGAGCATTCCTGAGGTTTGACAAATTAGTTACTTATGATAACCCGGTAAATTCTGGAGCTACAAATGATGAGAGAGCATCAGGAGAATCTAGTAACGCTGATTAATATGACTTGTCGTCTCTGCAGCGAATCAACAGGATCTTTACTATGTAATTACTGTAAGTCTCAGTTTCCATTCCATGATTTGGATGACAATGCTTTTAAAATTGTCCTTTATGAGTTTCAGCATGGGACGATAAGCTATGACACTGATCAACTTGAAACACTTTTTTTTAACCC
>OX419344.1:14468690-14499575 GCA_948470475.1 Galaxea fascicularis
TGCCACTTCGCAACCCTATGGTTATCTCATGCTGGATTTGCATCCGCAAACACCAGTTACTCTACGATTACGTAGCAACATATTGCCTTTGTCCCAAACGTATACCGAGGATTACGTCAACAAGAAAACGCATAAAACGAATGACCCATTGGCGGTGGACTGCAGTTAACACGATGACTTCTGACACGTCGCATCGTGCGGCAAGACAAACGAATCAAAGTGGTGGTAACATGGTTTTGCGTTCTGGAAGAACGACCAAACAGAAACGACAGCTCTCCAATGGTTCCAAAGTCAATCAACGTTTACCCTTTCTTTGTACCTGTTTCAATAGCAATGGGAAACAACGTAAAGAGATGATAGCTCACGCTAACAGAGGACAGATAGAGGCCATTGGCGAGATTGCTTTAAACCTACTTAAGGGAAACATTCTCGTACCGAGTTCATAATTTAAATGGTTGAAGCCGCACAAGACAAAGCTCCTCTATTTGACGCGTAAGAAACCTAGTCTCAAGAAAAAAAAAAGAATCAATCAACAAGGGTTTTTTTTACCAGCTCTCGCCGCTATGATTGCTCCTTTTTTTAATTTATTTTATTTAATATATAACTTACATAATGTTTACATGATACTTACATTACGACATATTACAACTTACATAACGATACTAGCATACCATACCTACATACCACATGTTACTTACTTACATTACTTACAGGAGGCTTACATACTATTGCAAAAAATAAATTAATAAAGTTTACATAGTACTAACATATACGCACATACGGTTACGGATTCAATGTCCATCAATTGTCCAAAGGAATAATTATATTTCTCTAGTAATTGAAAACTGTAGTATTGTAATTTTCTAACTGCTGCTCTCCGTATCCCTCGTCAAAGGAGAAGGAAACTAAAGGTTATTTTTCCAAATAAATGCTCCCCATTTCACATTGAAATTTGTCAATGACCCAGTTTTAACAGCATAACGTCTTTCATAGTCGAGGCAATTTAACATAATTCGAAAAAAAATTCTCGTGATGGATGAAGGCACATTGTTTTCGAATAATAAATGTGATATCTCGCAATTAAAAGTGCATGGTGAAAAAGCAAGTTTGTAGTATCGTTCACGAATCCTGTGCAAGAGAGAAAAGTCTTGATTTGGGAAGCAAGAGCTGTTTCTCATCCAGATATCAATTTCATTCCAGAAAGATTTAACAACAGGACAGTCCCAAAAAAGGTGTAGGAGAGTTTCTGAGCTTGCTTTACAGAAAGTGCACTGGTCATTAGCAAAAATCCCAATTTTGAAAAGGAAACAGTTGGTTGCTCATTTTCTGTGTAGAAGTTTAAACTGAAAGATTCAATGGTGCATAGAAAGGCCACCGTGTACGACTTACTCCAGTCTATCGTGTCGAAACCAAGAGCTTTACAGTCTGCAAGCCATTTTCCCTGACTTTTGCACGGGACAGAGGTACTTTGTGTTAGAAACATTCTACAAGCTAACTTACAGAACTCTCGTGAGGCCAAAAGGTTTTTGGTGTCAGTAGTAACACGTCTCGTTGGCGAACAATAATTTTTGCGTTTCAGATTCGAGATTGCACAAGTTACGCCGTAATACTGGAGAAAATGGGATTTCATTCCGAATTTTTTCTTGAAAGTATCGAACTCCAAAAAAAGTGAATCCTCTCCCAGGAGGTGACTTATGAGGGAAATACCTGCCGATAACCAGCTCCGATAGTAAATGGGCTTATTGTTGATGCGTATGAGAGAGTTGTACCAGATTGGAGTCTCACCAAAGTTTGAGAGTTGTTTTTTGAAATTAAGACGAGACCAAGTTTCGATTAATTCTTTTGTGAAGGGTTCCTCAATCCCCAAAGAGACAACGTCATCTGGACTGAGGTTACCGTGCAAAAGAAGTTCAATATCGTGGGTATTGAGGAAGAAAGCTGACAGTAATTTCCATTTCCTTTATTCTGAGGATCTAGGTATTTTTTAATCCATTTGGCTTTAAGGGCTCGGTTAAAGCTTTGAATGTCCAACATTTTAAGACCACCTTCTACATAATCATTTATTATTTCTGATCTTTTAATTTTATCGGGCTTACCATCCCATAAAAAATTGAAAAGGATATTCCTTATTTCTTTAAGGTGGTGATGGGACGTAGGTAGAGGGGACATAATGTAGACTAAATGCGATGCGAGCAAGCTCTTAATGACCGTTATTTTCCCAAGAAGGATTAATCTTCTGAACTGCTAGTTTTTGATTATTTTAGAAACTTTTTCCTTTTTTTCTTCATAATTAAGTATCAGAGATTCCCCTTTAATTGTAGAGAACCAGACCCCTAAAGTTTCAACCTTGTGAACAGGCCATGCAATGTGTTGAAAGGCAGGGATTATCCTTCTTTGCAGGCGTGAAGAGCCGACCCAGAGAGATTCTGTTTTTTCATAATTAACCCTTAACCCAGAAAGAGCTGCAAAGGAATCTAACAAGTTAAAAGATTGGTGCACTGAGTTATCTGAACCGTCTAGAATTAATGTGGTGTCATCCGCGTATTGACTTAGTTTCCATTCTGTACCTAAAACACGAATACCTTTGATTTGATCATGGTTTCTTATGGCACTGCCTAGTATTTCAACACATAAGATGAAAAGATATGGGGATAGAGGGCATCCTTGTCTAACGCCTCTGGTAAGGTTGAAAAAATCGGAGGATTAGCCGTTATTTTGTATGCAACTGCTTATGTCGGTATTCTTGGGTTGCACGTTGTAATAATCTAGTTTCTTCAAGCCAATGTAAACGGATAAACACAGACATAGACGAGTACTAAACGTTTTTAATCCATCATGGCTTCCAGTCCACACCATGCGCATGTCCTAAGACTACCGCTGATCATTACAACTTTCCCCTTAAAAAGAAACAAAAAGAAAAAACTGTCTGAACGTCCTTAAAGTAACACAACAATATAACTAACAAAATCATGCAACTGTCCCAAACTATTATTCTAATGTTAACAGCTTAAAAGAGTGCTCTTCATCCCAGAACATAGTCCTGTAAACGCAGAGGCTTCCGAATGACCCTACCACTGGTGGTCCTGGTTGGCTCTTCAACATCGTCATCTGTAGAGGAAAGTTCTCCCAGCTGAGGCAATGTTGTGGCAGGCTCCTCCACCAATGGGCTCGCTTCGTCAATCGGTACCTTGGAAGGTGAGCACTTGTATGCACCGGCAGCTGGTGCGTCCAGAGCAAGTGGGGTGTCCAGCGATGAGAGACTACCTTCCGGAGATTTTATCAACATTCTTCTGTTTCTACGGTATTTTCCTCCTTCATCTGTTTGAATCTTGTACGATCTGGGAGTTTCTGCGGGCTGCATGACCACTGCTGGTTTCCAGTTCTTTCCCATTCGCACCCTTATCCGATCACCTGTCTCTAGAACAGGGAGGGGCTTGGCCTGCCGGTCAAAGTAGTGCTTTTGTTTTTCTTACTTGAGCTCCAATTTCTCCTTAACCTTGTGTGGATCCAAAGCCTTTGGTTTCAATGATGTATCGCTTGTGGGGATGATTGACCGAAGTCTTCTGCTCATAAGTAGTTGAGCGGGTGAGGCAACATCATCGATGGGCGTGTTTCTGTATTCCAGTAACCCGAGATATGGATCCCGATTATCTTGCTTTGCTTTGGTTAGAAGATTTTTCACAGTTTGAACGGCTTTTTCAACAAGACCATTTGCTTGAGGGTTTAGCGGACTGGTGGTAGTATGTCTGAACTCCCACAATCCTGCAAATGATTTGAACTCCTTTGAAGAGTACTGAGGCCCATTGTCACTGATAACTTCAGAGGGTATCCCGTGTCTTGCAAATGCAGACTTGACATGGGTGATGACTGTGGTGCTCTTGGTGTCTGGCAGTTTCGCTACTTCAAAAAACCTTGAGTAGTAATCCACGATAATTAGATATTCACATTTGTCCCATGTGAAAAGGTCTGTGGCTACCAATTCCCAGGGTTTACTTGGTATTCGGGAAGGAATCATAGGTTCCTTTGTGTTTTGGTTTCGGTGTTCCAAGCATACAGTGCATCTTGAGATTTTATCGGCGATTTGGGAGTTCATTCCCGGCCAGTAGAGTACATCTCTTGCACGTCGTTTCGACTTTTCAATTCCCATATGGCCTTGATGTATCTTCTCCAGCATTTCCTTTCTCATGGAGGAAGGGATCACAATTCGTTCACCCTTTAGAATTACACCATTTAGTTCTGACAGTTCATCTCGTACGTCCCAGTATGCATGGATACTAGCTGGTGTTTGCGCTTTGGTCGCTGGCCATCCTGACTTGATTGTCTCTGAAAGTTTCCTCATTGATTGGTCTTCAGCTGTTGCTTGTCTGATTTCTTCAAATTTGAATTCTGTGACTGGTAGATTTTGGCTTATTAGGTGGACATGCAGAGCAATCTCCTCTTCCATATTGTCGTCCACTGTTTGAGTGACTGGTGCTCGGGAGAGCATGTCAGGGAGGACTAACTCCTTGCCTGGTTTGTATTCCAAAGCGTAGTCGTACTTTTGCATTCTCAGAAGAATTCTTTGTAATCTCGGTGGTGCTGCAGCTAGGGGCTTTTCCACGATTGCTTCTAGAGGCTTGTGATCTGACTCTATGGAAACTTTCTTCCCATAGGTGTACTGATGGAATCGCTCGAGGCTAAATTGAACAGCTAGAAGTTCTTTCTCTATTTGAGCGTATCTTGATTCAGCCTCAGTTAAAGATCTTGAAGCGTAGGCAACAGGAAATCCATCTTGCAGTAACACTCCTCCTAGCCCAGTTGGTGAGGCATCACAGCTGATAGTGACAGGCTTTCTTACGTCAAAAAATTTTAGAACTGGGCCTCCATCTTTAGTGAGGATTTCTTTAATTTCTTGAAATGCTTGGTCCTGTTCATATGACCACTCAAATTCAGTGTCTTTCCGTAGGAGAACTCTGATGGGCTCAGTGACTGTTGCTAAATTGGGAATGAACTTTCCTAAGTAATTCACAGTTCCAAGAAGTCTCTCAACTCCCTTCTTGTCAGATGGTGCTGGCATTTCATTGATAGCACGGATCTTGGCATCATCAGGTTTGATTCCTTCTTGTGTGAGTTTGTGACCGATGTATGTAACCTCTTTGCATTTGAAGACGCACTTTTCTTTATTTAGTGTTAAGTTGATCTTCTCACATCGTTCCAAGACTGAGTGTAGACGCTGATCATGTTTGGCTTCTGTTTCAGCATGTACTATGATATCATCGATGTCAGTTTCAACTCCTTCTAAATCACTGAAATGCTGACTCATTCGCTTTTGGAAAACCTCTTGGGCGGATTTGATCCCAAATGGGGTGACCTGATAACAGAACCGTCCAAATGGTGTATTGAAAGTGGTGAGAAGTTGACTTTCTTCATCCAGGGGTATCTGCCAATAACCTCGATTTGCATCTAACTTGGTAAACCATTTCGCATTCGCCATTCGTGTTGTAATATCCTCAATGGTGGGGGGTTGAAAATGTTCCCTTTTAATAGCCTTGTTTAGATACCTGGGATCCAAACAGATGCGCAAACTTCCATCAGCTTTTTCAACGACGGCCATGGAATTCACCCAGTCGGTGGGTTCTTCTACTCTTCGAATAACTCCACGTTTATCCATGTCCTCCAACTCTGCTTTCACCCTGTCGCGTAGAGCCGCTGGTATCGTTCTGGGAGGGTTCACAACTGGCGTCACTGTGGGGTCTACTTCTATGTGGTAAGGTTTCTCCAAACGGCCCAATCCAGTGAAGACGTCTGCATACTTCAGCATAACTTCTTCTCTCACTTGTTGTGAAGATTTTTGGCTCCTCTCAATGTTATCAGGTTCGGGTTGTTTTTCCTCTGCGCTAGTCATCATGACTACCTTGATTAAGCCTAGCTCTTGACAAGATCTGAGTCCCAGTAATCCTGGTTGGTTTGTGTCTACTATGTAGAACGTCATCTCTAGTTCTGCATTTGCTTTGTATTTTACAGGCAATCTTGCTGTGCCAAGAACTGTTAGTTTGTCTTCCGAGTAGCTGACTAGTTTGTGGGTGCATGGATCCATGTGTGGGTTGCTTCCAGCTATCCTCTTAAGTTCTTTGACAGGTAAGATGTTAACTTGAGACCCCGTGTCTAGCTTAAATCTTGTAACATGTCCTTGCACTGGTAACATCACAAAACATTCATCATTTTGAATGTGAACCCCGGTGGTGATGGCTCCAACAAACAGGTATGGGTCGCAGTGGTGCTCTTTGACTTCTTCTGCAAGCCCATGAACTTTCTTTCGTGATCTGCACATGTTCTGGAAATGATGTTGCCTCTGACAATTGTGGCATGTCTTTCCATATGCGGGGCATTCCCTTGGACCGTGTCTTGTTACACAATTTCTGCAATTAAACATCTTCGCTGGAGGGTGTTTTTCCTCGTTGTCAGAAAGCTGCTTCTTGAAGACTGGTTTGTTCTTCTCCTTTCCAATACCATGTACTGATGAGTCACTTTCCAGTTCTTGAAGTTGCTTTTCGGTGACTTCTGCTGATCTAACGACATCTAGAGCCTTTTCGAGGGTCAGTTCATGTACTCTGTGCAATCTTTCCATTGTTTTTCCATTATTCACACCAAGCACAATGCGATCTTTGATGAGTGAGTTCTTTAGTGTTCCGAATTCACAGGTTTCACTTAACTTTCTCAGCACAGTGACGTATTGATCGATAGTTTCACCACTTTCTTGAGACCTTGAGAAGAATTTGTATCTTTCGTAACTGACGTTTTTCCTTGGTTCACAGTACTCTTCAAATTTCTGTAATACCTTGTCAATCTTTGTGTCATCACCTTCTGCATCCCACGTTAACGTATTGAAAACATCGATGGCATCATTACCAATAACTGTTAGAAGCGTGGCCACTCTAGTCGCACTTTCCTTCTTGTTTATTCCAGTGGCTATTTCATAATTAGTATACTTCTGTTTGAACTTCTTCCAGTTTTCGGAGACATTTAAGCTGCTCAAATCAAGAGGTTCCGGAAGTGGAAGGCCAAATTGCATAGCCATTTCGTGAAAATTTTCGTTAACTTGCTGTGTTTCTACGTTGTGAGCTGCCTCCCCGTCCTCTGTAGAAATTTGTTCTTGACTTGTTGTGGGTACGTTGTCTTGTGACATGTGCTCCGATCGCCGAAGTCAATTACTTGAATTTACACCACGTATTCGTTATGAAATTTCACGATCGCAATGGCGGAATTCACGGTTCGTGCTTTACTTCTGACACCATGTAATAATCTAGTTTCTTCAAGCCAATGTAAACGGATAAACACAGACATAGACGAGTACTAAACGTGTTTAATCCATCATGGCTTCCAGTCCACACCATGCGCATGTCCTAAGACTACCGCTGATCATTACACACGTGACGTCATCATTTTCTAAAATCCAAAACTAAAGACCCACCAAAGTTGTTGTCTTTATCAGGCATGAGAGGGGATAAATTGATGTCTGTCTAACAACTTTTCAGCTCAAGAACATGCTTCGTCTAAAAACAGGTACATTTTAAATTTTAGAGTTATGGCGGTGCATGACATAAAGCTATGAACGTTTTTATCGAAAAATATATACTTATTTCGGGACATTTAGCCTTTTAAGAAGTTAAAGTATTAGGAAAAGGGCCTATTTACATGTTTGCTTGATCAGTTCAGATAATCAACGGCCTAGATAGCCAAAGTAAGTTCCAGATGTTTACACTATTTTACGGCCGCCATGTTGGTGTTCCTTGGAGGTACACCAACATGGTGGCTCCATACTGGGCTCTGTAAATTTGTGCAAAATATTTCGACAAATATTTGAAGATTGGGAAAACGTACAGACCTGAAACTTGGAGAAGTGGCTTAATAATTAATCTCCTATAACATAATAATTTCTTGAGCTTATTCACTGAATGGTTTTCGAATTATTTTTTAATTGCGTGACAATGCAACCCAAGAATAGAATAGCTTAACCCAGGTAATTAGGGAATCGCCAAAGTTATAATAACGAAGAGTTCTTACAATAAAGTTCCATTGATTGCTCCTTTGGCCGTGGATTTATTGGGTAAAGTGTTGAAATGAAACACGCGCAAAAGATGCTGCTTGTTCCGGAACAATTATTGCAAAGTATCGAAACAGAACACCGGTTAACAACTCCTCCGCAGCTTACGACATTAACACGTTTGGATCGAGACATGAAAAATATCATGGATTCTTCCTTACCAGGAGACCAAAAAGTGACTTTATTGGATCAAGTTTTGCAACGGTATCAAGGGCTATCAAAACAAATGAAGAGCGAATCGATTGTAAAACCTACGGTGGTATTAGCAACGCCAACGCCTCCCGCAGCAGAGACAACTCCTAAAGTAACGGAACCACCTTTGACATCCCAGGTAAAGATTACAAAACAACCACCAAGAAAACTACCAGCTACACCGATCGCTGCAACGCGGTCGAAAATTCCCGTCAGCATTGAAACGCCACCTTCACCCCAGGAACCAGCCGTGCATGAATGGATGATGGAAATACCGCCAGACTCCGTTCGCAAAAGTGTTAAAAGGTCCTACAAGGCGAGAACTTCACTAGTGGCAAGATTGAGGAGCAATAGACAGAGGGAACCGTATTAAATCAAACAATGCGTCTATTAAAGTAACGGGCTTTACGAAGCACAAGCACTTTTTGTTATAGCTCTTGTTCATCCAATAAATTGTTTGAAATTGCTTGAAAGAAATCCGGTTGACTTTTATCCATTTCAAATTCACTGCAAATTAAGTCTCTGTATTGTGTGTTTAATTTTCAAGTCCGTGTAATTCATCATCATTAGTCGTACGCTTCAATTGATTGTCTCAAACAACTTAAACCGACTCTTGCTTCAATACCTATAACTGAGAGTTGAATCAAACCACTTTAAAGGTCGGCCCAAAGGGTGCTTTTAAGACCTCGAGGAAGCGAGATGCCCCTAGGAACCGAATACAACTTCATAAAATGGTAACGTTAAAAATGATTTCGGTCAACTTTGAGAAAAGATGTTTGTATTCTCGCCTCAGTGACCACAATAACATGTTTTGCAGGTGAATTGTTTGACTGAAATTTGCATGTAACAATAACATCTAATGAACTGTTCTTGTAGTCGAGGTCCCTCTGCGCCGCTGTCTATTCATTTATATTCACATTTTGCTGTGTGTCTCTGTAATTTCTGTAATATTAAACATTTCATAACCAGAATGAACTAAACGGAAACTGTCATTGGCCCGATTTATACTAGAGACGGATCATCCGTCTGGGACGAACTTGGGCAAAGAACGATAGTTCGTCTGATAATTCGTCTGCATTAAATTCGGGCAAACAGACGGATCATCCGTCCAGACGAACCATCTGGATAATTCGTCGATGAACACGAATTATCCAGATAGTTCGTCTGGACGGATAATCCGTCTGTTTGCTCGTATTTATACGCAGACGAATTATCAGACGAACTATCGTTCTTTGCCCAAGTTCGTCCCAGACGGATGATCCGTCTCTAGTATAAATCGGGCCATTAGCTTTCATCTTTCCATCGTAATCTAAGATGGTTCTCCGTTGGCGCTTTGATTCAAGTTTTCGTTTTTTCTACAATAAGCCAAGGTAAAATTCGAATCAAAAACTGTGTTTACTTCTGATTTCACAATGAGAGCGGAGCGCGTGGTTCCTGCATGCCGACAAAACGCCGTGTAAAGTTACGTTTGACAAATTCATCTTCCATGTGGACTTTACAAAGCACGCAAAACATTCTTGTTTGATTTCATCATTCGGATAAGAATACACTCTACCCTCGAATTACAAACTTAGTATAATTCATTGATTCACTCTAAACATTCTAGTTTACATTTTCATCTGATCTTTGAATAAACACATTCATTCCCGCTAGTTTTTTCGATTAGAATCAATTTTATTTTTCAAGACCTCATCCACGCCAGTGTTTCTTGAAAAAGAGCTGACGATGCGTGACAAGCCATGGAGTTGAGTAATCTCTTTCGCATACCTATGCGATGATGTCATTCCTTGATACCTACTCAACCCTGTTGTGCCATCCTCGACTTTGAACCCTATGATGATGACGTCATACCCCCTTCCTGCCCTCGTGCTGTGCACGTGATAATTACCATATCCCCATTGTTCTCTGTCCCTAGGGAATACTCACCCCATTGTTCTTTTAAGTAATTCTTTTGAATGTGCCCAAGTGACCCCTTTAACTACTTGGAAGCGAATGATTAATATAAAATTTATACTCAGGATATTATTTCAAACGATGGGATTACCATATAATAAAATTAAAATAACGAAATCAAACAAGACATTACAATTCTATAATCAATGGTGGAAAAAAGCAATTAGATTAATTAAGGATGATACCCGAAAGATAATTACTCGGTTGTGAATACGAATGTCATATTTTTGTTCAAACTGATCTGGAAGACTAGCTGTTAATTCAGTTAGCATTTTGTCTTTTGTTTTCAAAATATCAAAGACTTCATCATGATTGTATTCATCCTCTCGTAAATAATTTCGGAGTTCAACTAATATTTTTTCATAAACTGATGCTGCATAACGGCAACTTTCAATTTCCTTTTTCAAATTTATTTATAAATTTATTTATAAATTTCTAATAGAACTCCCAGGGCTGATATTACGGCAATAATAGGATTTAGTGTTCCTAACCCGATTATATCACCGATTATCACCAAACATCCGGAAGCTAATTTCATTATCAAGTCTTTTTTCTTAAAATATTTGTAAACAGCATCATACATCCATTGTTTTTCTGATAATATTTATATAAATCGATTAATTCTTTTGTAACGTCATCAGTTAATGATTTGTCAATGTGATTAAATTCAAATATTTTTGGATCCATAATGTAATATGATTGGATTAATAATATGTCATTCCCCAGGTAACTTTATCTATATTAAAATCGTAGAAATTAGGGCCAAATTGCCTTTTCTGATAAGAAATTTCAATTATTCTTATATTTCTTATTTCAGTATTGACATTTATTGTCGTCGGTGTATTATTTTGATTTTGGAATGTGAAGTTTTTGACATTTGGTTGATTTCCAGTTCTTGTAAATCTGAGGAGACCTCTTTTTCCATAAATTTTTGAATCCTCCTGGTTAATTATTACAATTGATTTAATTGATAAATAAATAAATTTTGAAAAATATGTTAATGATGTACCATTATCTAATAAAAAAACGCAAGTTTCGGAATATAGTTTTCCGGATTTGAATAGTTCTTTGTTATAATTTAAAATTTATTTTCCATTTATATCGATACAATTTGGAAAAACAGCTTGTCCTGTTTGGTCACCATACAGGATATTATTTAATCCTTATTTCATATTATGACCTGATAAATCTGAACTAATACCTAAACCAAGTTCTGTTTTTTATTGTAAATCCCATGTGTGTCGATATCCAAATCAGTTTGCATTTTCTCTTTTATAAACATGATCAAAGACAGACGGAGAAATCGTCGGCATCCTCGTCTCGAAGAGGCGATGGTTAGCACTCAGGACGGGCGGGGCAGGATCTCACGTGGCTGTGAAGCGCAGCGGATCCTGGAGTGGCAGTCCCTCATGCAGATTGCGCAGACGTAGGTAGATGGAGCGCGCGCGGGGGCCGCGCGCTGCTTTCTCGCCGCGCTCTTCAATGTGGCCTGGACTCTCCCGTGTTCCTCAGCTCTCGAGGATCCCGCTTTGACACTGTGCCGCCAGGTCTCACGATCGGCAGCAGTGTCCTCCCAGCTGGTTGCCTTGATGTTGGCTGCTTTGAGGTCGCGCTTGGTGGTGTCTTTGAAGCGCAGCAGAGGTAGACCGGCTCGTCGAGCGCCGTTGCGCAGTTCTCCGTAGAGAATCTCTCGTGGTAGGCGCTGATGCTCCATGCGGTAGACATGTCCAAGCCAGCGGAGGCGTCTCTGAATGAGCATAGAGGGTATGCTCAAGAGACCAGCGTGCTGAAGGACCTCAGTGTTTGGGACTTTGTCTTACCATTTGATGTGCAGAAGGCGTCGAAGCGAGTGGAGGTGGAACCCGTTGAGGCGTCGCTCTTGTCTTGCGTAGGTCGTCCACGACTCACTGCCATAGAGGAGAGTCGACAGGACACAAGTTTGGTAGACGCAGACCTTGGTCCTTTCGCTCAACAGGCTGTTGTTCCACACTCGCTTGTTGAGTTTGGCCATGACCCCTGCAGCCTTAGCGCTTTTTGAGCTGATCTCGGCGTCAAGAGATGTTGAGCTTGTCACTGTGGAGCCCACGTAGATGAAGGCATCCACGACCTCTAGCTGAGTGTCCCCAATTGTGATGGGAGGTGGAGACTCGGCACCCTACGCCATGATGTTGGTCTTCTTGACGGACGGAGAAATACTATTATGTAATCCTGATACACCATAAATGGTTATATGACCTGTGTATTTCAAATCTGTTCTTAAACCATGCATATCATAATATATATAATCACTGCCTAATCCTGTTTTTAAAGCGTTTATTTGAACAAGTAGTTTGATATAACCTGTTGTTGTTCCATGTGATTGAACAATTGTTGAACTTTGTTTTATATTACCTGCTCCAATGCTTGCTGTAATTGATGAATTATTCAATATTGGAGGATAATATTCTATTATGATTGCATAATGTCCACTCTGTGGTAATGGATAAAGATTAAATCCTAGTCTTTCTCTGTAATTTGATCCTCCTGAAGCCCCAAGAGTATAATTATAAGCTCTTTTATTGATGTTACATTGGCTAATTTTTTATCCTGAATATCGTAATTGTTATTGGAGTCTAATTTTAATCCACCTCCACCAGATATTTGAATTTTTTGTGTAATGTTTCTGATATATTCAGAAATGTCTATATTTGTGTCCTTATCAATGTTATTGAAAATTCCCATCTATATATATGAATTATATTACTTCATCAAAATTTTTCTTAACCATCTTCCTTTCTTTATCAACAAACAAAAATTCATATGGGCCTAATTTATTGAACAAACCAGGATCTACTACGTTTTCCTTTGCGATAACATTTAAATGATTTTTAGTGGTTGGTGGGTGTAATAACATGTGACTGCAGTTCAATCTGATTTTCTGTGGAACATCATAGTAACTTTGACTCAAATAAATTGGGGATATCTTATGATGTCTACCTTCTGTAAAGTGATTGGCTATTTAATTTTGTACTTTCTCTGGTGCATTTATCAGATCATCAAATATATTATTAACTTCTTGTTATTATTGGGGTATTCCCTTCCAATTTCCAATACAGGATAACCAACTTTTTCAGATATTTTATCCATCAATGTTTTCAGATTTTGTATTTTTTCTTGATGACTGTTTGGTGTACACATGTATATCTTTTCATAATACATGAGAGGTGTTCTGTACATATGCATAAGGGTATTTGTTTTTCCACAACGGCTTTGTCCTGTAATAAGCATTCTATAGTTTTCATCAATGAAATCCCATAATTTTCTCTTTGTTTTTACCATCGGTTTTCTATCATAATTAGGTATTTTCATTATATAAATATGTTAGATAAATGATGTTTTAATATATATATTTGAGGATAAAAGTGTTGTTTAAACAGTTAATTATCTAACATAATTGTATATGGATGTAAGTAAAATCCAAAAATATAGTGATTCACTAATGGACAGCTATAAACTCAAGAAAGCGGTTACAGAGGTGAAAAACGGGTTTAAAAAGCAAAAATCGGGTTTAGATATTGAAAGAAGTGATTATTTCAAAGCATTCCGTGAGCCATTGATTGAACAACAGAAAAAAAAAACCAGATGAAAAGCAGGATAAAGTGATTGAACAACATAAAATGAATCAAAAAGCTATTACTAGTGGTCTTGAAGATATTGCTTTGATAAATACATTACCAGAAACACCTGTTAAGTAATATTAGTTACCATTAAATTCTAAACCTACAACATTTGATAAAGAACTAATTATGAGATCAGACCTTGATAGAGGTTTTAGTGAAAAAGATGTTATGATATTAATAAAACACAAACTTTCAGCTCCAAGTATGATATTAAATGCTATTAAAAACAATCAATTGGATTTCAATGAATATGACAAAAATATTGGTGAAATTTTGAAATAATTAGGTAGAGATAAAAGCGCAAAAAAAGAACTAAAGATACGGATATACAAGAAAAAAAGTCCAACATTATGACATAAGCATAAGGTGATTTTATCTCGAGGGCCATCATTGTTAAGTATTTGGATGTGTCGTTGCATGGGGCAAAGAGCGTTGTCAGTCATAGAGCTTAAGCCAATCAAATAAGGTCAGAATGAATAACACCGGAGTTATAGGCAAGATCGTTTTAACTCGTGGTCCTTCTCGCCTTCACTCCCATCGTGTTAACATACAAACGCAGATTTCCGGTACTGTAGGAGAATTTCTCAGGCAAGTTTAATATTTTTCCTTTTCTTCGTTTTTTCTTTTCTACTTTTTGTTCTTTCGTACCGCTTGACCTCAGCTGCGCAGTTTTTTTCGGCCAATAGTTGGGACATGTCTAACTCCACCCCACGTGTGTTGATTCTCGGGCATTCTTTTACTAAGCGCTTAAAGCAGTTCGTTGCGAATCATTCCCACGATCTTGATCTTGACTTTCAAATCTCATCGCCTTTGCTAATACGTTGGCATGGCTTTTGGGGTAGAACAGTCGAAAAGACGTTCAAATTTGACACACATGTCCTTCATTCCTTTCACCCTGACATCGTCATTCTCCAACTAGGCTGTAATGACCTCGTTACTCTCTCGCCATTGCATGTTGGTTCAGCCCTTGATGGGTTTGTTCATTTTCTACACGAGTCATGCGGGGTGAAGTTCGTGTGCGTGTGCCAGACTATTCGCCGCGATTCAACTGAGGCATGTTAACACGATACCTAAGGGTTGTATTAGATCCCATACCATATGCCATGTTTTGGGGCCATAGAGGATTTTGGAAGGCGAAAGGCAATTTTTATACACCCGACGGGCGTTCATTTAACTCTGGGGCATAAGCTATATCGTAGTCTCAGAGGGGCAGTCCTGCGATCTTTGCGCCTATCCCAGTGCTCCCTCCTCGGAAGGAGGCTGTTAAAATTGCTTTATTCTGATACAGAATATTCTGACACAGATCTTTACATGTTTTGCCAGCCTTTAGTTGTGCCATATGCCAAGTCTTTGATGTTTTACTGTTACATTGTTTGTGTCAGCCTTATCTCTTTGTGAGCCATTGCCCCTTTTTGGAGGCGGCTACGTATGACTCAGCTACACAGCTGTTTGATTGCGCGACCTCCCACAGTCGTTCCTACGTATAAAACGTATGTACTATTTTATGACTGCACAGGTATGATTATTTCACTGGCTCCGGCTCATTGTTAGGTACTGGTAGTTACCGAGTAAGTGTACAATCCCTTCCGACCACTCAGTTTTTGGGTGTGTCCTTTGCACTCGGTATTCTGCCTTTGCCTTGGGCACTAAAGCACGTCTGGCGCTAATTGACACTGTAATTTTTCAGTTCATTTTCGTAGCTACAAAGCGCATTCTTTCCAGTGCTGTCCCTCTGCGGTTCCTGTTCATTTTTATTTTACCGTAATCTTGTTTCTGATCGACGAAATTTTATTGATAAGCCATACCACCCAAGAAGCGTACACATTCTGATCGGTCCAACACGCAAGGGAGAACGAACCGCACGCGAGGCTCCGACCTTTCAGAAGTTTCTCCAGACGTGGCTGTTGCCGCTCAGATCCAGAGCAGCCAGCACAACCAGAACTTGATCTCCGTTGATCTGCGAGCTCTATCAAGCTCCATCACGACGACCATTTCCCAGGCGATCCAACAAGCATTGAGATCCGGGGGGGGGGGGGCCACAGCTTGGTTCAAGACCCCAGCGCTTCTCCATTCCTTCCTGTTGAAAGTGATGGGGAGCGTTCCTCCAGCGAGGCCATACAAGGAGAGATGACAGCTATTACACAAGGTACTCAGCCACAAGGTTCCCCTCGGCAGCCATTTTCCAGCATAGCTGTAGCTCTCGGCTCTAGAGTTAACCCAAAAATCAAAGCCAAAATTTGGGGTAATGAATATGTTGATTTTGACGGGTTGCATTCGTTGTCCCCAAATACCGATCGTTATTCCCTGTCCCTAACCCCCTCAAGTACGTCGTCCACTCAGCCCCAGTTGACCCTGGAACCGAGCCAGCCACCTAAGAAGATTCATACCCTCAATCAGTGGCTATGAGCTTTTAATACTTTCGTCGCTATTTATCTAGAGAAATTTCCTATTGAGGCTCCTAAGCTCATGAAATACTGTGAGGTTGTGAGGGACATTGCGTCCAAACCAGGTGACTGGCCATTTTACGACAAACAGTTTCGTTACATAAAGCAGTCAGCTCCCGACAAATACTGGCGGTTGTCGTTCCCTGCCGCGCTTTTCTTCGCCGAATGATCGATCTTACCAGGGGCATCCAGCGCCCGCATCACCGTATTCGCTTGACTAAGGAAACGAAATGTGACATTCAGGTTTGGCTTTCTTTCCTACACAACTTTAATGGTAGGACCTTTTTCTAAATTGAGTTATCGGAGATATATATGTTGTGCTGCGTAGCACTATAAACACATACAAGTGGTGGAACAGAGAATTAACTCTGAAGTGTAGATTAAAGTGCTAATAAAAACCCATGAAAAACCCACTGAACGTTAGCCCTAGTAAAGAGTATCAGGGAACCACACGAGGCAAAGAACAAATTCTTATGACCTCGGTGGGAATCGAACAAACGACCTCCGAATTAGATCTACCGTTGCTCTGCCGACTAAGCTACGAGGTCGGACAGAGAAAGTTGGGGACGATTAAGGTGAGAAGAGAAAGTAAAGGTACATATATATGTTCTAAACACAAATTGGTGATGATATTGGTCCGTGACCTAGTGTTAACCTCTTTGCGACACAACATAATGTTTCAAGCAAGGCATATTCAAGGTGTTCACAATACTCCCGCCGATTACATTTCCCGGTTTCACGTCGACAAGTTCAAGGAAATGTGTCCGGGAGTGGACGAATCGCCCACGACCGTGTCCGAGAGCCTTCTGCCAGAGAGTTGGTCTCTAATCTGACGGCTCTGTTTGAGTTTTTATTGTCGTCTGCTACTCGGAAAATGTATCAGAGAGCGTGAGCAGTCTTCACCGAGTTTTACACACCCTATTTTCATTTAGCTTCCCCTTCGCTCCCCTTGACTTGCGCTTCCTTGGCCCTTTTAATTTCCTATGTGAACGCCCGAAAATTGGCACCCGCAACCGTCACGTCTTATCTCTCCGCTATTAGTTATGTACACAAAGTAGCCGGTGTACACGATCCTACCAAAACATTCGTTATTCGAAAACTTTTGAGGGCTATCAGTCGCTCAAAGTCCGCTGATATTAGGCTGCCCGTTACACGATTGGTTCTCCATCAACTAGTCCGCTCATTGCGACATACCAACTCTTCGGCCTCTCAGCGCACTTCGTTTTCCACCATGTTTTTACTGGCCTGTTACGGGTTTTTCCGTGTCGGAGAGCTAGCGACCAAAAGCCGTGATTGTTCTGGAAGCGTTATTCAATACTGGAACGTCATCTTTCTTACGAGTTCGGCTGACATCCGCAGGGTCAAGATCACCCTCACTAGCTTTAAACATAACACGAACAATCGGCCTTACGATATCATTATAGAACGCGAAGATTCCCTTCCATTCTGCCCGGTCAAATCGCTCCTCGAGTATTGCCGGTTAAGAGGCAATAAGCCTGGGCCACTTTTTTGCTGTCCTGATGGGAGTCCCATTACTATCAGCCATTTCAATTCTGAGCTACGTCGTTTTTTAACTTTTTGTTGATTCGACACTTCTTGCTATAAAAGTCATAGTTTCCCTATAGGGGTCGCTTGGCTTCCCACTGAGAAAGCTCAAATCCGGGTTCTTGGTCGCTCGAAGTCCGACACGTTCAAGCCTTATATCAGGTAGGACAGTTTACATGCCAACTAACTGATATATTTGGAGTAAAAATTCAAAACTGACCAAAACGTGCTGGAAACGTTGCAATCGTGATCTACTAACCAAATGTAGGTACGATCGCCGATTTGTAACTTTCTCCGGCAAGATTTGAAAAATCGAAATTTTTACAAGGCCATAGGGGCAAAATTCAAAAGTGACCAAAACGTGCTGGAAACGTTGCAATCGTCATCTACTAACCAAATGTAGGTACGATCGCCGATTTTTAACTTTCTCCGGCAAAATTTGAAAAATCGAAATTTTTACAAGGCCATAGGGGCAAAATTCAAAAGTGACCAAAACGTGCTGGAAACGTTGCAATCGTGATCTACTAACCAAATGTAGGTACGATCGCCGATTTTTAACTTTCTCCGGCAAAATTTGAAAAATCGAAATTTTTACAAGGCCATAGGGGCAAAATTCAAAAGTGACCAAAACGTGCTGGAAACGTTGCGATCGTGATCTACTAACCAAATGTAGGTACGATCGCCGATTTTTAACTTTCTCCGGCAAAATTTGAAAAATCGAAATTTTTACAAGGCCATAGGGGCAAAATTCAAAAGTGACCAAAACGTGCTGGAAACGTTGCAATCGTGATCTACTAACCAAATGTAGGTACGATCGCCGATTTTTAACTTTCTCCGGCAAAATTTGAAAAATCGAAATTTTTACAAGGCCATAGGGGCAAAATTCAAAAGTGACCAAAACGTGCTGGAAACGTTGCGATCGTGATCTACTAACCAAATGTAGGTACGATCGCCGATTTTTAACTTTCTCCGGCAAAATTTGAAAAATCGAAATTTTTACAAGGCCATAGGGGCAAAATTCAAAAGTGACCAAAACGTGCTGGAAACGTTGCAATCGTGATCTACTAACCAAATGTAGGTACGATCGCCGATTTTTAACTTTCTCCGGCAAAATTTGAAAAATCGAAATTTTTACAAGGCCATAGGGGCAAAATTCAAAAGTGACCAAAACGTGCTGGAAACGTTGCAATCGTGATCTACTAACCAAATGTAGGTACGATCGCCGATTTTTAACTTTCTCCGGCAAAATTTGAAAAATCGAAATTTTTACAAGGCCATAGGGGCAAAATTCAAAAGTGACCAAAACGTGCTGGAAACGTTGCAATCGTGGTCTACTAACCAAATGTAGGTACGATCGCCGATTTTTAACTTTCTCCGGCAAAATTTGAAAAATCGAAATTTTTACAAGGCCATAGGGGCAAAATTCAAAAGTGACCAAAACGTGCTGGAAACGTTGCAATCGTGATCTACTAACCAAATGTAGGTACGATCGCCGATTTTTAACTTTCTCCGGCAAAATTTGAAAAATCGAAATTTTTACAAGGCCATAGGGGCAAAATTCAAAAGTGACCAAAACGTGCTGGAAACGTTGCAATCGTGATCTACTAACCAAATGTAGGTACGATCGCCGATTTTTAACTTTCTCCGGCAAAATTTGAAAAATCGAAATTTTTACAAGGCCATAGGGGCAAAATTCAAAAGTGACCAAAACGTGCTGGAAACGTTGCAATCGTGATCTACTAACCAAATGTAGGTACGATCGCCGATTTTTAACTTTCTCCGGCAAAATTTGAAAAATCGAAATTTTTACAAGGCCATAGGGGCAAAATTCAAAAGTGACCAAAACGTGCTGGAAACGTTGCAATCGTGATCTACTAACCAAATGTAGGTACGATCGCCGATTTTTAACTTTCTCCGGCAAAATTTGAAAAATCGAAATTTTTACAAGGCCATAGGGGCAAAATTCAAAAGTGACCAAAACGTGCTGGAAACGTTGCAATCGTGATCTACTAACCAAATGTAGGTACGATCGCCGATTTTTAACTTTCTCCGGCAAAATTTGAAAAATCGAAATTTTTACAAGGCCATAGGGGCAAAATTCAAAAGTGACCAAAACGTGCTGGAAACGTTGCAATCGTGATCTACTAACCAAATGTAGGTACGATCGCCGATTTTTAACTTTCTCCGGCAAAATTTGAAAAATCGAAATTTTTACAAGGCCATAGGGGCAAAATTCAAAAGTGACCAAAACGTGCTGGAAACGTTGCAATCGTGATCTACTAACCAAATGTAGGTACGATCGCCGATTTTTAACTTTCTCCGGCAAAATTTAAAAAATCGAAATTTTTACGAGGCCATAGGGGCAAAATTCAAAAGTGACCAAAACGTGCTGGAAACGTTGCAATCGTGATCTACTAACCAAATGTAGGTACGATCGCCGATTTTTAACTTTCTCCGGCAAAATTTGAAAAATCGAAATTTTTACGAGGCCATAGGGGCAAAATTCAAAAGTGACCAAAACGTGCTGGAAACGTTGCAATCGTGATCTACTAACCAAATGTAGGTACGATCGCCGATTTGTAACTTTCTCCGGCAAGATTTGAAAAATCGAAATTTTTACAAGGCCATAGGGGCAAAATTCAAAAGTGACCAAAACGTGCTGGAAACGTTGCAATCGTCATCTACTAACCAAATGTAGGTACGATCGCCGATTTTTAACTTTCTCCGGCAAAATTTGAAAAATCGAAATTTTTACAAGGCCATAGGGGCAAAATTCAAAAGTGACCAAAACGTGCTGGAAACGTTGCAATCGTGATCTACTAACCAAATGTAGGTACGATCGCCGATTTTTAACTTTCTCCGGCAAAATTTGAAAAATCGAAATTTTTACAAGGCCATAGGGGCAAAATTCAAAAGTGACCAAAACGTGCTGGAAACGTTGCGATCGTGATCTACTAACCAAATGTAGGTACGATCGCCGATTTTTAACTTTCTCCGGCAAAATTTGAAAAATCGAAATTTTTACAAGGCCATAGGGGCAAAATTCAAAAGTGACCAAAACGTGCTGGAAACGTTGCAATCGTGATCTACTAACCAAATGTAGGTACGATCGCCGATTTTTAACTTTCTCCGGCAAAATTTGAAAAATCGAAATTTTTACAAGGCCATAGGGGCAAAATTCAAAAGTGACCAAAACGTGCTGGAAACGTTGCGATCGTGATCTACTAACCAAATGTAGGTACGATCGCCGATTTTTAACTTTCTCCGGCAAAATTTGAAAAATCGAAATTTTTACAAGGCCATAGGGGCAAAATTCAAAAGTGACCAAAACGTGCTGGAAACGTTGCAATCGTGATCTACTAACCAAATGTAGGTACGATCGCCGATTTTTAACTTTCTCCGGCAAAATTTGAAAAATCGAAATTTTTACAAGGCCATAGGGGCAAAATTCAAAAGTGACCAAAACGTGCTGGAAACGTTGCAATCGTGATCTACTAACCAAATGTAGGTACGATCGCCGATTTTTAACTTTCTCCGGCAAAATTTAAAAATCGAAATTTTTACAAGGCCATAGGGGCAAAATTCAAAAGTGACCAAAACGTGCTGGAAACGTTGCAATCGTGGTCTACTAACCAAATGTAGGTACGATCGCCGATTTTTAACTTTCTCCGGCAAAATTTGAAAAATCGAAATTTTTACAAGGCCATAGGGGCAAAATTCAAAAGTGACCAAAACGTGCTGGAAACGTTGCAATCGTGATCTACTAACCAAATGTAGGTACGATCGCCGATTTTTAACTTTCTCCGGCAAAATTTGAAAAATCGAAATTTTTACAAGGCCATAGGGGCAAAATTCAAAAGTGACCAAAACGTGCTGGAAACGTTGCAATCGTGATCTACTAACCAAATGTAGGTACGATCGCCGATTTTTAACTTTCTCCGGCAAGATTTGAAAAATCGAAATTTTTACAAGGCCATAGGGGCAAAATTCAAAAGTGACCAAAACGTGCTGGAAACGTTGCAATCGTGATCTACTAACCAAATGTAGGTACGATCGCCGATTTTTAACTTTCTCCGGCAAGATTTGAAAAATCGAAATTTTTACAAGGCCATAGGGGCAAAATTCAAAAGTGACCAAAACGTGCTGGAAACGTTGCAATCGTGATCTACTAACCAAATGTAGGTACGATCGCCGATTTTTAACTTTCTCCGGCAAAATTTGAAAAATCGAAATTTTTACAAGGCCATAGGGGCAAAATTCAAAAGTGACCAAAACGTGCTGGAAACGTTGCAATCGTGATCTACTAACCAAATGTAGGTACGATCGCCGATTTTTAACTTTCTCCGGCAAAATTTGAAAAATCGAAATTTTTACAAGGCCATAGGGGCAAAATTCAAAAGTGACCAAAACGTGCTGGAAACGTTGCAATCGTGATCTACTAACCAAATGTAGGTACGATCGCCGATTTTTAACTTTCTCCGGCAAAATTTGAAAAATCGAAATTTTTACAAGGCCATAGGGGCAAAATTCAAAAGTGACCAAAACGTGCTGGAAACGTTGCAATCGTGATCTACTAACCAAATGTAGGTACGATCGCCGATTTTTAACTTTCTCCGGCAAAATTTGAAAAATCGAAATTTTTACAAGGCCATAGGGGCAAAATTCAAAAGTGACCAAAACGTGCTGGAAACGTTGCAATCGTGATCTACTAACCAAATGTAGGTACGATCGCCGATTTTTAACTTTCTCCGGCAAGATTTGAAAAATCGAAATTTTTACAAGGCCATAGGGGCAAAATTCAAAAGTGACCAAAACGTGCTGGAAACGTTGCAATCGTGATCTACTAACCAAATGTAGGTACGATCGCCGATTTTTAACTTTCTCCGGCAAGATTTGAAAAATCGAAATTTTTACAAGGCCATAGGGGCAAAATTCAAAAGTGACCAAAACGTGCTGGAAACGTTGCAATCGTGATCTACTAACCAAATGTAGGTACGATCGCCGATTTTTAACTTTCTCCGGCAAAATTTGAAAAATCGAAATTTTTACAAGGCCATAGGGGCAAAATTCAAAAGTGACCAAAACGTGCTGGAAACGTTGCAATCGTGATCTACTAACCAAATGTAGGTACGATCGCCGATTTTTAACTTTCTCCGGCAAAATTTGAAAAATCGAAATTTTTACAAGGCCATAGGGGCAAAATTCAAAAGTGACCAAAACGTGCTGGAAACGTTGCAATCGTGATCTACTAACCAAATGTAGGTACGATCGCCGATTTTTAACTTTCTCCGGCAAAATTTGAAAAATCGAAATTTTTACAAGGCCATAGGGGCAAAATTCAAAAGTGACCAAAACGTGCTGGAAACGTTGCAATCGTGATCTACTAACCAAATGTAGGTACGATCGCCGATTTTTAACTTTCTCCGGCAAAATTTGAAAAATCGAAATTTTTACAAGGCCATAGGGGCAAAATTCAAAAGTGACCAAAACGTGCTGGAAACGTTGCAATCGTGATCTACTAACCAAATGTAGGTACGATCGCCGATTTTTAACTTTCTCCGGCAAAATTTGAAAAATCGAAATTTTTACAAGGCCATAGGGGCAAAATTCAAAAGTGACCAAAACGTGCTGGAAACGTTGCAATCGTGATCTACTAACCAAATGTAGGTACGATCGCCGATTTTTAACTTTCTCCGGCAAAATTTGAAAAATCGAAATTTTTACAAGGCCATAGGGGCAAAATTCAAAAGTGACCAAAACGTGCTGGAAACGTTGCAATCGTGATCTACTAACCAAATGTAGGTACGATCGCCGATTTTTAACTTTCTCCGGCAAAATTTGAAAAATCGAAATTTTTACAAGGCCATAGGGGCAAAATTCAAAAGTGACCAAAACGTGCTGGAAACGTTGCAATCGTCATCTACTAACCAAATGTAGGTACGATCGCCGATTTTTAACTTTCTCCGGCAAAATTTGAAAAATCGAAATTTTTACGAGGCCATAGGGGCAAAATTCAAAAGTGACCAAAACGTGCTGGAAACGTTGCAATCGTGATCTACTAACCAAATGTAGGTACGATCGCCGATTTTTAACTTTCTCCGGCAAAATTTGAAAAATCGAAATTTTTACGAGGCCATACGGGCAAAATTCAAAAGTGACCAAAACGTGCTGGAAACGTTGCAATCGTGATCTACTAACCAAATGTAGGTACGATCGCCGATTTTTAACTTTCTCCGGCAAAATTTGAAAAATCGAAATTTTTACGAGGCCATAGGGGCAAAATTCAAAAGTGACCAAAACGTGCTGGAAACGTTGCAATCGTGATCTACTAACCAAATGTAGGTACGATCGCCGATTTTTAACTTTCTCCGGCAAAATTTGAAAAATCGAAATTTTTACGAGGCCATAGGGGCAAAATTCAAAAGTGACCAAAACGTGCTGGAAACGTTGCAATCGTGATCTACTAACCAAATGTAGGTACGATCGCCGATTTTTAACTTTCTCCGGCAAAATTTGAAAAATCGAAATTTTTACGAGGCCATAGGGGCAAAATTCAAAAGTGACCAAAACGTGCTGGAAACGTTGCAATCGTGATCTACTAACCAAATGTAGGTACGATCGCCGATTTTTAACTTTCTCCGGCAAAATTTGAAAAATCGAAATTTTTACGAGGCCATAGGGGCAAAATTCAAAAGTGACCAAAACGCGCTGGAAACGTTGCAATCGTGATCTACTAACCAAATGTAGGTACGATCGCCGATTTTTAACTTTCTCCGGCAAAATTTGAAAAATCGAAATTTTTACAAGGCCATAGGGGCAAAATTCAAAAGTGACCAAAACGTGCTGGAAACGTTGCAATCGTGATCTACTAACCAAATGTAGGTACGATCGCCGATTTTTAACTTTCTCCGGCAAAATTTGAAAAATCGAAATTTTTACAAGGCCATAGGGGCAAAATTCAAAAGTGACCAAAACGTGCTGGAAACGTTGCAATCGTGATCTACTAACCAAATGTAGGTACGATCGCCGATTTTTAACTTTCTCCGGCAAAATTTGAAAAATCGAAATTTTTACAAGGCCATAGGGGCAAAATTCAAAAGTGACCAAAACGTGCTGGAAACGTTGCAATCGTGATCTACTAACCAAATGTAGGTACGATCGCCGATTTTTAACTTTCTCCGGCAAAATTTGAAAAATCGAAATTTTTACAAGGCCATAGGGGCAAAATTCAAAAGTGACCAAAACGTGCTGGAAACGTTGCAATCGTGATCTACTAACCAAATGTAGGTACGATCGCCGATTTTTAACTTTCTCCGGCAAGATTTGAAAAATCGAAATTTTTACAAGGCCATAGGGGCAAAATTCAAAAGTGACCAAAACGTGCTGGAAACGTTGCAATCGTGATCTACTAACCAAATGTAGGTACGATCGCCGATTTTTAACTTTCTCCGGCAAAATTTGAAAAATCGAAATTTTTACAAGGCCATAGGGGCAAAATTCAAAAGTGACCAAAACGTGCTGGAAACGTTGCAATCGTGATCTACTAACCAAATGTAGGTACGATCGCCGATTTTTAACTTTCTCCGGCAAAATTTGAAAAATCGAAATTTTTACAAGGCCATAGGGGCAAAATTCAAAAGTGACCAAAACGTGCTGGAAACGTTGCAATCGTGATCTACTAACCAAATGTAGGTACGATCGCCGATTTTTAACTTTCTCCGGCAAAATTTGAAAAATCGAAATTTTTACGAGGCCATAGGGGCAAAATTCAAAAGTGACCAAAACGTGCTGGAAACGTTGCAATCGTGATCTACTAACCAAATGTAGGTACGATCGCCGATTTTTAACTTTCTCCGGCAAAATTTGAAAAATCGAAATTTTTACGAGGCCATAGGGGCAAAATTCAAAAGTGACCAAAACGTGCTGGAAACGTTGCAATCGTGATCTACTAACCAAATGTAGGTACGATCGCCGATTTTTAACTTTCTCCGGCAAAATTTGAAAAATCGAAATTTTTACAAGGCCATAGGGGCAAAATTCAAAAGTGACCAAAACGTGCTGGAAACGTTGCAATCGTGATCTACTAACCAAATGTAGGTACGATCGCCGATTTTTAACTTTCTCCGGCAAAATTTGAAAAATCGAAATTTTTACAAGGCCATAGGGGCAAAATTCAAAAGTGACCAAAACGTGCTGGAAACGTTGCAATCGTGATCTACTAACCAAATGTAGGTACGATCGCCGATTTTTAACTTTCTCCGGCAAAATTTAAAAAATCGAAATTTTTACAAGGCCATAGGGGCAAAATTCAAAAGTGACCAAAACGTGCTGGAAACGTTGCAATCGTGATCTACTAACCAAATGTAGGTACGATCGCCGATTTTTAACTTTCTCCGGCAAAATTTGAAAAATCGAAATTTTTACAAGGCCATAGGGGCAAAATTCAAAAGTGACCAAAACGTGCTGGAAACGTTGCAATCGTGATCTACTAACCAAATGTAGGTACGATCGCCGATTTTTAACTTTCTCCGGCAAAATTTGAAAAATCGAAATTTTTACGAGGCCATAGGGGCAAATTCAAAAGTGACCAAAACGTGCTGGAAACGTTGCAATCGTCATCTACTAACCAAATGTAGGTACGATCGCCGATTTTTAACTTTCTCCGGCAAAATTTGAAAAATCGAAATTTTTACGAGGCCATACGGGCAAAATTCAAAAGTGACCAAAACGTGCTGGAAACGTTGCAATCGTGATCTACTAACCAAATGTAGGTACGATCGCCGATTTTTAACTTTCTCCGGCAAAATTTGAAAAATCGAAATTTTTACGAGGCCATAGGGGCAAAATTCAAAAGTGACCAAAACGTGCTGGAAACGTTGCAATCGTGATCTACTAACCAAATGTAGGTACGATCGCCGATTTTTAACTTTCTCCGGCAAAATTTGAAAAATCGAAATTTTTACGAGGCCATAGGGGCAAAATTCAAAAGTGACCAAAACGTGCTGGAAACGTTGCAATCGTGATCTACTAACCAAATGTAGGTACGATCGCCGATTTTTAACTTTCTCCGGCAAAATTTGAAAAATCGAAATTTTTACGAGGCCATACGGGCAAAATTCAAAAGTGACCAAAACGTGCTGGAAACGTTGCAATCGTGATCTACTAACCAAATGTAGGTACGATCGCCGATTTTTAACTTTCTCCGGCAAAATTTGAAAAATCGAAATTTTTACGAGGCCATAGGGGCAAAATTCAAAAGTGACCAAAACGTGCTGGAAACGTTGCAATCGTGATCTACTAACCAAATGTAGGTACGATCGCCGATTTTTAACTTTCTCCGGCAAAATTTGAAAAATCGAAATTTTTACAAGGCCATAGGGGCAAAATTCAAAAGTGACCAAAACGTGCTGGAAACGTTGCAATCGTGATCTACTAACCAAATGTAGGTACGATCGCCGATTTTTAACTTTCTCCGGCAAAATTTGAAAAATCGAAATTTTTACAAGGCCATAGGGGCAAAATTCAAAAGTGACCAAAACGTGCTGGAAACGTTGCAATCGTGATCTACTAACCAAATGTAGGTACGATCGCCGATTTTTAACTTTCTCCGGCAAAATTTGAAAAATCGAAATTTTTACAAGGCCATAGGGGCAAAATTCAAAAGTGACCAAAACGTGCTGGAAACGTTGCAATCGTGATCTACTAACCAAATGTAGGTACGATCGCCGATTTTTAACTTTCTCCGGCAAGATCTGAAAAATCGAAATTTTTACAAGGCCATAGGGGCAAAATTCAAAAGTGACCAAAACGTGCTGGAAACGTTGCAATCGTGATCTACTAACCAAATATAGGTACGATCGCCGATTTTTAACTTTCTCCGGCAAAATTTGAAAAATCGAAATTTTTACGAGGCCATAGGGGCAAAATTCAAAAGTGACCAAAACGTGCTGGAAACGTTGCAATCGTGATCTACTAACCAAATGTAGGTACGATCGCCGATTTTTAACTTTCTCCGGCAAAATTTGAAAAATCGAAATTTTTACGAGGCCATAGGGGCAAAATTCAAAAGTAACCAAAACGTGCTGGAGACGTTGCAATCGTGATCTACTAACCAAATGTAGGTACGATCGCCGATTTTTAACTTTCTCCGGCAAAATTTGAAAAATCGAAATTTTTACGAGGCCATAGGGGCAAAATTCAAAAGTGACCAAAACGTGCTGGAAACGTTGCAATCGTGATCTACTAACCAAATGTAGGTACGATCGCCGATTTTTAACTTTCTCCGGCAAAATTTGAAAAATCGAAATTTTTACAAGGCCATAGGGGCAAAATTCAAAAGTGACCAAAACGTGCTGGAAACGTTGCAATCGTGATCTACTAACCAAATGTAGGTACGATCGCCGATTTTTAACTTTCTCCGGCAAAATTTGAAAAATCGAAATTTTTACAAGGCCATAGGGGCAAAATTCAAAAGTGACCAAAACGTGCTGGAAACGTTGCAATCGTGATCTACTAACCAAATGTAGGTACGATCGCCGATTTTTAACTTTCTCCGGCAAAATTTGAAAAATCGAAATTTTTACGAGGCCATAGGGGCAAAATTCAAAAGTGACCAAAACGTGCTGGAAACGTTGCAATCGTGATCTACTAACCAAATGTAGGTACGATCGCCGATTTTTAACTTTCTCCGGCAAAATTTGAAAAATCGAAATTTTTACGAGGCCATAGGGGCAAAATTCAAAAGTGACCAAAACGTGCTGGAAACGTTGCAATCGTGATCTACTAACCAAATGTAGGTACGACCGCCGATTTTTAACTTTCTCCGGCAAAATTTGAAAAATCGAAATTTTTACAAGGCCATAGGGGCAAAATTCAAAAGTGACCAAAACGTGCTGGAAACGTTGCAATCGTGATCTACTAACCAAATGTAGGTACGATCGCCGATTTTTAACTTTCTCCGGCAAAATTTGAAAAATCGAAATTTTTACAAGGCCATAGGGGCAAAATTCAAAAGTGACCAAAACGTGCTGGAAACGTTGCAATCGTGATCTACTAACCAAATGTAGGTACGATCGCCGATTTTTAACTTTCTCCGGCAAAATTTGAAAAATCGAAATTTTTACAAGGCCATAGGGGCAAAATTCAAAAGTGACCAAAACGTGCTGGAAACGTTGCAATCGTGATCTACTAACCAAATGTAGGTACGATCGCCGATTTTTAACTTTCTCCGGCAAGATTTGAAAAATCGAAATTTTTACAAGGCCATAGGGGCAAAATTCAAAAGTGACCAAAACGTGCTGGAAACGTTGCAATCGTGATCTACTAACCAAATGTAGGTACGATCGCCGATTTTTAACTTTCTCCGGGAAAATTTGAAAAATCGAAATTTTTACAAGGCCATAGGGGCAAAATTCAAAAGTGACCAAAACGTGCTGGAAACGTTGCAATCGTGATCTACTAACCAAATGTAGGTACGATCGCCGATTTTTAACTTTCTCCGGGAAAATTTGAAAAATCGAAATTTTTACAAGGCCATAGGGGCAAAATTCAAAAGTGACCAAAACGTGCTGGAAACGTTGCAATCGTGATCTACTAACCAAATGTAGGTACGATCGCCGATTTTTAACTTTCTCCGGCAAAATTTGAAAAATCGAAATTTTTACAAGGCCATAGGGGCAAAATTCAAAAGTGACCAAAACGTGCTGGAAACGTTGCAATCGTGATCTACTAACCAAATGTAGGTACGATCGCCGATTTTTAACTTTCTCCGGCAAAATTTGAAAAATCGAAATTTTTACGAGGCCATAGGGGCAAAATTCAAAAGTGACCAAAACGTGCTGGAAACGTTGCAATCGTGATCTACTAACCAAATGTAGGTACGATCGCCGATTTTTAACTTTCTCCGGCAAAATTTGAAAAATCGAAATTTTTACGAGGCCATAGGGGCAAAATTCAAAAGTGACCAAAACGTGCTGGAAACGTTGCAATCGTGATCTACTAACCAAATGTAGGTACGATCGCCGATTTTTAACTTTCTCCGGCAAAATTTGAAAAATCGAAATTTTTACGAGGCCATACGGGGAAAATTCAAAAGTGACCAAAACGTGCTGGAAACGTTGCAATCGTGATCTACTAACCAAATGTAGGTACGATCGCCGATTTTTAACTTTCTCCGGCAAAATTTGAAAAATCGAAATTTTTACAAGGCCATAGGGGCAAAATTCAAAAGTGACCAAAACGTGCTGGAAACGTTGCAATCGTGATCTACTAACCAAATGTAGGTACGATCGCCGATTTTTAACTTTCTCCGGCAAAATTTGAAAAATCGAAATTTTTACAAGGCCATAGGGGCAAAATTCAAAAGTGACCAAAACGTGCTGGAAACGTTGCAATCGTGATCTACTAACCAAATGTAGGTACGATCGCCGATTTTTAACTTTCTCCGGCAAAATTTGAAAAATCGAAATTTTTACAAGGCCATAGGGGCAAAATTCAAAAGTGACCAAAACGTGCTGGAAACGTTGCAATCGTGATCTACTAACCAAATGTAGGTACGATCGCCGATTTTTAACTTTCTCCGGCAAAATTTAAAAAATCGAAATTTTTACGAGGCCATAGGGGCAAAATTCAAAAGTGACCAAAACGTGCTGGAAACGTTGCAATCGTGATCTACTAACCAAATGTAGGTACGATCGCCGATTTTTAACTTTCTCCGGCAAAATTTGAAAAATCGAAATTTTTACGAGGCCATAGGGGCAAAATTCAAAAGTGACCAAAACGTGCTGGAAACGTTGCAATCGTGATCTACTAACCAAATGTAGGTACGATCGCCGATTTTTAACTTTCTCCGGCAAGATTTGAAAAATCGAAATTTTTACAAGGCCATAGGGGCAAAATTCAAAAGTGACCAAAACGTGCTGGAAACGTTGCAATCGTGATCTACTAACCAAATGTAGGTACGATCGCCGATTTTTAACTTTCTCCGGGAAAATTTGAAAAATCGAAATTT
>OX419344.1:14499775-14504775 GCA_948470475.1 Galaxea fascicularis
TCTTAGCATGGTCGAGAAAAGTCGCCCTGTTGTTTTAACATGGTCGAATAAAGTCGCCCTGATGTTTTAAGAAGGTCGAGAAAAGTCGCCCTCTTGTTTTAACATGGTCGAGAAAAGTCGCCCTGTTGTTTTAACATGGTCGAATAAAGTCACCATCCTGTTTTAACAAGGTAGAGAAAAGTCGCCCTCCGCTAATATAAGACCTCTCACGAACTCTTATACCTACAAGGTGGAGGCATTGCGGGAGGTGGTGTTCTTTGTAGACTCAGGTCTTGTTAAATAAATTAAATTATAAATTAAATAAATTAAAAAATGGTCATTTCTTCTTCTTCGCCATCAAATCGTTTAGGACAACTCACTGCCTCGTGTCGAATTCAGTTGAACTTACGGCTAAATGCTCTCCGACAAAATTGACAAAAATGCATCATTCCCTCACCATCATAACTCGATGAAGGTTTAATAAGAAATGAGCACAAAACATTCGTCCATTTAATTTATAAGGCTGAGTCACTCTTTTCGAGTGTCTAGGAACGCTAAACAACTGACGTGGAGGAGCGCGTGTCTGCAACGACTGACCCTCACGTTTTACACTGGGTACCCAAGCTGACTTGCTAGGGGAATCAATTACTTTTCAATTAAAATTTGTTGGAATCATTCTCAACCGTCTCTACAATGCTGCACGCAATTTTGGGCAATCAATGAGCAACATTGCCGTGGGTCAATAGAGTTGTTCAGTCGACACATCGACCAATGAAATGATTTTACTCAGAGCCACTCGGACTAGTTTGAGAGCTCCTTTGCAGTTAACTCAGAGCAACTCTGAGCCATTAAAGAGTAGCTCAGAGCAACACAGAGTTAACGGTGGGCACCTTTGCGCATTGTGAGCAACCCAAACTGTTAAAATTGCTTGAAAGAAATGCGGTTGACTTTTATTCATTTGAAATTCACTGCATTTTTCAGATCCACTCTGAGTAGTTTGAGAGCTCCTTTGAGCTAACTCAGAGAAACTCTGAGACGCTGGATAGTAGGTAGATAGTTTCTTCTTTTTACCTTTTCCTCTGCGAGAGTTCACGCGTGATAAAAATGAGGCAGAGACGAGTGGCGTGAACTTAACAAGACGTGCGTCTACAAAGAACACCACCTCCCGCAATGCCTCCACCTCGTAGGTATAAGAGTTCGTGAGAGGTCTTATATTAGCGGAGGGCGACTTTTCTCTACCTTGTTAAAACAGGATGGTGACTTTATTCGACCATGTTAAAACAACAGGGCGACTTTTCTCGACCATGCTAAGACATGAGGGCGACTTTTCTCGACCTTGTTAAATCACCAGGGCAACTTTTCTCGACCATGTTAAAACATCAGGGCGACTTTTCTCGACCATGTTAAAACATCAGGGTGACTTTATTCGACCATGTTAAAACAACAGGGCGACTTTTCTCGACCATGCTAAAAACAAGAGAGTGAGTATTGATAAACGCTAATCCACGATTTCAAGTAACCCTGACGCTTTCATTTCTATTATTGAGAACGTTAAAGCAAACTTTGACTAGCGTGGAAAGGAAATGCTCAAATAACAGTGTAAGGTAAAATAATTTGTTAAAAGAGAGATAAACTTACCATTAGCGTTGATTTTCAATCTGCATGAACCGTCCGATCCGTGAAAGCGTGTTTGACTGCAAAAGCGTCGTTAGCGACAACACATGGTAATGATGCTGTGTGTGGGATACCCTTATCCTACGTCTTTTCATCGTATTCTCATTGGTTCTTAATCACGTACTGTGTAGGATACCCTTATCATGGAAAGGGTTATTAAAGGAGAGCGGTCACCTTCATGTTCGCACATCAAACACCTAGATGATTGAAGAAAAGTTAAAGAAGAGTCATCTTGAAAGAGAGTTCTCTTGTTTTGTTTTGAAGAGGTAAGTCTTTGACAAGGTCGGTACGCTCCCTATGTAGAGAGATTTCTGAGCGTTCTGATGCACGAATTTCTTTTTAGATCATGGCCACCCTCAATAAATGTGGTAGAAAATGTTCAGAACTATACCATCGGCTCGAAGCATGGATCGAGGTGGAGAAAGAAAACAGTCAGTCGTTTTTGTACATGGACTTGATGGTCCTTTATCCGTACGTTGGTTCGTCACTTGACTACGTTGATGCATTGCATATCGATCATGATCATGGTTGTCTGAACATGAATGAAGTGCGATATGCAAAAAGAAAACATTTGCATTTGCGATCAAGAGGTATAAACGATTATTATGATTTGAAAGAGTCCTGGACAAGTATATTTTTTATAAACATTTTAACGGCGCGGGTCACAAGGAACCGCACACGTCCCGCCTAAAACAATCAAGGAGCTGCTGCTATAAATATCAATTAAATCGTATTTTTTCTCATTTTATTTCCTGTTTTATTCATTGCGTCATTTCCGGGGTTTTCTCCTTATGCGTCTAAAAGGTGTTTACCGATAGCCGAATACCTGTGTGTTATACAGCCCGACACCTTCATCAACGCATTGCTGTAGAGATTCGAAAATTAAGCCAAGTAACAAACAAAACTCGTAGAAACCCAGACAAATCGCGGATCAGTTTTCTTGACATAAATGTCCGTATAAAAGACGAACAGGAGTACTAATCTAGGACAGTTTAGATCAGTTAACATTTGACAAAGAGTTGTTGCTCTCTGCGAGAGTTTTCCCACAGGGAACCGTTTGTAATTATTATAATAAATGTATTGGATTCACCGTTTGCTTCTTCTGTAGCGATATATCGATAGATATCTTGGTGCGTGGACCAATGCTAAATAACGTTGTAGTACTGTCGTTGTCTTAGAAGTGGTATATTTTGAGCGATTTTGAAGGTTTTGAATTCGCTGTTTACTGGGGCTCTTAAGAGAAGGACAAGGGCGGAACTAAGTTTTGAACGGCTCCAGCGCTGGGGTGATTTTTACCCAAAAAATCGCATTGCTCCGCTTTCAAACTTCGCAGGAAAATGGGCGAAAGATTCACGCTTCTTCTCGTAATTTTCGATCGAAAATCTATCCCGGAACTTGCCCTCAAAGAAAATCAAAATCCCATACCTTCCGAGCGGTCGAAATGCGTAACAAAATTCACGCGTGCCAGCCGCGCCTGAAACCGATTGGATGCCGTTTGTGGCTGGCGCGCACGCGTGAACCTTGGTACGAGAAGAAGCGTGAATCTTCCGGACATTCTCCTGCGATGTTTAAAAGCGGAGCGATGCTATTTGCTGAGGGAAAATCGCTTCGGCGCTGGAGCCGTTAAAAAATTAGTTTCCATTCTTGCCCTTCTCTTAAGAGCCACAGTAAACGCAAAGAGCGAACTCGAAATCTTCAAAATCGCTCAAACTACTCCCTCTGAGGCAAAACAACGACAGTATACTGCAGGTGAGGTAAGACAACGTTTATTAAGCATTGGTCCATGTACATATTTATCGATAGATCGCTACAGAAGAAGCAAACGGTCAATGCAATGCATTTATTATAAAACGGTTGAACAAACAGGTTGTGTGGGCGCCCTCTAGTTTTCCAAATGTCAATCCGGCTCTTGTAAACTTGCCAAGCGGAGCCGAGGATATAAGCTTAAGCTTAAACTGTCTCGACTTCGTTTGGTTTTTCTTCAACCAATTTTGTGCCCAAAAGATGAGAGACAGCTTGGAAAACGAAGCGTTTTAGGATCCGAAATGAAATATTGGACAAAAAACTTTGGAAAAATTCAAATACTTTTGAGTCCAACCCAATTTCAGATGAAACTTGAAACAAACCGTAAAAAAACAAAGAACGATGCAAATGTTTCTTTGACGTTTCTCGTAGAAATTGGGAAAATAAGACAAGTAACATACATAACTCTTAGTAACGTAAAAAAATCGTTAAGCAATTTTCTTGACATAAATGTTTAGGCTAGTCCACAATCAATCCGAAAGCAGAGCTTACATAATAGCCGCAATTTCACACAAAGTCATTGCTTTGCTTGCTGTGAGGAACAACATATTGCTGACATTTCCAATGCTGCAGCTGTTAAAAATCGTGTTTACTTCTGGCAAGGATTCAGAGTCGCTCTTTACGAGCGTTTTCCAAATGTGAATCCGGCTCTTCTAAACTAACGAAGCGGAGCCGAGGACATAAGGTTAAGCTTGAACCGTCCGGACGCTTGGTTTTCTTCAAACAATTTTGTGCCCAAACGATGAGGAAAGGAAAGGAAAACGAAGAGGTTTAGGATCCCAAACAAAATATTGGATCAAAAATATTTGGAAAAACACAAGTATTTCTGAGTCCAACCCAATTACAGATGAAACTTTAAAACAAAACATAAAAAAGCAAAGAACGATACGAATGGGAAAATAAGACAAGTAACAAACATAACTGGTACTAACCTATGCAAATCGCCAAGCAAATTCTTCAAATAAATGTCCGAATAAAAGACAAAACAGGAGTACTAACCTTCGGACAGTTTAGGGTAGTCACAGGGGTCCACAACAGTTGGGAAGAAATAAATTAATAAAATGGAATTATTGGCACACGTTGATTGTTTCTTGTGGTTTTCTTTAGTCTACATGCGCATACAGTTGATACCGGTAGTCGTGTGTGAGGAGCCAGTTTTGTGCGCGAACGCTGTGAGCTGATATGCTAATTAGCTATATATCCCCTATGTACATAAAATTGACAAGGGAGACAACTTTTACACGAAACATTTTGAAAAATAGCTTTGAACAGTCTTGACTTCTTCGCTGCTTTCCAACCAAATTGGACTCCAAAGAAAGCTGAATAATCTCTGAATACTCTTACCTGCCATTATCCCGAGAAGAAATAATTTTGGCGCAGAAGTTTAGCTTACTTATCGGCAGCATTTCGACCTCCATGGTGCGTAAAATGGTCACGACTGTGCCGAGATAATTGGCTGCAGGTGTTGTGAAAACAATCACCGCGCAAAACATCGAAAAGTGATAGCTGTCATTTCACACATAACCATTGCTTTGCTAAGCAGA
>OX419344.1:14507275-14512275 GCA_948470475.1 Galaxea fascicularis
CAAAAACACTAGTTTGACGTTGTGCCTTGTGTGTACTTCATTTTCTTCACTGTAACTCGTAATGAGCTCTGCTCAGTTTGTCTCGGCCCCCTCCCCGTCATGTTCAAAGGAAAAAAGCAACAAAAAGCCAGCGTAAGTGAATATTTTTGTTGGCTCGTTTCATTTTTGTTGTGGGCTTTCTATACAGATGTTGCGAGTTGTTTAGGTGTGATTTGTCTTTTCCTGTTATTTTTTGGCTGTGTCTAAATGGCCGGCAATCCGATATTTCCTTGACAAATTCAGAAAAACTTAGGAATTTATGATATTTTCAACAAAAGACGACATTTACAGACTTAACTATCGAAGTAACCGTTACGAAAGCGATGCAGTTTTATTAATATAAACTATCAAAGTACAAATCGTCTAAATGACCGGCAGCCGGTCAAAATCTTCAAGCCTAATAACAAACGTCCATATTCCTTGACTCCTAGCCCTAATCCCTAACCTAAAACACACTAAATCTCCCCGAAGTACAAGTCTAAGGAAAACAAAGCCCTTGAAAGGGAGCCCGAATCGGACTGCCGGCCATTTAGTGTTTTTACAACCTTGACCGGCTGCTGGCCATTTCGACACTTTGTATATTTTTTTTTTTTTTTTGCTTTCGATCATTGTTTAATGCTGATATAAATACTACTTGCAGAGTCATTTTTATTGAGTTTCTACTTGCAACTGTCATACGAAGTTTATATTTTTCGTGTATTCCGCGTGAAAGAGAAAAAAAATTCCGAGCGACAAACTTCCCAAGAGTGTTTCCTCCTTTTATAAAAATAAGACTATTTCTGTTGTGTTTCTGTGGAGTTTTGACCGGAACTTGAATTGCTGAATGGCTGTCTCGACCCGGCATTTGCCAAACCTTTCGTTTTCCTCTCCAGTGGCGTGCGTTTACCAAAACTCCGGAAAACATTTCGGGACCGAAATTTTTCTTGTCGGTTTTCTATTAAACAACTGCACTTTTTAGTGCCAATATTTTTATATTACGTATTTACTTGTATACAAACAACCTCTTCGACATTTTTTCACAGCTCGATAGCTCTTTGTCTCTTCTCTTTTCACACCAAAGTTTTGAAATAGGCTTTACTGTTCCTCACACTTGAATATGCTATACTTGCACATCATGCATGTATTTTGTTAACCTCATACACAGTTCACTCAGCATTATACTTGTTTCTTACTACCAGAGGGATTTACCTTTCATCATAAGGCGTTTCTTTGCTTTCCTCTATTAATATGGTGGAGTTTTTGTAGATTGTGTGTTGTTTCTTTCACTACTCTCATCGATAGTTTATTTACTATGCCACATTTCGTATGACAGGATGTTCTGGACAGAGGAACATGATGTCATTTTAGTGCGAGAAATGCTAGCGCACAGCCCCTTTGCTGGCACAAAGCGAGGGACAGTACAAAGAGGTCGGAAGTGGAACAAAATCTCTGAGCGCCTGTTGCAAGTAGAAGCCCCCAAATTTAAGGTTGACCAGAGAGGTGTTAGAGAAAGGTATGGCCTGCTTGCCAAAGCACACAGGAGGAAAATTAGAGACGAGGAAAGAGCAAGTGGGATTAACACCCCAGAATTGACAGAAGTAGAGCAGGCCCTGGAAGACCTAATTGTGAGAGAGATGAGGCTGATCAAGACCAACAGGAGACAGCAGCACAAAAGAGGAAGGTAAAGGAAAGTAAGAAAGGTGCTGAGGAAGTGAGAAACAGGGCAATGGAGAAGCTGGGAGAAGTGAAAAGAAGTGAGAATGAAGGAAAGGGGAAGAAAAGAAGATCAAGTGGAAACAACACCCTGGAGTATCTAAAGGAGAGGAATGAAAGGTTGGGTGAATTTAAAAAAGAGGAGCTGGAGCTGAAAAAGCAAGAGTTGCAGCAAGAAGCTAAGAAGAATGAAGCTATGATGAAGTTGATGGACCAGCAGCTGCAACAGCAACAGAAGCAAATTGAGGGATTCCAGACCATGATGATAACCATGTTTTCTAAATGTTTGGAGAAGAATTGAACAAGAACTGCTTGAGCAGATTTCATATGAGTGTGCAAGTGCATGACAATTATATTAAACCTTGCCTTCTTGTTGATAAAAGCTTTATTTCTATTGATACTTACATATTGTATTTTCAATGTATTGAGTGTCAACCATTTTCTCAAATATGGTATTTCAAAAAGAGTATTTATTGCTATACTTGAAAACATGTTGAAAAAAAGTGTTGCACTTGTTCTAACAAAAACAAGAACATAGCAAATTACACTGTATATACTTTTCCATCTTGGATTCAAGAAAATAAATGATTACCTCATTTTCATAAGTTTGTTCTTCAGTTTTAGCATATAGCATATTATTGTGTGAATTCAGAAAAGATCCATACTCCTCTCAAATAAAGGAATCCTAGGGGGTGGGGGGGAAAGACCTTGTTTTCCATACAAATCACTGTTTGCGTTTGGAAATTCCAGAGGAGTGGGGGTGACATTGTACCCCCTTCCATGGACAGAGTATGGATATTATTTTTTCTGGTGCCATAATCCTAGACACAAATGGCATTTTGGAAAATAAAGTCAGTGAAGCACTGCTCATCATACTAGGAAAGAAACTGATGCAGACTTAACAGTATCTGGGCAACAGCTGCCATTAAAAGTTTTGTCAAGAGCTCTTGGTTTCCTGTAATATTTCTTTTATGTATAATTCCTTGTGGAGATTTTCTGTTTAAACAAGCCTACAAACCAAAAACATCTAGCTATGCCCTCAAGTATGAAGGACACTTAAGCAAAGTAATCTTCCAGAGATGGAGGGCCTAACTGGAAAAACTCGGAGGTTGTGTTACCATAAAGGCAAGTAAGTGCATTCCTAAGTAAGGCACAGACAATGTACATTTTCCCAATGGGGCTTAAATCCAGCTTCACGTCTTTCTTAAAATCTAGAACTTTAAAATAGTTGACGATGTCAACAAAAATCCACTCGACTGAGGAACGAACTTTACTCATGGACTCATTGAAACTTTGCATCTGATGTGTCAGTACTCCATACTGAAATGGTCTTTGCAGATGAACACGGTGGGGATATGCTGGATCACCATAAATACACATTGTTCGTCATCGGAATTGAAATCCTGGGTAATGCCATAAGAGGTTCAAAAGAAATAAAAGGCATTAAAATTGAAGAAAGAAATATGTTGAAGCTCTCTCAGTACGCCGATGACACCACGGCCTTTCTTGAAGATACCGAATCTCTAAGCCACCTATTCAGTTTACTTTCCCAGTTCGAAAGCTGCTCTGGATTGAAAATAAATCAGTCGAAATCAGAATTGTTGTGGTTAGGGTCTCTACGCCATCGAAAAGACACGTTTCAAAGTTTAAGAATGAATGAAGAACCAATCTATGCACTAGGAGTCTACTTCTCTTATGACGAAAAAATCGCAGCCAAAAAGAATTTTTTTGATCGACTAGATTCTTTAAGAAAACCCCTGAATATTTGGTCAGCAAGGGACATAGCAGTCCACGGTCGAATTCAGATAGTGAAATCTATGGCAATTTCGAAGCTTACTTTTGTCTGTAGTGTGTTGAGTACACCAACCTCTTTCGCAGCTGAAGTAAACAAACTTATCTTTGATTTTATATGGAATTACAAAACTCCGAAGATTAAAAAAACCACCTTGATAAAAGACAAGGAAAACGGAGGCCTAAATATGATAGACTTTTCTTTGTTTGATAGAGCATTCAAAATATATTGGGTAAACCGTTTCTGCTCAGAAGGTAATCAACCGTGGAAGATCACACGTCTGTGTACTATGAAAGTTGGCACCAAGCTGGTGTCACTAAACTTTCGAGCCTTGTGGGTGAAAACAAAACCAGGTTTCTATCTTTTCATGATTTCTTACAGAAATTTAACATCAAATGCAACTTCCTGCAGTACTTTGGCCTCACTTCTACAATACCGGGAAAGTGGAAGAATTATTTAAAAGAAGAACAGCAAACTAGTTCGACTAATTTAATTGCCATTGATAAGATGACTTGCAAAACAATACACAGGTTACTGGTCGAAAAGCGAGATTCTAATCCGCCAACGGCAGAGAAAAAACTGATGGAAATGGGATTTAGTAAGGAAGAATGTAAGAAAATTTTTTCTATACATTTTGTTACCACAAAAGAAATAAAACTTTCAATGTTTCAGTATAAAATAATTCACAACATACTTTACACAAAGTTGTTCTTCACAAAATGAAAAAAGTCGAGGATCCTTTCTGTCCTTATTGTCGAAATGTGGAGCAAAAAGGAAAAATACATAAAATTATGTAATTTACACATTAGAAAGGTCATTACAAGTACACTGACTTTATTTAATTAGCGTTATTGTGTTGTAAGTAGCAAAAGAATAAGAATAGTTTTCAAAAAAAAAGGTAAAAAAAATATAAAAAAAAGATTTTACCATCTTTTTATCAGCTTCATGTTCATATTTTTTATTATTTCCACGAATAGTATAATCAACATCATGTTGCTTTACTACAGCATCTGTTTTTCCTGTTGATTGTTGATAGATTTCAAGGATTTCGCCAGTATTTGGATCAAATTTTAATTGCTGTTCTAATGGATTATAGGGGGCAGTATAATTATGACCTGGTAATGTAAAACCTCTTTTTGGTTTTGGTAATTTTCTAATTGCCTGATGAATGTCTATTCCTTTACCTTTTTTTTTTTTGTTGTTTCTTTTTTAGTTGTCTCAAGTATTTTCTGATTTTTGTCATAACTCTTTGAGTTTTTTTTAGTTATTTTTTGTTTCCTTTATTTCGTGCTAATATTTTAGGATCTATTCGCTCTATTCCGTAATATCGTAACGATTATTTTGTAAACATTCATATGGGGTTCCTATAGTTTTCCCTTTTGGATTTTTTTCTTTTGCTCCACAATAGAACATAGATCCTCTTATTCCACTTCCAACTGTGGCAGTTGATTTTACAATTTTGTTTTAGTTACACCAC
>OX419344.1:14527275-14584775 GCA_948470475.1 Galaxea fascicularis
AAGCCGTCTTTCTCTGAGAGTGATGTGAATATGTCCAAGGTTTCGGCTGACTTTTTGGCGGCCTCAGCACGAAAACCACAATTCTACCTTTTGTTGTATTTCTCAAAATGAAAAACTCTCAGGCAAGTTTTAGTCTTATTTTCGAAAATAGTTTGCCAAAGGGTTTCTCCTGGCAAAATATGAAGAAATCCGTAATTTTAGTTTTGAAAATTAATTCTCGATATTTACAGTCCCCTGGTCTTAAAGTATAATTAGTAGGATTAGCTCCATTCAATTCATATCTAAAAGTAAGTGATACAACAGAGTCTTTAACATCTTCTTCCTGATTTCTAAGATCGAAATATATGATTCCAAATAGATTTCTGAAATTTTTTCAATCAATCAATGATCCAGATAAAAAGTCATTATAACCATGATTGTATTGCAATAATGCTCTATACAATCGGCTTTCTTCTTCAGTTGTCAATTCAAGTTGTGGATAATACATTGAATTATTTACTTCCAATTGGGCTTTAGTAAAATATCTATTATTTGCTCCAATTGCGAATGTCTTAAATATAAAAATGTTGTGATTTTGATTATTATAAAACGCTGTTGGAACAACCCATAGAAAAACATGACGAGGCCTTCTAATTCCTGTTGAAATTCTGAAAAACGAACTGAGAGCTGTTGTTTGAGAAATTTCTTGGTACTCTTTGAGATAAACCCAAGATTTCGGTTTCAAATAATTATCTAAATACATTTTTATTCCCTGACCATTAAAAATAAATTTTGGACACCAAAGGCGGAATTTAGTTATAACTTTAGAATCAGCTGCATTAGCATTTTTGAATATTATATCATTATCATCTTCTAAACGTATAAGCATATCAAGTTTCAGATTAGAATGAATATTATGTTTGAAAGCAGTGAAATATGAATAAATATTTAAAGGAATGTTGATTTTATTTATATTCCCAATATTTGTTAATAATTTTCTCCCAGCGAACCAATTATTATATGTAGCTGCTGTAGCTGGATCAGGTTAAGCTTCTCCAGTATTTCTATCAAGATAAAAGAATTGATTTTGTCCAACTGAATCAACATATTCTCTTGTATATTTAAGAGTGATAATATATTTGAAGTTTTATTAGCTCTTGTATTATTGTAAACTGTAATACCATTACATTGAATTTGAATTTCTTTTATGAAAGTATGTGCATTTGTTGTTGTACAGGAGTTTGCAGCATTAACTGCTACATCAAAATTTGCATTATCAGCTGTTTTTATTAGTTTGAAATTCATTTCAAAATAAGCATTATACCAATCGATTGGGTTGGCTTCACCACTATTATCAATAACAAAAAGATAATTACTCTTTTATTGTCTATTATTATTGGCATTATTATCATTTAATGGTGTTTGTAAATCATAATATGCATATTCATAACGTTTAAGTAATTTAGGACTTCTAAAATTTCCGTTCATTTTATATTATAATTATATAAAAATGTTTATAAAAGCAGATTATTATTATAGATATTTCTAATATATTGCTAATCATTTTTTCTTGTTGTTTTTGTAATTCTTTGACAATTTGATGTCCTTTTACCTCATCTGTTATAATTGTTTCTTCTTTTTTTTGTTTTTGAAGAAAAGTGGTCACATATCTTTTCACCAATCAATTGGCCTCTTTCTTCACCTACTTTTTCCATACGTTTTTCTACTAATTTTTCAGCTCTTTTTTAGCTCTTCTTTTAGCTGTTTTGCCTGTGAGTTTACTGAATACATTCATAGCGACATCTCCCCATCCATCACCATAAATATATTCTCCAGTGTCGAAATCTCTTTCACGTCTTATTCCTTCCATTATTTATTATTGATGTAGATAATTAAATTGTTTTTAACACAAGTGTCGAAGATATATCTATATCATTCTAATCAACTTTTCTATCTTTGTCATCTGTGATATAAATTCTAACATTAGTAATTAAATTAGTATTAATTTTATTCCATAGATGATTCATTGGTTGGATTTCAAAAGGTAGATATCGTGTTTTAGTATTAGTACTGAAGGTATAAAGAACATTTGATCTTTTTCCTGAAATTGTAGATTGACTTAATAAAGAGGTTCTGATATACAAATTGTCGATACTTTTACTTATTAGGAAAATTTTCACCATAAGAACTTAATGTCAGTTTCTTTGTTTTATCAAAACCAAGTAAATGTCCGTAAAGCGGGCATACCAGTACGGGTCGCGCACAAATCATACACTCTCAGACGTGCTCTCTCCCACAACAACAAGGAACGGACATGCACGAGGGCCAACTGCCCTATTTCCGGCACCAAATTGTGCTTAACACGCAATGCTGTTTACCAAATCACGTGTAACAACTGCAGCCAACATTACATCGGGAGCACTACACGCTTTATCCACGATCGTGTGAGAGAACACCTGAACAATGATAACTTCTCCGAGAAGAAACACCTCTCTAAGTGCCAAAACAATGTCTACAAAGGCATCGAAATCAAGAGTATTGTACTAGAAAACGACCCCGCAAATCTACGACTGTTCGAAGCGTTTTACATACGAAAGTACAAACCTACCATCAACTCCCGAGAGGAATGCAGCGAATTCGCGGACCTTTTATTCTAAAATTATCTAGCATACCTAGAGCCTTCTTTTTGTTGGTTTTTGCTGTTTTCACACTTGTTCATTAGATCATATCACTCGTTTTTATTCATATTTGTATCTCATTATTCATCTCAGGCATTTTACCCCCACATTCCTTCACTTTTCACACATTTTTACCTTACATCTGTATATAAGCCCTACGCGGAATATTTTTTCGTATTCCTGATGATGCCGTAGATCGGCGAAAGCTTGGACGTTTTTAACAATTTTAACATCAACTTTACAGTAGTGTAAGGCCTCAATCGAATCTTCAACTATGTGCACTAGAGTATTTGTCTTTCCACAGCGACTTTGTCCTGAGATTAGCATGATCTGTAATCTTTATTAAGAAAACCACACAGTTTTCTATTCTCTTCTTTTTCATTCTTCATTCCATCATAATTTGATTTTTTTTATTATATGAATACATTAGTTAAATGGTATTAAAATACGTTAATAACACACAATTATATCACATTAATAATAACACCTACCATTATTGATATTTATAATTTTACATGTCCCATTTATGAAAGTAATTAAATGTTTTAATTAAGTATCTAATAAACTATTGATGTAAGGTTGCCATCTAGCCTGAAAATTACGTTCTGTATCATTTTTCGTAGCTATATATTTCTCCATCCTAAATTTAGCCTTAACTATATTCTTAAAAGCACTTAGATTAGGAGTTACGCCATGATTCCTGCTTATCCAAATATGTAGTTTAACAAGTGTAATGAAGAAATTCAACAAATTTACTTCTGCATCTAATTTACTTAATAACACATCTTGTAAAGTGAGGTCCACTCGTTTGCCAGAAACCAAAAACCGAAAGGATGCGAAATCGTTCCAGAGTTAGCTTGTGAAAGAGCACTCATAAAATAAGTGATACAAAGTTTCTGATTCAACTCCGCAAAAAGTACAAAGGCCGTTTTGGGCATAACGTATTTTAGCTAGACAATGGTTAGTAAAAGTGATATCATTCAAAATCTTAAACTTATAAAGGTCTCAGACGAAATGGATCTCACCATAAGAAAGGTTTTGGAAACAGCTGTGTCATCCAGACAAAAATTTTCTTTCCACTTAGTAAAACCTCTTGAAACTCTAATATTTTTTGAAATAAGCAATTCGTAAAAATGTTTACTCTTACTTGTTAAAGGATTAAATACTTCTTCCCCACACTGAAATTATAATGACCACAGTTCGTTCTCATTTACCTCTAAGCGTTTTAGTTCTGGTGAAATAGCCTGGCGAATTCCAGTCCAAACTAAGACGTTTAAGTGTTTCAAGCCTTTTCTTTTAGCACAATTGTAAGATTCTAAGTTAGTCATATTTAATAGCATATGCTTGCATATTAAAAACCCAGCTTCTACATAAAGTGGATAGTAGATAGTTTTGCGATCTACCTTAATGTTCTTATTATTCTATATAATATATTCAGAGATTGGAGGCTTTGTGGAAAATTCTGCTCTAAAATCAGCCTACCACTGAAGGAGTTCTTTATAAAATATTGAATTGATATTGTATTCATAAAGTCATAATTGCACCTGAATAAGAGAATTCCACCACGATCTTTGAGAAGATGATCAATAAAAGCCTGCCACGGAGATGAACGTTCAACAAAAAGCCTGCCGAGCCAAGCTAATCTCAGTGATTTAATTGAGGTTTCCAAATCCATTAAGTTCAGACCTCCGTACTTTAAGTCATTAATTACTGCTGGTCGAGCAACTTTATCGGGTCCCTTCCACAAAAAGTTGTAAATGATTGTGTTGAGTTGTTTAATAAACGCCTCTGGAGTAGGCAAAACTGAAAAAATATATAACATTTTTGGAAGTAAAAAGGATTTAATAATAGTAATTTTACCAAAAAGTGACAGACCTCGGCAAATCCATAATCGCGTCTGCGTTCGGATATCTTTCAATTTGTCATAGAAGTTTGTTTGTAGTTGAACAGTTGCATTATAAGTGAAAAGAATCCCAAGGGCTTTAACACTCCCACGCCACGTCAACGCAAGGGCGCCGCGGTGCTGTCTCTTGAAGAACCAATCCACATGGCTTCAGTTTTTGTGTAGTTTACTTTCAAACCGGAACAGAATCGAAATTGATCGAGCAAATGAAAAACAAGTTGTGCACGCGCGACATTGGGCACAAAAAAGTAGTAAGGGGGGCCACTTGGGTAAGACAAAAGAATAAATTAAAAGAACAATGACCAAGAATCCCTTAGGGAATAGAGAACAATGGGGATATGGTAATTATCACGTGCACAGCACGAGGGCAGGAAGGTGGGTATGACGTCATCATAGGGGTCAAAGTCCAGGATTTCGCAATACCAAAGGTCTTAGCAAGGTGACGTCATGCCAAGGTCATGGGATATGAAAGGGGGTATGATGCAAGACCGAACTTGAGAAAAAAAAAACAATGACAACAAAGGAAGATCAAAGAAAAAAAAAGGCTTGATACGATGACGTAAGGTAACAAGGAGTGTTTTTTTGCTGACAAGTCAGTAAAAGGGATGACGTGTGTATCAAGGGAAGTGTATTTTGTTGACTAAGAGACATGATTGTTTTTGCTGAAAAAAAGGACTTGATGATTGTTTCTCACAAAAGAAAAGACTGAATAGGTATCAAGTCACTTTTAGTTTTGCTGACAAAGGAAATAAATTCTAAAAGTGAATCCTATATTTCCATTCTTATTGACTTACACTAAATTGTTGTTCATGCGAAATTATAGTATTGTGAAAAATGCTGACGCCGTGTTTGCCTTTGGCTACCTTGATAAGAAACAAAATGATCGCGTTAAAGGTGGGACAGGAATTAGTGTGGAACTCGCGTGTGCGAAATCCATCCCAGTGTATTTATTTGAGCTCAATCAACACAAGTGGTTCAGAATAGACAGCGATTCCGTCGAAGAGTGTGATAGACCTTCTCTCGCTGAAAAGTCAGCTGTCATTGGTTCCCGTCAATTCAATTTTCATACGCACGGTTACACTGAACTGTTAGCGCTGTTTACGTGAAGATGGCACACAAGTCGTTTCCATGCCCTAAAGGTCCTCAAACAGAAGTGAAACAAACCTTTCAAAAGAACAAAGTATTGACATGGCGAACAGCCGTTATCCTCGAAAAAGTGTACACAGAAATGATGAATGCCTGGGTCGAAAAGCTGCGTCTACAATATTGTGATGGATGTAAATTCAACAACCCAAGTCAACGGCGTCATGCCTGTCTTATGAATTCCCAAGAAGAAGCATGGAATGATTTTTACGATGAAGCACAACAGCGCACTGACCCTAAAGAAATTATCGCTATATCATCCCAAATTATGGACTGCCCCCTCACCGATTCGTGGATGAAATACGTTGAAGCCCTCCGAAAATTATCGTGGTGGAACCACTATGCCACGTTTCAAGAGATGTATAGAAGTATTTCTCAAGATGAGCGATTGATTTGCGAAAAAGTCTGGCAAGCGGTAGAAAACCACAACAAAAATCCTTTTGCCCCCTTACAATCGCAGAGTGTTCGGGGAGAGCCGATAGAGTGTCCGTTTGTGGATAACAACTCACCGCAACCTATGCAAATTGTGACTCAACTGCGACGTTAACGCAAGAAGAAGCGATGGATGTTGATGAACAATTGTCCACAGACTTTGCTAATAAACTAGTTATTCAATAGGATGAAGTCTTCCTTTTGAAAAGAAATATAATGTGAACCGCATCGTTAGCATTTTAAAAGAATGACCACCATGATTCGCTTTCTCATGTTTTACCAGGTCTGTTTCTCGCAAATATCACACATAATAGATAAAACATGTAATTATTTTTTTAATAGTAATGAAGTGTGCATAAAAAATACATAATAATTCAGTAAAAAAATAAATAAATGTTTTGAAATACAAAATAACACAGTGTGTTCTATTTTGAAAGTTTTAGTAATTAGTGTGTGTTGTAACTACACAAAAAAGTAAATAAATCAAAATAAACTTGAGATTTTACGGACATGTCATCAATTCCTACATTGGCACAACAGTTTGAAAGTTGCGGGATTTTTTTGCACACTTGCAGTGATTTTTCCCCCCATAATTATACTGATACCATTGCGTTTTATTACACTCATAAAAGTATAAGCGTTTACCTGTGTTCACGGCAATGTCAAAGCACATAGCTGTACGACCCGTAATGACTTTCCCGTCTTTGCTCGAATGATTTGCTAGAAAAGTTCCAAACAGAAATATTGAATCAGCTCTTCCGAATATCGCAAAAATGGGAGCCAGTTCCAATAATGTTTTTTCCTTGAGCCCCGAAATCTCGCACCAGTCGAAATTGCATGTGTTTGCCAGCGTAGCGGTATTTTCAGCGGTAACTTCAAAACATTCATTCAACAACCACAGCTTGGACAGATAAATGTCAGTTGGATGCTCTATAAACCGCTCACTCACAATTTCTGCCACACCTTGAGATTTCACGAGTCTCCATCCCATTTGGAAGGTTGCATTGCTCCCTTGGTCTTGACTTTTCTCAACTTGTTTTGCCAACGGATGAGTCGGTTTCAGAAAAGCGGTGACTGGAACACCTTCTCTCAAACATATTCCAATAACGGCACAATCGGTTCCTTCTTTGGCGGTGGTTAAGATGTAAGGTCGGTTTACCATTCCAATCATTTTTGAAAGTAACTGACTTTCACACTGAAACTACACTTCTCAGATTGTCTCCAAATATTAGAAATGAAAACAAACCTTCTTAACCAGCTATTCTTTTACTCGCGTTAAGAAAAGAACATATGCAATTAAACAAAAAATATCAAGTTCGTTTCAATTGCAACGCGTTCCCTTAGCAAGGCAAAGAGAGAGAGATTAGTACCAAGCGCTTTGATCTTTTCAGAAGCAAATGAAATTAAAAAATTCTGTGAGAGGGTTGACGGTGTATAGAATAGAAAAGCGGTCTTGCATAAAGTGTGCCGACAAGTTTGAATTTACATGCTTAATCAATGATTTTGGCCAAAAACTACGAAAAAAATTAAAATAGGTTGAAAAGATAGCCTGTGCTATAAAAGCGTTTGGAAAGTAGAGAGCAATTCGCCGTCTTGCGTAATGTTGGTCATGATGAACCCTTGCTTTGTTGACATGTTTGTGCTTGCGAATGGTGCATTAAGTGTGTCTTGTTCAGAAATCAAGGGTTCGGAAGGACAAAGGCAATGAGTACCGCTTTTCACTAAAGTTGCATACAAACAAATCAAGGGTCCGAAAGAGACAAAGCCACCCAAAGAGAATGAGTACCGCTTTTCACTAAAGTTGCATACAAAGAAATCAAGGGTCTGAAGGAGAAAAAGCCGCCCAAAGACAATGAGTACCGCTTTTCACTAAATTTGTATACAAACAAATCAAGGGTCCGAAAGAGAAAAAGCCGCCCAAAGATAATGAGTACCGCTTTTCACTAAATTTGTATACAAACAAATCAAGGGTCCAAAAGAGACAAAGCCGCCCAAAGACAATGAGTACCGCTTTTCACTAAATTTGCATATAATCTATTCTAAGTCCTATAAAATTAACAGACGTTGTTGTTGTGAATGTCACAAAGCACTTTTGAAGCCTGTCTCAAGTTATAAGATGCCTGGAGAACGTTGCATTATTTGTTTATCGTGGTGGAAAAGATGGATAGATGGATACAGAAAACGCCGTCGAGATGCACCACAGCGTCGTACTTGTTGCGGTGTCTTCATACACAAAAAATGTTTCTTTGATTATGCTATAACGGTGTCAAGGTATGAAGACGTGAAATTCCCACACTGTCGGAGGGTTTTAGCGTGCGCGCTTACTTGATCGATGTCGACCGCCCTGACGACCGCCCTGACGACCACCCTCCTTCCAAGAATTCCACCAAAAAAAAAAAACAGTGCTTTTCAGCACTACTTCACTCTTATGAAAAGCACATGATCAATACATTTGATTCCATTGCCATGTCCTGAATGATTGTCAAGGTAGCGAAGAGAGTTTTGTTCACGTAAACTTGAGTTTCAGTTCCTTCAGTTTCACTTTGTAATGTTTTTGAATAATCCTGGGCGTTCTCTCCTCATCTGAAACCGATATTTCAGAAAACATATGTGATAAGAGAGTAACAACTGCAAGCAATCAAAAGAAAAAACATTTTACCACAGATTCTCATTTCTCCTTCTGTTACGATGACAATAGGGATGTTTGTTGATACAACATCCCGAAAAAAAAATAAGGCGAGAACGCAATGATTTTGACCAAAAACTACGAAAAAAATTAAAATAGGTTGAAAAGATAGCCTGAGCAATAAACTTTGTATTTTCATAGAATTGTTTTCCTAGAGAGACTTGATATGCGTGTGTGTGTGTGTGTCTCTTTTTGCTTCGTCTGCAATCTTATTGTGTAACCTTTGATTTGTATATTTCAATACAGTTATTGTGCAAAAAAAACTTGATACACGTCTCTTTGTGTTTTTTTCTCTGGCCGTCTCATTGGTTAAAAAGCTCTATAAAAGTTCACAAGAAGAGAGCGTTTCTCAGTCAAAGTCAATAAGATTGAAAGCAAACATGAATTCGGAGGACTTCTTTTACGATGATGGTATCTCAGACAGCGAGTTGGCCAGTATTCCCGAAGAAGTGTTTTCAGAGCAAAGGGGAGGTAAACTTCAACTGAAATTGGAACCCTTTCGAAAAAGGGAAAACTCAGATTTTGGAATTGTTCGAAATACGTACCGTTTGCGTTGGCAAATTACAGAGGATGACATAACCCCTACGGAATTCCGAGAACAATTGGTCTCCAATTTGGGTGACGTCATTCGCCAACATATCAACGGTATGCCATTAAATGAATTCGTGCAAGTGTACATGGGATCGAATTCACTGCTTCACAATTACACTACCCATCGTGTCACCGTAAGAGATTGGAGACAAAACAATGAACCCGCCAAAGCGGTGTTGGATCAAATGGCAACCATTTTGAATTCAAATGAAGACTTTACACCTGATGATTCGTTTACCCTTGACATCACGCAAGTGCACATGCCGCGTGTAAGTGGACGCAGGAAGTTAGGAACGATGGATTTTGCTAATGTCATTAAACGCAAGCAATCTGTCATTCAAATTAAAAACAAGGATAAGTTATGTTGCGCCCGGGCGCTTGTCACTGCTCAGGCTCGTCATGAAAAACATTTGGGTGAAAAGGCTTTCAGTGATTACATCAGCATTCAACAGGGGACAAGCTTGCAAGAGAGACTTGCCTTAAGGTTGCATCAAAAGGCGGGGGTAGCCCCAGGACCCTGCGGTTTGCCTGAAATTGTGGAATTTCAAAAAGCCTTACCTGATTATCAGATTGTCGTGGTCTCAGCCAATCATGGAAACGCCATCATTTTTCAAGGCGAAGAGCGTGAAAAGCAATTGATTTTATTGCTTCACAACCAACATTTTGATGTCATTACCTCTTTCACGGGTTATTTCGGAAGAAATTATTTTTGTGTCAAATGCATGAAAGCTTTCAAAACGGATGAATGCAAGCACCACCGATGTCAAGGTAAACGTTGCTTTGCTTGTCATCAATTTGATTGCGATGGCTTTTTGCAACATGGTTCACAAACAGCACAAATGAGATGTGCAGATTGCGGTCGGAATTTTTTCAACGCGACGTGCTTTCTCAACCATAAGACCAAAGGTGATAGTGGCGAGAATGGAGTCACCGTTTGTAACACCTACCGTAAATGTCATGACTGTGGTCGACTACTCATTGGGGCGTCTTCGATGCAACAGCATGAATGTGATAGACATGACTGCCCTTCCTGCGGAGAAAAGGTCAACCTACAGTCCCATCAATGTTTTTTGCAACCGATTGAGGATGAAGAGTTTGCGAAAAAACCCAAAAGAAAACGAGAGGAATCCAGACCCATGCCTGAACCCTGTGAAGAACTCAAACATCCCAAGTTGCCTCTCAATACGAAGCCTGGTTTTGTGTTTTTTGACATTGAATGCCGTCAGGAAACGGGGCGTCACGAACCTAATTTGCTTTGCGCTGAAACCTCGTTTTGCGATAAAACGTTTACCTTCCTCGGAGACGATTGCGTGCCTGACTTTCTCAAATGGTTTACGACTTTGGTGGAAACTGATGTGGTGACCAACCGAGAATGGATTTGTTTGGCTCACAATTTCAGTGGGTATGACAGTTATTTTATTGCAGAAGAACTCTACAAACAAGCCATTCAACCGCGTCAAATTGTCAACGGTTCAAAGTTAATTGCAGTGTATCTCCCTGGGGATAAAGTCAAATTTATCGACTCGCTGAGTTTTTTTCCCATGGCTTTAAGTAATTTCCCTAAAACCTTTGGTCTCACCGAATTGAAGAAAGGGTTCTTTCCCCATTTCTTTAACACGAAGGGGAATGAAGCTTACGTGGGACCCATGCCCGCCCAAGAATTTTTGGACCCAAAAGGCATGAGTAAACAGCGCGAAACGGAATTTTTGGCATGGTACGAGGAGCAAGTGGGAAGGAATATGGTGTACAATTTTAAAGAAGAATTAGAAAGTTACTGTCAATAATATAATAATAATAATAACTTTTATTTACCCTCGGATTTTAGAGTAGCTGATGTAGCTAATATCTCCGAGCATTTATCAAATAAACTTAACATGATAAGAATCCCAACCGGCGGGAGGCAAACCGGTTGGCTATTTTACAAGGATGACCGAGGAGTTGAACCAGGTACTTACCCAGAACAACACCAGCTAGTGGCCAGAGCGGGATTTGAACCCGGGTCACACGCATTGAAATCCAGTGCCCTAACCACTCGGACACCCTGCCTCCCTAAAAGAAGGGTGTTTAAAGTTCAACCAAGATTTTGAACCGATTTTTGCGGTTTCAATCCGTTGGAAAAATGTTTGACCATTGCCTCCGCTTGTAATCGCGCCTACCGTCGAAATTGGTTACAGGAGGAGACCATCGCTGTGCAACCTATTTCCGGTTGGAGCGGAAGTCAGCAAAACCAATCGCATGTGGCGAAAGAGTGGTTGCATTTTGTGGACCACGAGCTGATGAAAGAGGCGTCCAGTACCCTCTCCATTTTACGATTTGAACACACGATTCGCATCGGACAGAAACATTACCAGGTCGATGGTTTCAACCCTCTCACGCGTACCGTGTACGAATTTCACGGGTGTTTTTTTCACGGCTGTACTACTTGCTTTAAACATCGCGCTCAGCGTCATTTGAAATTGAACAATGCCAATGCGCACGAAGTCAGAGAACGTACTGAATTAAAAACACAAGCGCTTAGAGAGGCTGGCTATGAAGTCCTCGAAATGTGGGAATGCGAATGGAGTCAACTCAAAAAAGACAGTACTAAGGTGAAAACCTTTGTAGAGCAATTAGAACTCGTCTCCCCTTTGAATCCACGGGATGCGTTCTATGGTGGGCGCACTGAAGCCATTCAACTCCTTCGTGATGTGAAAGACGATGAAACGATCCAATACGATGATTTTACCTCTCTTTATCCCTTTGTGAACAAGAATTGTGAGTATCCTGTGGGTCACCCGGAAATCACAGTCAACCCACCCTGTGAGACGGAAGCAGAGAGACATGAGCTGTTAGCCAATACCTTTGGACTCATGAAAGTGAAGATTCTACCACCCTTTGGACTTTATTTCCCTGTGTTACCTCACAGACAGAGTAAAAAATTGACTTTTCCTCTCTGTAGCACTTGCGTGGAGAAGGAAATGGCAAAACCTTTTCACGACAGAACGTTTTACTGTCATCACAATGACCACGAACGAGCTATGATTGGTACGTGGACGACGCCTGAATTGAAGGAAGCAGTGGCACAAGGGTACCGCATTTTGCTCATTTACGAAAGATGGCATTTTCCCGAAACGTCCTTTGCTTTGTTTTCGGATTATGTGAACACCTTCTGAAACTCAAGCAAGAAGCCTCTGGTTTCCCAAGCGACTGTTTGAACGATCGTGAGAAACAAGAACAGTACATTGCGGATTATTTAACCAATGAAGGGATTCTTTTGACTCATACTAACATTGACAAAAATGCAGGTTTAAGAGCCTTAGCTAAACTGATGTTGAATTCGTTTTGGGGGAAATTTGGTCAGCAAGCGAACAAAACGCAAGTGGTGACGTGCAAGACACCCGCTGAATTTTTTGATTTATTTTTAGACGAAAGTCTTAACCTTCACCGCATCGAATTTGCAGGGGATCACATGGTTGATGTGTTTTTTTCTTACAAAGAAGATTGCAACCTTCCACCCATCAACACCAACATATTTATTGCCGCCTTCACAACAGCTTGGGCTCGTTTGAAATTATACACCGAAGCCTTACACCCTTTACAGCAAAGAGTCTTGTATTGTGACACTGATTCTGCAATCTATTGCTGTGCATCCAACGAATCGCCTTTACCCAGAGGAAATTATTTGGGGGACTTCACCAATGAACTCTCTCAAGGCGATTTCATCACGCAATTTGCGACAGGAGGTCCTAAAAACTATGCTTACAAAACCAAAGATGGTAAAGTGTGTCATAAAGTGAGAGGTTTTTCGCACGTCTCTCGCAATGATGAGATTTTGAATTTTGACTCCATTCGCGGATTAGTTTTTGATGAACTCACGTCAGGAGGAGAGGAGACTTTGCGAATTGAAACACACAATCCCCATAAAATTGTGCGGCAAGCGAAAGACAAGACGATTCACTCCAAACCGCAAACCAAACAATACCGAATGGTATTTGACAAACGAGTGGTGGATTGGAGTAGTTTTAAATCGTTTCCATACGGTTATTGGCCGATGGATCCTGATGATCAAAGAAACATGCATCTTTTAGCCGAACTTTAAACAAAGTTTATATTGTTATACGCACGTTTGATATGTTGTTTGTGGAAATAAAATGTCATTGTTTCAAATCTAGCGGTGCTGTGTTGGTATAGTTTTGGTTAAGACGACGCGGGTTCGAACCTCACTAGTGACGGACACACATTGATTTTTTTTATTTTTTTTATTTCAATCAAAGCATAGAAAAAAATACATTACAAGTTTAATTTCACTTTGGTTTGCATAATTTTCCTCACAATTCTCTCCGTTAATTTTTTTGCGCCAGGCAATCGGTTAATAGCGCTAATCATTTTTCTATCAGCTACATGTTTTTCCTTTAAATTCTTGGCAGATGCATAGTCTATGTCATGCTGTCTGGCGATTCTATCTAAACGATTAATCCCGGCATCCCCTCGCCTTAAACGTTTCTCTAAATGTGTCCCTGGACCCATAAACTGATACCCGGGCCAATGAAATTCTATGCCTGTTTTTCTTATCCATTTTTGTATGTCCAATCCCTGTCCGCTTATTGGTTGCTTACGTCGTCTTTGCCGCTTGCGTGGTTTTCGCTTAGTAGTCCTGGCCATTTAGTTTTCGTCTAACTGGCTCGCCCCAGCCTTCCCAACCTGGTGCTGCTTTCAGGCGTTTAACGGCCAAAGGTGTTTTTTGAAGTCTTTCTCTTCTCCCTTCCGAAATGACTTTCCTTCTATCAATTTCACCAGACTTTCGCTTGACTAGTGATTCAAGGGTTTCATGTTCTCGTTTTATACTAGAGTATGAGGGTGTTTTTAAACCCTTGTATCCTTTTTCCAAATCACTGTTTGAAAAAGGTGTTGATTTAATCTCTCTTTTAATTAAATGAGCTGGTTTCTTAGGACGTGGTGGTTTCGGCTTCGTAGAGGACGACGTTTTCTCTTTTTTCACAATAGGCGTGCCTGCTTCAGCTTTGTTAGCAATGGAGACCATTCGTTTCATCCATTTATCAAACGCGCTGCTCGTCAAGTCATCCTCTCCCTCTGTATCCCCCTCAAGGTCCGTAGACTCCCCCGATGAAGGGATATTCAATCGACGAATTTTTTTTCTTGCGCGATACAAGGCCGAGGACACCGGCTGAACGAAAAATCGTTTTTGTTCTGGTGTTAACGTGGGATCTGTTAACAATCGTTCCTTTTTAGCTGCAAGACTGGCCGCCTGAGTCAAATGATGGTTTTCCATTAAGCCAGCTCTGTGTTTCTCAATCATGGTAGGTAATTCTCTTTTTGGAATAACAATCATTTCTTCCATCACACCAAGGTTTTCTTTTCACACGTTTGGCACAAAATGAGTTCTCCGTCAATGTGGTTGTCCCAAATGGAACTGCACTGTTCACACAGTAATAACCGTTTGAGCTGACGATTCCTTGTTTGCAAACTCTTATAGCCTTTTTGTAGTTGTTGCAACTTGTCTGTTAACACATCATTTTTGTCGTTCGCTTCCTGTAACAGTCCAACTATGTTGGATAGGGCACTCATGCAAGAGTTATGCTGTTTGTTTAAACGTTCATTTTCGCTTAAACTCTCTTCCAATAACTGAGTCACATTACTCATTGTTGAAGACAGCGGCATACGTGATGAAGACTTTGCCATATCCCACTGCCTTTTTGCTTCAACAATAAAAACCGCCTATGTTTCACAGAGTGTTTACGTTTTGACAAGTCGCGTAAGAGCTTCTTGTATCGTTTCAACCTGGCTATGACATCGGGTGTTAATGAAACACGGCCTTTTAAAGTGTTCAACACCAATTCGCTGATGGCGTTGATTTGGTCGCTATTTGCATGTCGAATCAAGTCCTCGCGTTGTTTTCCGCGCGCGTCACGAAACAAACTCGTGAGGAAGGCGAACTGACGTTTAATTCGTTTCATATCACTTTTTTAAAAACTTAATGAAACCAATGACCTTTTTATAGCTTTCAATGGGTATTGTTGACTTGTTCATCGCAGTGAGGTAGAACCATCCGAATAACGTGTTAACACCGTGTTTCCTCGTTTCGTAGTGCTGGTTATTCTCCTCTTTCTACGTTTCGTGGCTGCCTCAATGGCTTTTTTCGCACCATACCCCGCTGCGCCACTCACAGCCCCTAAAGCCGCTGCTTTGCCAGCGGCTATGGCAGCAGGTAAAAGTGCTAATAAAGGGAACAATCCAACTTTATGTTGTCTTAGTTTTTTCCCTTTCTTTTTCACTCGTCGTCTTCTCTTACGTGCAGCCATGATTTTGTTTGTTTTAAGAATGAAGGGTCATCAAGAAACTCTTATTTATATCCTTTTTTTTTCTCTCTGTTTACATGATACAACATGGATTGTTTTTTTTCGCAATGAAACCTTTGGAGCGAGCAAAGTCTACCCAAGATTGTTTGCCTCCTTTGGTTCTATAATTCCTGTAAGCGGTTCTCATCTCGTTATACTGAGTTTTGGCCTTTGCCATATCCGTGTTTTTTACAGCTTTGATCATATCTCGGGTGACGTTAAATCCTTTTTTAAAATCAATTAACCATGGCATTTTCCCTCCTTTTTTGGTATTTGTATTCTCCTCCTCCTCCTTTTAGCAGAGCTCCTTGTTTTCCTTGTTGCTTTACGTTTTGTTCTTTGACCCATCTTTTCAACATTTCCTCGTCGAATGGAAAGTAACGTGATTTGTCTTTTATAAGGTTCAATATACCACTCAGAGGAATGTGATTGGACCACATGAAAAGCCATTTCAATGCTTTCTCTATGTTTTTCGACGAGTTGCCTTCGTTTTTCTCTTTCCAAGTCTCTTAGAAAGGGATATTGCCGCGTCATCTCACTAGTTTTCAACGCTTGTTTTGAGGTTTAGCAAACGCTCGAGTCAACCCTTCCTCTTTCAAAATGTCCGTGTACACGCGTAAGTTATTATCAGAGTGAGGGTGAAAATCAAGCATTAAATAAGCGTATGGGCGGCTCGTCTCTTTCTCATAGACATCCAACACATCTTGCCAAAAGGAAGGAAAGGCTTGAAGCAACAAGTTTTTAAATCCTAATTGATCCCTTGCATTTTGAAAGGCAATGATATAATGTGCATTCCGTGAAATGGTTTTGGCATATTTACCAGGCGGAAACATATCTTGGCATAGGTACAACACAGTAATGTTACGATGATGTGAATCTTTGGTAAACAAATCAGACACGCGTTGATCATTCCCACCTTCAGCCATTAAATCATCCAACACCAGATACCCTCCCTTGGTCTTGTCAAACATTTTAGATAAATCCTCTGCAGTGGGAATGCCCTGATGAAATTGAACGCCAAACTTTTTCATCTGTGAATATCCGTTTTGCCAGATCCCGTAACAGTAATGAATGTTTGGAATACTGTTTTCAAAGTAAAGGTGTGCATTGCGCAATAATTTCGTGACAAACACCGTTTTACCTCAACCAGAGGGGCCGACAATTAACACGCTTGTAGGTGTTTTAAAACTCATCCTGCGGTTATGTGCTTATCGGAATAAAGCCACTTCCAAATCAAGTGTTCTAGTTTTATACTTCCTAACTTCAGCTCTCTTATCATGGAATTCAACGTAGTTCTACCATTAAATTGAATCTGTTTTCGTTTGATCTCTTTGGGCAAGCGTCGATAGGCATTTGCCGATTGTGCTAGTAAAAGTGGCATATTATGCTAGTGGCAGTGCTCGTTTTTTGCCCAAATTATGCTCAAATTATGCTCGCTTTTCAAAATTATGCTACTTTTTTAAAAAATTATTCTGTGCACAAACTTCACAACTCACAAGACAAGTTTGAAAATGTATTTTATTAACCCTGGCCAGACGTTCTGGGCCCGGTTGTTCAAAACCTAGGTAACTTTATCCGGTGGTTGGGCCTATACGGCGAATAAATCTGCTATCCAGCGAACAAAAGTAGGTTGCACAAAGCCTGGATAGTGTCCGGTTCAGTCTCATCGAATTCCCGCGGTATCTCAACACAAGTAAAAAAAATCGAAAAATAGGAGTGGAAGCAACTGTTAATAGTAATCTATCGTTTTTAGTAGCTGAGATCTTCGTTTTCTTGAATTATTCTAAAATTGTGCTATTAAGACAAGAAAATATACGGATTATGCTAGCAGTGCTACTTTTGGAAAAAGGGCAAAAATTATGCTCAATTCCTCAGATTATGCCAAAAATTATGCTAGCACAATCGGCAAGAGCCTAAGCGTCGAAACGCATCCGTTAAAGAGATGGTATCCTTCACCATTTTTATTCTTTTTCGTACGCTTCGCTTTAACCGTTTCTTTTTCGTGATTGAGGATGATGGTTTTAGACTTGGCACCACCGCCCCTGGCGTCGATTTGGGCATCACGTAGTCTTTGCCATATCTTTGAAAAAGCGCGTGCCACCTGGAATAATCCGTCATGGTTGTATTTTTTCTAAAAAAAGCGGGAGGGGAGGGCCATTTATATACACTCACCTATTCATTTTTTAGTCGTAACCCATTCTACATTAATCATTATTCTTTTATTTATTTTTTTTAAAGTTGAATGGATAGAATGAAACCTAACCCTGGCCCTCACACCTCCCATTTGAAATAGGGTGATTACAATCCTAGTTATATGAAACAAAACGTCAAAGGTTTTTCCTTATGGGACGGCATTGGTGTGTGTGTTTTTTAAAGGCGCATGCTCATTTGACAACAACAAACCACACAATGTGTTCACATTTTCAGTTTTTTTTTATTCGTTTAATTATGAATTAATACACAGTGTCATAGTTTTCGTTTTGATCTAACAACATCATCATATCCATCAATCGTACAGGTACGTGATTGCTCTGTTTGAATCTGTGTCGTATTTCATGCCATTTTAAATCCCTGCGAATGACTTTCCTAAACCATATTCCCAACCGATGGTCGTTTGTCACAAAATCCTTTGTGCTAAAAATGTCTTGAAATGATTTCAGGTTACCTCCTAAAGAACAGTGCATAATAAACATCAATGCATAAGCCCCACACGTTTGGCTGTCTATGGCTTGAAAACTACGCGTATTCATTGTGATATTTTCTTTTGTCCAATGTTTTGCCAACCAACTCTCTAACGCAAAGGCTTGGTATCTTGAGAGGGGGATTCCAAAACTGTCCATCACGGTACAATGGTTCTCCCCCCAATCATTATCTTGCGTCCAAATGCCAATCCAATGACTTCCAGGTTGAGAGGATTCGTCAATATTCACAATGCACCCTTGCGGATTATCTTTCACAGGGTGTTTCGGTAATTTATCCGAGGGAAATACACCTGCGAAATACGGCGACAGATCTTCATCGTCTTCTGCCAAGGTACGCAATTGCTGATCTGTTGTTGGGATCAATTCCATAATGTTTCTTAAAGACTGTTATGGTGACTGATGCGTTTGCTTGTATTTATGCTAGAGTGCCTTCATATAAAGCCCCTCCTTCCTTTGTCACGTCCATGATAGCCTCAAACTGCGCATAGATGAGGACTATGATCACATGACCTGGTGGAGCATTCAACTTGAATTGAATTTGTAAATTACCCTCTCGCTTGATGTTCATGTTTTCACTGTCCAAAATCCCCGAAGGGACATTGTTGAAAACAAATAAGGTGCAATTCTTTCCATTCCCCCACTCCTGACTTCTAAGGAGGTTGGGTTTGTTTTTCATCAACGCTCCCGTGGCTTCCAAGAATCGCTGGTACCCCACCAAATCTTTATTGCCATCTCCTGCATTTAACTTGAGCGTGTTTTTGTAAGGGTATTCTTCACCATCCACGAGCTGTTTGATTTCTGTCAAACCAAACTGTTGAAAGGCAAACGGGTTGTATGCGTAATCACCGTTGTAAGAGTTTTGATGTAACAGACCCACTACCACTAAGTTCGGAATGCGATTCTGAAAGATTTTATCTTCATTGAACTCTGTCATACCACCGGCTAGGGCATAGGTCCTTATTTCTGATGTTACCACAGGGTATTTGGCATACTCTCCCTGTTCTCTGACATGATCCAAGTAATTTCGGATCGGTGGAGCAAGTTCCACTCGACAAGCATGAAATGTCATCTTAATGTCAGCCTCTGTGAGTCTTCCTTGTGCTCCTACTCCCATGAGAAAGAACTTAGGGTCATTGAAAAAGAATTGTATGTGCATTTCCATATGAGGTACCATAAGTTTTCCCACTTGAAAGGCCTCTGAATGAGGTCTAAAGAATAAGGTTCTTCTTTTGCCAACTGTGTAATAGGTTTTCTCTGACATCATAGCCCGCACCGCGCTTTTCTGGGAAGCTGACAGCCCTGTGAATGCTGCATTGGTTGTGTCAAACGTGTTTGCAACCACGACTGTCGGAAAGTCTAGTCCATTTTGTTGAAATCCTTGCATGGGAAGAATGGTTTCTCCATCTAACCTGTCGTTGTTCAACACTGTTTCAATCCAAGCTTTGTAGGGATACGTGTCTGATTCTTTACTCACGAGAGATCCATTGAAACTCACTGAACACTGTTTGATCATCGTGTGAATCAAATTTTGACCAGGGTACAGATGGTCTTCATCTACTATGTTTGTGTCATTGGCTTTTTTCAAAACGAGTTCCACTTCAAAGTAACTTCGTCCTAAATCAATGAATTGATTTACACCTGATATGATAAATTCTAGTGGGTGAATACCGCTGGAAAAGGATTTCGTTTTTGTCATCCTGTAGCGTGTAAGGGCAATATCTGTGGGAGGTCTTTCAAACACCTGCACCACAGGGTTAATTTCAATGGCTTTCTTAATCGCTTCTGCCATGATGACGCTACTCTTGTTTGTTTGTTTTTTCTAACGTCGTCTCCTTTTCGGTCGTCGTCTTTTATACCTTTTAAGCCGACCTCCTTTATGTCTATGGTTTCTTTGCAAATGTGTCATCCTACGTCTTGCATTAACCTGATAGGGTGCAGTCGACCAAACCCTTCCTCCGCTTTGTTTCATAATCCCATAATTGCCTGCACGGGAAGCAGGTTGATTAATCATGGCAGAAAACGTTTCAACTGTTTTAGGTATGCGACGCATGCTTAGTGTCCAAAAATATCTCCCACACCTCTCTTCGCTCGTTTACTGACGCTTTCCACGAGTTGCGTTGCTTTGCGTTTCGCAGCTGTACGAACCCTCTTTTGTACTTTTTTAATGACCTTTTTACCCACAGATTGTATTCCCTTTGTGAGAAAGGGGAAAACCAGGTTTCTTATTAAACCACCCCCCTCTTGGGATGTAGGAGAAAATCGACGAAGCGTACCACCTCTCATTTTAGTGACGTTTTTTATTTCAAATGAAATATTACACAAGTGATTGACCTTTTTATAGATTCCGCTTAAAGTGTAATGTGACATTGGTGGGACCGTCGCCTAAATTCGCTAAGGCTCCATTCAATTCTGCAATTTCCACTTCCAGGTAATCGAAGATTTCTTGTCGTATGGGGATGTAATGGATGTGTGCGGGTTCGAAGTAAATTCTATCGCCTGTCGTTGTTGAAGATAATGCAATTTCTCTCAACAAATCCGTCACTCGCTCACCCACGATCGTACAGCGTTGCAGTAGACATGCAGCGTACGTGTAGGACTAAAAAAAATATTTTCAAACCACCCCCAGTTCAAATTAGGAAACTCCCAATTTTGTTGCTGTCTCAATTTGATGGTTTCGCCAAGGGATGAAGAAAATGTGTGAATGGATTCCTCGTTTCTAGGGGGTGACTTGTAATGAGACACTCGTAGTTGAGGACCGGGGAAGTCATATCTGCTTGTCATTGCTCCTAACATGATAAAAAACTCCTCGTTAAATTCGGTCCATATCGCATCAGACTTTCGATCACAACGACTGCCATCAATCAAAAGCGATGTGGGTGTGGTCCAACGAAATGTTTGAAAATACTCTTCGTCTGTATCGGGATTTTTCCATTCAGTCTTCATTCTTCCAGTTTTTTCATTATCAACTAAGAACCACAACGCCAAGTGATGTTCCAACAGTCTTACTAAGGACTTCATGAAGGAAACACCATCTGTGATTGACTCATCTTCCAGCACTTGTTCAACCGTCACTGTACCGTGTGCCTCTTTACTGGCTATCGTTCTTCGTCCTCCAGGATCGAGTTTCGTGGTGTAGCCATTGACCTTCGCTAAAACAGTCCCTGATGGAAACTTTTTGAAAATGGCTTGGCGAAATTCATTATGAAGAGATAACGAAATACTCGCTAAGCCTACTTGCCGCGCATTTCCACTTAATCTCAGTTGTTTAGGTAATTTGACTTTAAAACTATTGTTTTTGTTCACAGCGTGAAATTCCACACCTCCCCCATTACTAGGGAGTGTTATGTAAGTTTCTTCCATGATGTTAAGTCAGATTGTGGGATCCAGCTGTCGTATTTTGAGGGCCAACCTTTCCATCTGACTAAGGCTTGTTTACCACGACGTTTAAGTACTTTCTCGACTCTCCACATTGTCTCATCATCGATGACTACTTTCTGCAAATCCTCTTTGTAAAACGTGCCTTTCAAAGGTGTGCCGTCCAGTTCTTCAATCTTGTAAGTTAACACAGGTCCTGGGACCACTTTTTTCACAGCAAACACTTCTTCTGTCCACTGTGGTAAGTAGCCTTTCTTAAATGGTCGTATTCTCTCGCTTAAACGCACGCGATCTCCTTCTCGTAAGTCGCCATGTTTTTGTATTTTTCTTAAACGCTTGCCATATAATGTTTGCCACACTTGCCTTTCATTTTGAATCGTGACATCTTGAGGTGCCATGCCTATACCCCGATGACGGTCTGCATTGTATTGATTCACAAGGTCCTGTAATACATTCACATATTTCATCGTATTCGCAGCTGTAAAATACCGATACATGCGTCCTTTGAGAGTGCGATTAAACCTTTCCACTACGGACGCTTTGGCATCTCCTTCGGTTGAAAAGTGATAAATGCCTTCTTTTTTCAACCATTGCTGCATCAAACCGTTGTAAAATTCTTTTCCTTTGTCGGTTTGTAAGTTTTGTGGTTTTCTCTGACTGGTCTTTAAAATACGCTCAAAGGCCTTCACGACTTCTTTTCCAGTCTTGTTTTTTAACGGTACCACCCACGCATACTTGGACAACACATCAATCACGGTCAAGAGATAGCGTATACCATTGTTGTAACGCGATACCTTTTGCATTTCGACTAAATCCGCCACCCATTGTTGATCTCTGTTAAACACGAGGACTGGGAGCGTCTGAAATTTACGTCTCACGGGTTTATGAAGTGTGTAAGGCAATTGTTTTTCCAGAAGTATCTTGGCTTTCTTTTCAGACAAATTACGCACACGAGCAAAACGCTGAACCCCCCCTAGGGCACCGCGGCTCTTTGGATCCTCATAACTACCTTTGGTTTTCTGGGGTTTGACTTTTTTTCCTTTCATTCTCTCTGACAACAGCCTGTGAAGATGAGAATCACTCTGTACTTGAAGAGTGACCAGATGCTTGGAACACACAACCCATAGGCTTTATGTATGGTTCTAAACCAAAACCAACTCTCCTCTAATCCGTACGTTTCATCTAGCCACACCAAAAACGCAATATAGGTACCAAAGTTGAGATTATGCATTAAACTTTCGAACAACGTCAAAGGAGAATCGTTTGGTTCCGGAACAATAGCTCGGATATCATTCAACGTCTCAGGTCGGAGGGCCTTGACAAAGGATTGAGAAACCCATTTCTTCATTTGCCAATGAAAAAGACTCATGTGTGCTTTCATTAGAGCCATGATGAAACTGCTCAAAATGTGATGTGAGTGAGACTTGTCTGACCGTTTAAATATCTTTTTGAAAACAATAACGCGTGTTTGTCTCGCCAGATTTACACGTTTCTACGTTCGACCCTAAGGGTTGATACACTTGACTGATTTCTTCCTGAATTTGCATAGGTTGATCAACCCAGCGAAAATATTCACAAGCTGGCTTTTGTCGACATGTTAAGAAACAACGACCTCTGCTCCACTTCTGACTCATACCGATTCTTGCTGGCTCCTCACAGAAACACAGCAACACTTCCTCTCTAAGATCAGGATGCATGGTTAATCGCATGCCTGTTAAGATCGGATCGGCTTTTTCTTCAGGTAACCACACTGGACAGTTCTCAATGGCACATGTCACATAAGCCCATCCATTCTTGGATACATTGTGATGCACGGGTAACTCGTGCAAAGGGCAATACAACAGTTTTTGCATACAATCTTTCTCTAAAAGGTGCGGCAGAGATTCTGAATCTTCTACTTCAGCTTCATAACTGGGTAGTTCATCTGTTTTCACTCCCTGAGCATCTAGGTCTGGCAAATACGCGACTAAATTTTCAAAGGCTTGAACTTCCTCTGACGACAGGGGAGAGAGGGGTTGTTCCACTTCCACGTCTTTTGCCAACGCTTTTTTTCTCTTGACCTCACCAGGCATGGTAAACTTATGACTCACATCCACCAGTGTTCGTTTCTTCTCTTTCACTAATGAATTCACCGTATCTTCTGTTAGAGGTTTGAGACCCATTTTACACTCGACCAAAGCAAAGACAAACTGATTGAGTCACATAGAACGCGCTGCCTTTTTAAACCTTCTTAGAATTTTTTCCTTTGTCAGCAAAACTAAAAGTGACTTGATACCTATTCAGTCTTTTCTTTTGTGAGAAACAATCATCAAATCCTTTTTTTCAACAAAAAACAATCATGTCTCTTAGTCAACAAAATACACTTCCCTTGATACCATACGTCATCCCTTTGACTGACTTGTCAGCAAAAAAACACTCCTTGATACCTTACGTCATCGTATCAAGCCTTTTTTTCTTTGATCTTCCTTTGTTGTCATTGTTTTTTTTTTCTCAAGTTGGGTCTTGCATCATACCCCCCTTTGATATCCCATGACCTTGGCATGACGTCACCTTCCTAAGACCTTTGGTATTGCGAAATCCTGGCCTTGGACCCCTATGATGACGTCATACCCACCTTCCTGCCCTCGTGCTGTGCACGTGATAATTACCATATCCCCATTGTTCTCTGTCCCTACGGAATACTCACCCCATTGTTCTTTTAATTTATTCTTTTGTCTTACCCAAGTGGCCCCCCTTACTACTCAAAAACAGTAAGATCATCAGCATATTGAACTAACTTAAACTCTTCCTTTCCGATTTTAAGGCCCTGAATATCCGTATTGGTTTGGATCGCGATTGCTAGAATTTCGGCAGCAATAATGAATAAGTAAGGGGATAAAGGATCGCCTTGTCTTACTCCTCTTTGTACTTCAAAATGCTGAGAACATAGACCGTTATTCAAAACACAGTTAGATATATTTGTATCAAATGTTTCGATCCATCTAATAAGACTGAAGCCAAAACCAAATACATTCAGGCATTTTAGCATAAAATTCCAATCGAGACCATCAAAAGCTTTCTCAAAATCAATAAAAAGTAAAGTCCATTACATCGATGATCGATCTTACTGCTTCCCCAATAAATCTGCCTTTGACATACCCTGTTTGAGTGGAGGTAATTATTTCAGGTAACACTGGGATGACTCTACCTGCAATTACTTTCGATGTAATCTTTGCGTCTACATTTGTTAAGGATATCGGTCTCCAATTCTCTAAGTAATTTCTATCTTTTCCCTTCTTCTTGATAAGAGTAATAATAGCTTGCCTTTGTGATGAAGACATCTCTTTATTATCATAGGCCTCATTGAACGAATTAGCCATAAAGTCCCCAATGAGTGGCCAAAATGTTTTGTAAAATTCTATAAGAATTCCGTCATTACCCGGAGTTTTACCCGTTTGGAAAGAGCCCAAAGTTTTCTCACATTCTTCGATAGTAATTTTGCCTTCACAACTTGTCCTCTATTCTTCAGAAAGCTTTGCAATGTTACGATTGTCCAAGAAACGCTTAGCTTCAGCACTGTTCTGATTTGTTTGTTGTCTTTGATACAATTTACTGTAAAACGACTTTTGCGCGTCCATTATTTGAAAAGGGTCCGTTGAAATTGTACCACTGATGTACAACTTTCTTATATGCTATTTGATATGATTACGTTTTTCTAAATTAAGAAAATACTTGCTATTCTTTTCACCATGCTCATGCCAGCGTGCTCTGGAGCGAACAATTATCCCCTCAACTTTCTGGTCATACAATGCTTCAAGTTCACTTTTAAGTTTTTCAGCTTCCTGTTTTATATCATTCGAAGGGTTTTGCTGAAATCTATTTAGTGCATCTTGCTATTTATAATTAAGTTCCTCTTCCAACTTCCGACGCTCCCGGCACATTTTCTTTGAAAAACCGATTGAACTCATCTCAATTTTAAATTTTAGCCAGTCCCATTTTATTCTATTATTTGACAAATCATTTGCTTCTTCTACCCAAGTAGGCAATTCACTAGTGATCGTCTTCACATATTCTGGATTGGCTAGTAAAGAAGTATTTAGCTTCCAAAAACCAGCTGGTCCTTTACAATTCTCTTCAATTTCCTTTAATTCCAATACTATAGCAGAGTGATCAGTTTTTATTGAAGCTATAATGTCAACTCGAGTAATCAAATCATGTAAACTATCTGAAATCAGCCAATAATCAAGCCTACAAAATATAAAAGGAGAGGTTTTGCTCCATGTAAAACTAAGAGTAGCAGCGTTCTTAACACGCCAAATATCATGGAGATTGAATTCACTTTGGATATTTTCAATCGAATTGATTAGATGTTGACGTGGAATTAAAATCCCTCCCTTTTTATCCTTTGCCGGATCTAGCGGACAATTAAAATCTCCTCCTATGATCACGTTGTCGCCGCTTTCAAAATCCATCGCACGTAAAGTTGTTGACAAGTATTGAAAAAATTTAATTGCCTCGGCATCCTTATTTGGGCCATAAACATTCACCAGAAAATATTTTTTCTCATCGATTAATATTTTAAGTAATAACATTCTTCCATTTGGGTCTCGGAGATCGTGTTTAATAACAATATCTAATCCCTTTCTAATTAGCACAGCAACACCTCTGGCGTTAACACTGGCGTGAGAAAAAAAACATTGTGAACCCCATTCTTTCTTCCACTGACTCTCAGTAGTTTTTGTTGAATTCTAGTCATCTTTTATTGTATCTTCCACCAACTAAAAATCATTTGAACCTGATAGCAGCAGAAAACTTATTTGATCCTATGTTGTTTAATAAATTGGGACCATATGAATTTTTATTTGTAGACAAAGAAAAAAAGATTGTTAATAAAAATTTTGATGAAGTAATATAATCAATATATATAATGGGAATTTTCAATAATCTTGAGAAATATTTACAAACAAACCTTTCTGATCATATAAGAAATATTACTCAACAAACTGTAGTATGTGGTGCATTGAAATTAGACTCTAATAATAATTATGATATTCAAGACAAACTATTAGCTAATATAGCAGGAGATTTAATGATGAGTAGTTCTTTAAAAATGAGTGAAGAAAAAATTATAAATTTATTATACCCAGTTGATGGACAAGATGTATTCAATAAAAGATCTTTGGAAGCACAATTAAATGACAATATTGATAGAAATGGAAATAAACCATTGAGAAGTAATTTCAATATGAATAATTATAAAATTGTCAATTTAAAAGATTTTGATAAAGATGATACTTCTGATAGTGATGTCCCTAATACCAAATATATAAAAAATAATTATTTAACTCGTGCAAATGCTATTTTAGAAAAAAAATTGAATGCTAATAATAATAAAATAATTAATCTTAGCTTGCCAACAAACATTGAAGATGCAGTTAATAAACAATATGTCGATGAGAAATTTCTCAGTGTTACAGGTTCGAATAGGATTCTCGCTGACCTTGATATGGGAGGTGAAAACATTGTTAATCTACCAAACAACATCACAGACGACAGTGCTGCAGTTAGCAAAAAATGTGAGCACAGTAAGTGCCAACCTCAAAGAATACATTAATCATACTCATATAACTCCGTCAGAACAAGAAAATAACGTTTTTCAATATATAATGGAAGATGCAAATGAAAGCAGCTCTGAAAGTAATATCAGTGTTACAGGAATTGTTGATTACAGTCAATCCCCTCATCAAATAAATAAAAAGGCTTATAGATTCACAATGAATAAAGTTAAGGGAACAATCTACCAATCACGAATTGGTTTTAACCTCCATTCTCTTCCAATTGGTTATTATACATTAGCTGTCGAATACTTTCCGCCGGAAATGGTTGATATTAACGTAACAGCTCAGGCTACAACAATATTAATAAACAGTCAGATTACCAAATCATTTGGAGCTTACTCAAAACAATCATTCAATTACATCGACAGAACAACGCACCACTGCAGCATATTTACATCGATATTCAAGGATCAGCACCAATCAGGAAGGTGGTTTAGTAATAGGACATATGGTGGTATATGGTGTGAAGGATTACGTATCAAAAGTCGATCCCAGTGTCTATGATCGAGTTTTTGAAATTAGAAATGGGAAAATAGTCATGGAAACTAATTTAGATATTGATACACATGGAATTTACAGTGGAAACAAACTTTTACTCGAAATGACTGACCAAAAAAACTGAACTTGTATTGATCTCGATTTATCTGGTCATAATATAAAACAAGGAGCCAATAATTTATTGTATGGAGATCAAGATATTTATGTTATATTTCCTACTAAAATTAAAGTGTCTGATAAGTTAGAAGTGTCATGCCTAATTTTTTGTAAACATGATTTAGATTTAGGTGGTCATACATTAATAAATGCAAAAATAACACATCATATACGTGGTTATAGAAAGGAAAACCAAGGGAAAAATTTTTTATTTGAAGGAGGTTGGAAACAAGCTATGACCAAGCCTGGAAAAATAAATGAGATAATACTTTTTTATAGAAATGTACGTCTTTCATATCCTAGAATTAGAGTGAGGTTAACAAGCGGACCAGATCCTACAAAAAGAATCTACATCAACCCACGTGAAACACAAGGAAGAACTCAACATTATAGTCCTTCTAATTTCACTACTGATTATTTTTTAGAGGTTGAAGGAACTTTTATTCAAAATCAGAATGATGATGATGTTATGTTGCTCGTTGAATATGAAAGTTAATCCAATTATTGTACTTTATGTAGCTTGAATAATATATTTTAATAATATAAATGAAAACTAGAAAAATATCTATTTTTAACTTTAATCATATTGACAAGAAATTGGAAGGAGAAAGAAAAGAAGAATTAATGGATCTGTATGAATATTATCATAAAAAAGAATGGATACACAGACAAGCTTTAAAATGTTTTATTAGAAAAGAAAATCTTAAAAACTGCCTCATATATCCCTGTATTAGTAGGAGGAGTATCAACTGGAATTACATTAAATCCTGTTTTATTAGCAGCTATTTCAGCTCCTGGTCTAATATTATCTTTTTATCTGGACATGTTAAATATAGATAAAAAATCATATAATGAAGCATCGACAACTTACCAAAAAATATTGAATGAGATTAGAACATATTTAAGAGGTAATGAATATCATCATAATAACTTTATAAATAAGTTGAAAACAATTGATAATTTTTTGATTGAAACTATAGCTAATATTTCTGACAAGTTTGAAATATAATAAAACATTTATGTTCACAAAAGAATCAAATAAGATTAGCAACAATCTTTACTAAATCATCTTTAAATAATTTATTAACCAAATCCCACCATTCTTTATAAAAATCCAATGTTTTCTTAGAATTTATCATTTGTATTTCATTAATAGGTAATCCAAGAAGAATGCATTGTTCATTAATTTGAAAAACTCTTTTTCAAAACCATTTTCTGCATTTGTTCTTTTCTGTGTATTGTAATCAATATATTGTTTTAACCAAGGCCTCTGACTGAATTCTAACACTCTATGCACTTTTTTAATTTGAGTGCTAAATAGAAATATAATTGTAAATTCTTATAATGTAATACATATTTATCATAGAAAATATCATATTGAAAATATTTTAAACCAAATGGAAGCTCAAACAAATTATAATCATAGAAAAGTCAAATATAAAATCATTATAACAGAAAAAGGTTAATAAATATTAAATTCAGTCTTAAAGAAATTTTTTGCATTTGGAAAAACAATGGAAACATACGTAAAGGAGTTAATGGTAGCCTAGCAAGCCAACATATGTATCAAGTAAAATCTTTAATGAAAATCTCGTAGCTGTACATAAAATAAAAGAAACATCATTTCTCAATAGAACTGCTTATGTGGGTATATGTATTCTTGATTTAAGTAAAGCATTGATGTATGATTTTCATTATAATTATGTTAAAAAGAAATATAAAAACAGAGCTCAGTTGTTATTCACAGACACTGATAGTTTATGTTATGAAATCACAGCAAAAGGTTCTTATAAGGACTTCTTCAAAGATAAAGAAAAATTTGATAACAGTGATTATTCACCAGAAAATAAATATCATTTCTCTGAAAATAAAAAAGTGATTGGTAAAATGAAAGATGGAGGTGCTGGAATTCCAATTACAGAATTTGTAGGATTGAGATCTAAAATGTATTCATATATGAAACATGATTTGAAAAATAAAAAAACAGCAAAAGGAAACATGAAAACAATAAAGATATATTATTTAATGATAAACAAATATTACATAAAATGAAAACTATATGATCTGACATAATTAAGTGAAGTACGATCGTCCGGGTGAGTGTAGTCCTGAGAAGGACTGTTTGTGGTGACATTGACTGACGTTTCGACAACCTGAGCGGAAGTCATCATCAGAGTCAAGTGATTTGTGTAACGTCAGTAGATGGTATAAGTACTCTGGTCGTTGATGTGATTGGTCAACGAAGTCGTAATGTTATTGGTCGACTGTCAGTTAAGCCTAGCTGTCATTGGCTGTGGAGACTGTACCCAGTGATTGATGCGTTTCGATCCGTCTTTTGTTAGTCTAATGTGTTTTCGTGTATTGTTAGTAAAATTTGTTGGTCTGTTGTGTGTCTGTTGTAAACAGTGATTGGTGCGTTTCGATCCGTCTTTTGTTAGACTAATGTGTGTACGTGTGTCGTTGTCGGTTAGTCTGTTGTTTGTCCGTTGTTTATGTCGTCGACAAGTCGTTTGTAAGGTGCGGGAAGTTGTAAGCAACGGTTTAGTGGTGTCTGTTCTAAGTTAGTAAACCAGCTTTCCAGTACGATCCGTTAGTAGTAATTAGTACTGTATGTAATGCATTCGGCAGAGTCCCAGTCGATTCTGTGGTTCGTCTGTAAATGGTGTTCAGCAATGTTATTGTTGAGGTCACCATTTCTCGTCGCTCGTTTGTGTTCAGTCAGTCTTACGTTCAAGTTTCTGCCGGTCTCACCGATATAGGTAGCCTGGCAGTCGCAGCAATTTATCTTGTAAATTGCTGCTTGTCTGTTCTTTGGTTGGTCTTTGTCCTTAACGTTCGTCAGTAGTTGCCGTAAAGTGGTGATGGGTTTGTGAGCAACACGGATGTTGTAGGGCTGTAGGATGCGTGCAATGGTTTCAGATGTGCCTTTGATGTAAGGTATCGTAGCTGTGGTGACAGGTGTCGCGTTCGTGTTCGTAATATTAGGTTCTGCACGGTAGGTGTTGCGTCTAACGAAGTCGCGGTTGTAATTGTTTTTACTGAAAACGTTGTCTAAGTACTCACGTTCGTCTGTTAAACTGTCGTGTGAGTCGCAAACTCTGAGTTGCGCTCGTCTCGTTAGGGTACGTATTGTCGTTGCTTTGTGTGAAGTAGGGTTGTAAGAGCATTCGTCAAGTAGTCGGTCAGTATGTGTAGGTTTCCTGTAAACTGTAGTTCGTAGTTGTTTGTTGTCAAGGGTAACCAAGCAGTCTAGAAAAGGTATCTTACCATTCTCCTCGATCTCCTTGGTGAACTGGATGTGGTCGTTCTGTCTGTTGAGGTGTTCGTGAAACTCGTCGATTTCGTCTTTGTGTAGGGCTGTAAAAGTGTCGTCAACGTAGCGTAGCCAGAGTGGTATCGTTCGTTTGTAAGTTTCTAGGGCTTGTTCCTCGATGTTTTGCATAACGATTTCTGCAACCACAACGGAAACTGGTGAAGCCATAGCCGTTCCATGTAATTGTTTGTAGTGTTTGCCGTTGTACTGGAAGTAGGTAGACGTAAGGCAGAGGTTCAGTAAGTCCATAGGGTCGTTCGTAGGTAGTGGCAGTTGTAAAGTGGAGTTGTTGATGGCGGTCTCAGTGCAGTCTAGGGCCAATTGAAGTGGAATACTGGTGAACAGTGATTTCACATCAAAAGACACTAGTTTGTGGTCGTCAGGTACTTGTACTTGTACTGTCTTGATAGTGTCAATAAAGGTCTCCGTAAACTGTAGTTTGTGTCGGGATTCGTCAGTCAAGGGGTTCAGTAACGTATGATCTGAGGAACATGAATTGGGAAGTTATGAATTAAATAGTGTCTCTTTGTTGTTTTGATGATAAAAGATTTGTTCATGATAACGGAATAACATCTTATACTTATGGTCATTATAAAATAGAACAAAATGAAATAATAAAAGAAGAAGTAGAACTATTAAGTTTAATATAAGAAAAACCAAAAAGTGCAAATGTAGCTGATTAGGGGTACGAACACAGATAAAATCAGTTTAAAAAAAGTGTATATGTAGCTGAAATGACTAGAATCAGTAAAAAAAAGTGCATATGTAGTAATATGTGCTCGTTCCCCCATATTACACACTCCTGGCGCCCCCTTTCAGTCTTCATCTGGAATACCAAAGAATTTATATTTTTGCTTGCTGAAGCGTTCCGACAGGTTTCCGGATTTTTGATGTCATAGCGTACGTTTTCAAAAGGTTTGCCCTTCACGTCCAGGATTGCAAACAGGGTGGTTTTTCTCCCGTTCGGGAAGGTTCTCTCCGGGTCGACCAGGCTGAGTTAGTTCCGCGGGATGTTCAGCATCTTGACGTGAGTAACACGTGTAAGTTCTCTGTTGATCCCTCCTAAAAAAATTAGCGTGGACCTGATCCATCTGTATGTTCTTTTCATACAGGTTATAGATCGTCACCTCACCGTCGGAAGAATTGGCAAAGGCTTTCAGCCTAACATTGTGGACGGCAAAGAGCCCCATTAAGTTATTCGCGACGTCCTCAGCCGCGTAACACCCGGGCATAAGAGTGTCCGACATTATCAGGGTCGAACCGTCGGTGTTGTATAAGCTGATGCCGAGCCCACCCGTCTGGTTGTTCCACGAATTGGTGAAAGAGCAGGAAATAAGCCGAAAAAATCGGCTTTCGGAATCGGTTCGTCAAAATTTACGGTGCAGGGGTTCTGTGTCGTGGTGACTGTGAGCACGACCATATCTTCCGCGAAGAATATTTCAGACCGTGCAGAGGGTCAATTAAATGATTTCAAGTGGTTGCAAACCGCTGAAGGCTCGTCTTGGGCAGCATCATCGTCTCGCTGATTGGCCTTTATTACAACCGGGAAGAGCTGAAAGCTGCAATCGAGCCTCACCAGGAGGAAAAGCAAACGCCGCAGATGCAGGAACCTCCGCCGCAGCCTTTCGAGCGCCATGGGCGCTGCTCCCAGCCGAAAAGAGGCGTCCGCCCAATGGATTAGTTTCTCGACGGGGGTCTCCCGACGGGGGTGTGGGGGGCAGGGCCATCAGCTGAAACTTTTTCATTTTAACTTTTGGCCCTATTCATAGACCATGTCTCACAACAAGCTTGTTAAAACTGTTCTTGATGCGGCTACCTTGACCGGGATCGCAGCCGGCATCGGTTGGGTTGTAAAAAAGGTTGCGAAAGAGAATTTCACATTGGGCCCCAGCAGCAGCGCAATGAATTACGTGCAGTTCAGCCGTCATGGCGGGCAGCATTGCGCTCAAACAGTACCTCCAGGACCAAAAAACCCTTCCCGACGACATGTGAAGTTGAATTAAAAAAAACCGCGGTCTATAGAATAGCGACAATCGCAATCATGGTAGGCGGGGCTGTGTTGAATGCAGCAACTTTCATCGGCGGAAATTGTCTCGCGATAGCACTCGGCGGCGGCGACGATGCTGGTCTGGACGAAAAAAAGCGCTACGACAAGGCCCTGGAGGCATACCAAGCGACTGTTACGAAAAATTATTGCGTGACTCGCGTTACTGTCTGGAAGTGTCTAGAATCTTCTGCATATTTAATTAGTGCTGTGTCATCGTGGTTTAGTAATTCTATTTTAAGCCGTTTACATATGTTGCTGTAAATAGTTTCTTATTGTAATGTTTCTTTATTTAGTCGAGTCGGAAAGTTCTAGAATCTTTTGTTGTAAAGTATATAAGCCGATCGGTGTAGCTTTGGAGTTTCTCTTAGAGTCTAAAAGTAGAGTTAAGTAAGTCTGAGAGCTAAGAGTTGGCGGAGGCCGTGTTTATTGAAGTGTGACAGAGGTCGCGTGTACATTTGGCGGAGGCCGTGAGTATTGAAGTGTGACGGAGGTCGAGTATAATTTTATAAGCCTAGTGTGAGCTTATTGTGAAGCCTTATGCAGAGTTTACTACTTTCGTTTGGAATAAATAACCTTGTTGCTGTTCCGACAACCCTGCGTTCTGTTTAGTCTACAAACAACCCACTTCTCACTCATCAACACAACGAACTCGTAACAGCGACTTACAACAAATACTCGCGCGAGCGCACCCAGCTCCTCGACTGGATTGAGAGGAACAAAGAGGTGGCGGCGCAGGCGAATCAGAACCTCACCAACACCAACTACGCCTTCAAACTTTTCAACCACGCGAATCCCGACAAGCCGATCGCGCCCCTTAATGGGCCCAAATTATCTGACTTCTACCAGCCGAGCGAGCTGCAGAAAAAGGGCGAGCTGGTTTTTTTTGGGCGCCGGAACTGCAGCTCTGGGCTACGCCGCGTTTCGTTTCCTTGGAACATAGGGGACATATTACGATGGATGCCAAGCTAGCCAAGACATACTACAGTCCCGGCACCTACTGGAAAGGCCTCGCCGCCATCAAAAAATTGGCTGAGGCGGCCAGGGTCTCGGAAGAGCCCGCAAAAGAGTGGCTCGTGAGGAAGGCGCTTTGGCAGATCTATTTCCCCGCGCCGCGGCACATTCCTTGGCCGGAATTCGATGTGCCCATGCCCAAAAAGGTGCACCAAGCTGACCTTCTTTTTTTTACCGCACGATAAGCTCCCCCGCGGTCGCAAAGTTTTCAAGAACGCGTTAGTAGTATAGAGGTTGGGGGTACTAGACCATTTTCAATGATCTGTTACCAACCCAACCTTATACTACTTTCCATTTGATGGCTAACCAAATTTTGGCAATCTATATATTTTAAAAATTAATGGAATATTGGCCGGCACAGCTGTGCCGTGACGTAATGACTTTGGTTTGTTAATAATCGTACGGTACTGTGTTGATACCAACCCAACTTACAACTGGTGGGGGTACTAGACCATTTTTCCATAATCCAGCACCAACCCAACTTATAACCAAATTTTGACAATCTATATATTTTTAAAATACGTTTGACCCCCATGCGTAACTTTCGCGGAAAAATCATCAAGCGTGACATTCTCGAAAAAATAGGGACATTCCCCAGGAAAATGAGTCATCACAAATAGCTATTGTTTCAGATCACGAGACGGTCATATCATTTTTATTAACCAATCAAAAGCTTCACATTTTCACTTCACAACTGTGAAATTTTTCAGTGAAATTTATTTCATTTGTGAAGTCTAATGTTTGATGTTATAATGTCCATAAGCATAACTTGTCACACCATTATCATGAATATACCGCTTGTCATTGAAACAGCTAAGTGATTATTGATTTCATAACTTTCTAATTCATGGTTTTGATTTCTTATGGTTTTCATAGTGTGATACATTTGTTTATTTCCTAATATTAATCCTCCGGATTAGAGTGGGTTCGATTCCCACCGAGGTCATAAGAATTTTTTCTTTGCCTCGTGTGGTTCCCTGATACCCTTTACTAGGGCTAACGCCCAGTGGGTTTATCATGGGTTTCTCTAGCACTTTAATTTACACTGCAGAGTTAATTCTCTGTTTCACCACTTGTGTTTATAGTGCTACGCGGCACAACATATATATGTACCCTTACTTTCTCTTCGCCGCGATTCACCACCTTAATCGTCCCCGACTTTCTCTGTCCGACCTCGTAGCTTAGTCGGCAGAGCAACGGTAGATCTAATCCGGAGGTCGTGGGTTCGATTCCCACCGAGGTCATAAGAATTTTTTCTTTGCCTCGTGTGGTTCCCTGATACCCTTTACTAGGGCTAACGCCAGGTGGGTTTATCATGGGTTTCTCTAGCACTTTAATTTACACTGCAGAGTTAATTCTCTGTTTCACCACTTGTGTTTATAGTGCTACGCGGCACAACATATATAGATACTGACTCATAGCCCAGCCATATAGATTATTAGCATCTAAATACATAATATACTTTGAGGGCGCCTTCTCATCATATTTTTTCATGTATTTATTATTTGCCTCTCCATATCGGTTAGCTATGTAACTAATACCTCCACGCATGCCTTTTTCAATGAATTGAAACATGTCGACACCAGTCATTAATTCAAGTTTAATATTAGTCATCTTTAACATCGCATTCCAACTCAGACCAGGACTTGTGAAGTAATGACATGGGTCAAGTTTATAGTATTCCAGACAAGTTTTCCTGACGTTTTCAAATACATCAGTCAGAAGAAGGATATCTGATTTCAGATACAAGTCGTGGTATTCACCAATATTTTTAAGATGAAAAGTGTTCCATACATTTTGAGCATGTTCATAGTCTTTGTCTGATATATGTTCATCATGCAGGATGATGTAAAATTTTTCTTTTGGTGGTAGCTTTTCATTGAATCGATCAGTCATATGGATAAACTCCTTTTTGAGACATTAAATCAAGCTTTTTATCTTTGAATCTTTGAGATGTATACTTTAATGAATCTTTTGGTAGATTACTCACTAGTTTTTTCAGACTTGAGCTCATGAATTGGAAACAGTCAATGAAGGTCAGATGATTACCAAGCATGAAAGCCATATATTTCTCCATGTTATTTGGAATTGCATTGATGTTCATTTGACACTTTTCACCTTTTTTGTTTGTGTATGTATGCTTCTTGACTATTTCACCGATTTCTTGCATTATGAAATGGCTATCATATCCTCGGAGAAATATTACAGGAATTTTATCAGTTATTTGGAAGTTAAGATTGCAATCTTGATGAGCGGATCCTCTATATTTTCCTGTAATATGACAATGGTCTCTGACTCTTACATCGGTTTTATTATATTTTTTTATTACAAATATGACATTCATCAGCTTTTTTGAATTTCTCTTCATCATCTTTTGTCATTTTCAGTGGTTTGTTGAATTCTTTTTTCATAACTCTTTTACAATATTTGACTTCATCTAACATAGCTTCCATAAATTTGTACACGGATTTTTCACCTCTGTTTGTTTGTATTGGTTTTGTGTATTTGTCATCGTAACAACAAATGACTTTATATCCATAACCACAGTCTACATGCTTCTGATATGCTTCTGTATATGATTTATTATCATTGGGTTGACATTTCTGTTATAGCTTCAAAATCTGCATATATTACAAATGGCACTGGTAGTTGTTTGTGGAAATTATTGAATTTCAATATATTGTCGTCTTTAGTTGGCATTCTTATCGCTTGTGTGCCATTTACTTGGATGCAGTTTAACTTTATGATTGGCTAATACTTTTTCAGAGCTGAAGCATTGCAAACAATGCATACAGAAATGTTTCCTCTCTTTGTGTTTTGTTTGATTGTACATGAATTTATTGAAGTCGTTTATTAATACGTAATGTTTGTTTTGATTTTCCGTAATCAATAATAGATTCAAACAATCTTCATTCTTTTCTTTTGAAATATGAATGGGGCATGGTTGTTTGTCTTCATAACCGAAAACATTAATATTAATCTCATTTTGCTTTTCTATTTTGTTATACTGCTTTGTGGTGGCTGGAAATTCAATTCCTGAATAATTGAGATTTTCAATAAAAGCCTTGTCGACTTTTTTGATTCTCTTTGGGTATTTAGCTTGGGGGTTTAAATGTCTGATATGACACCATCTGAAGCATTTATTGTCCTCATTTTTCATGTTTATTAAACCTTTTGCACTATTTCTTAGTTCTTATGGCAATTTGATGTATGAAGAACCTTTCATCGGTTTATATTTTACCACATTGAGATAATGATTGTTGACAGATTGAATTGTCCATCCTGATCCCTCAGAAATCCAAACTGCAATTTTATTTAATATATTTTGTTCAGATACTTCGAGTGATTCAGTAATCTCAGGATTATTTGTAATAATCTGTGTTTGACTATTGAAATAGGCGGTCTTATAAATTGTTTCTCCATCTGACATTTTTGTGAATGTTACCTCAAGCGTCTCAACGAATTTTAGTCCATTCATTGATTTTAGTATACTTATGATATGGTATGCAACAGCCTTTCTTGTGTTTTGTAGTTGTACTAGCGGGTCTTTATTATTTTTTATATCGATTTTATAAGACTTGGTGTAGCCTTTCAACCTTACTGCGACACCTTTCATCTGGCAAAGAATGCATTTACATTTTTGTTTTAATTACGACACATTACGCTTTATCTGTTTGCTCTATCTTAGTCCTTGGTAGTGGTACCGGTTTTTTTGGTCTTTGGCATTGGAACAGGTTTTTTGGTTCTTGGCATTGGAACTGGTCTGACTCTAAATTCCATTGAAGGAGCAATTATTGTTTGTTAATACTGATTGACCATTTCACGAACACTCTTTCTTGTTGTTGGAACTGGCTTCTTCTTATCCTGTTTCAATAGCAGATTGATTAGCTGAGATTTACTCAATTTTTTGAGATCTCTTTTATTCATATTATTAGTTGAGATAATATTTCATTATAAACTATAATATTATTATTCTTTTAAGCATATTTTGGTATAAAACTGTTATAAAGATATATTATTTCTATTTAAACTATATTGAATTAATTTTTTGTGGTGCGTTTGACTATGATTAAAAATTCAAGTGATCCCTGAAGGATCCTTTGAACTATGAAATTTTTTATTGATTTCTTTTTTATTCACATTATATGTATTTATTGCTTTCTTCCATATGTTTGATAATCTCAAAAATAATATCATCATAACAATTACTCAATAAATATTTACACTTGTTTTTCACATACATCTCTTTCATATAAAGTTGTTTTTCAGATATTTGGTATGAACCTGATGGAGATTTAAATTCAATGCATAAAGAATTGTATCTGCTTGTTGGATTCATTATCATAAGGTCACATTGTCCTGCCATATATCTCTTTTTCCAACATGATATTCTGATGTCTTCAGTCAATTGATTTTCGCCTAAACCAGCAATCATGAGAGCTTCAGAATATTTTTTTCTTATAATATCAACAACTTTACAATGTAAGTCAAATTCAGTTTCAATTATTAATTTGTTATTTTTACAATTATGGTATGCTCTTTTCCTAATTGATGGTATAACTTTCATTGTTGCCCAAAGTTTTAATTCTTTTGCTTTCGGTTGTTTGGAAGAAAATATCAATGAGTAAAAACCAGATTCATTTATGAAGAAACATTTATAGGTCTTTTCACAACCACTAATAGGCCATCTTATTTTGAAATCCATTAATTTTTTATCATATTCATCTACATGATTTCTGATTGCTTTTCCTGTATTTGTATATTCTAAAATTGGGGCTATCTCTTTTCCACAGAACCATATCTCATTATTTTTGTCGACATAACAATTGATTTCAACTTTTAGTTCATCATTTTTATAATTTCTCTTTTGCATTTCCATTTATAATATTATATAATAATATTCTTTTAAATGATTTCTAATATGCGTTTAAATCATATAACTAACCACTGGTTTTTCGAAATAGTTAAAATCTTTTAATTTTTCTAATTTATCATATACGAATATATCTTTATTGTCTGTTATATCTTTTTCATCTAAATAATCGTAATAGAGTTCATAAAACATATTCTCAAAGGTTTTAAAATGATCGTTTAACACTATAGTAATCCACTTTTTAATATGCGATTTATCTCTTAGTAAAAAGAAATCATTAAAATAGTTATAATTATATTTTTTATCAAATAGTTTAATTTTTTTGTAATATTTTTTCATTCTATCTGCTATTTTTATATTATTTCTCTCTTTATCAACTTCTTCCAATAAAAACAATGATTCGATACCAACCAGTTTAACGATTTTGAATTTTATTCTTAAATGTGATCTTATTCTATCAAATACATTCATTTCTTCAAAAATATCATATAAATGTAAAAATCTAATTAATCTATTTTTAGCATTATCTAAGTGATTCATAATAAAATATAATTACATAAAATATAACCAGAAATAATTATATTTTTGGTCATGATATGACAACAAAACAGTATATACTGATACCTTTTATTACATATATATGTTAGATAATTATTTAAGTCATCTCACATGTCCTTTAAATCCCTGAATGGTATCCAACTATTGAAATCATCACTATATCCCTTCCATTTAACCAAAACTTGTTTCCTTTTATAATCTCTTCGAATGACTTTATCAATTCTGAATACATCTTGTTTTGCTTTCAGTAATTCGGGTTCATAAAATTATCCTTTTATTTCTTCATTATTCAAATCTTTTAGTTTGTATGTGATTGGATTAGTGTGTTGGATCTCATCTACTATGAATAATTCTTCTGTCCAATTTGGTGTATAACCCTTGTCGAATACGTTTCGTTTATACTTAGATATTCTGACCTTATCACCAACTTTGAATTTCGGTTTAGATGTTACCTGCTCGATATCACCATGTAGATTGAAATAAACAGTTCCTTCATTGCTCTTTTTGCTTGCTTCTATAGGTGTCATCTTTATGCTTGAATGTTTTGTGTTATTGTACTGTTTTAATATTTGGGGTAATATATCTAAATACTGTGTATTACCTTGAACTGCTTCCACATTTTGGACTTGATTGTTCGATTCCATCTTTCAACCACTGAGGATTTTTCCTCATTCTCTGTGGAGTATATCTGTATATTATATTTCTCCAACAAGTCCTTCAAATGTTTGTTATAGAATTCTTTACCTTTATCAACCCATAGATATTGTGGTTTTCTGCCTTTATTGAATATTGTTTTAAAGGCACTCATGACGGATTCACCTTTTTTGTCTTTTAAAGGAACAATCCAACCATATTTACTGAAAACATCAATAACCATCAGAAGATATTTGTAACCTCTATTTCATTTGCCGAATTTTTGCATATCAACAAGATCAGCAGCCCAAATCTCATCAATATGGTTGACAATCACATGCCGTCGAGTAAAGTTACGCTTTATTGGTGTATGTAATTCATCTCCTAATTTTTCTTGCCAATTTTCTTTACTCAACGGCTTTTTCCGTTTTTTGGAACACCAAGACCAAGTTTTTGCTTCGTATTTATTGTATTTCGAGCCAACCAGTGACCCCATTGTCTCTCATTATAAGGAACTTTATCCAGTGTTTGCACCATTTTCCTGTCTGCTTTATTTTTACACTTTTTATCATCTTTGCAAATGGAATAATCAACATCATGTTGCATTGCTATTTCATCAGTCATTCCAGTCGGTTGTTGATATATCTCCAACATTTCTCCGGTTTTCGGATCATATCTGACCTGTTCTTCAAGCGGATTATATGGACCGGTATAATTATGTCCAGGTAATGTAAATCCTTTTTTTTTGGTTTTGGAAGTTTGCCGATCGCTTTGTGGATATCAATTGCACCTCCTTTTGGAGCAATGGTTCGAGACAGATCACCGAGAATACTGTCCAATGTCTGGTCAATATATCTGTCTGCTGTCTGTTTTATCTTTCTCTTTGCGAAATCTGATTTAACGGCTTTTGACAGACCAAGTCTTCCCATCTTTGTCAATCCTGATATGATTTCAGTACTTGAATTACCGCCCATGTCTTTTTGCATGGGTTTAACTAGTTTCCCTGATTTTTAAGAAATTTAGTTTTTTTGATTTTGCATTCTTGACATATATTTCACTACCTGAAACAATATGATTTCATATATATATGAATTACATATTTTTGAAATAGTTGATTATAAATTTATGGTTCACTGATTTGTCTTTTTGACTAAATGATGTGTTATGTATGATGTTAAGTATCGATTTACCTTTTTGTTTTTCTAATAGATAATACAAACACCAATAACCGCATAACACAGAATCACGCTCTTGTATTTCATCTGTTGAATATCTAATCTTTTCACCACTTGTTTGTAAATATTTTTGTATTTCAGTTGGCATTATTAAACCAAACGAATCAATGTGTTCACACATATGTTTGTCAATATTTCTATAACAAACCCAATGAGTACCAGGTCCAATATAAGAATCAAGATTTATAATTTTAACTTCAGGTTCATTTATTTGATTTGGTAAATTGCCTCTGCTAAATACACCTCTAAAATGTTTTATATCTAATTTGTTAACCCAGTTGATTAAATCAAAATTACTCAACGGTTTATCTATAAATTTTATATCAGCTGACCTAACAGAGGGATTTTGGACCATGCGTTTTCGTTGAATGCTGTATCTTGATATACGCCGAGAGCTCCTGTCAATAATCCTCCTCCCTGTCGTTTTTTTTGTCTTTTTTTCTCTTCTTTTTTGGGCTTTCCATAACCAAGCATGTTATTATTCATCTGATCCCAAGTACCGAAAAATGGATCGCTTCTTTAATCTACAAGTAATACTAAACCTCCATCTTTTTTTATTTTTGGAGGAAGATGAACAGGTAATGATCTTTTAGATCTTCTATCTACCTGTAAACCTTTACCCATAATACTATCTAATAACATCGGAGCTGCTATAGACAATAAAATCGATCCCAAACCAGAAGCTGATTGCCTTTTAGTCGGTTTAATATGAACACCAGAACCCGTTTGTAAAGCATTTAGAATATCTTGTTTTTGTTTGGCTGTCAGGTATTCTTTATATTTAATTAATTGTTCAACTTTTGAGTCAGGAATAAGAAATCCCCCTTGTTGACCGCTTCCAAAACGTTTATTAATACCAAGGCTTGCTAAACCGGAAAGAGCTCCTGTGACTAGAGGAGCTGCTGCTTTTTTACAAGAGGCATTGCCATTGGTAATAATTTAGATGATAAACCTGGTAATGAACTCCATAGGCTACCTCCATGTCTTGCAACTTTACGTATCTGACTTTTTCAAATTTTGATGTCAACACCTTTATTCATTTTAATAGCTTTCTGAATTCGTTTAGTCTGTGTTTTTGTTAACATAAGTTCATCATTACCTTTTAAATCAGATTTTTCTAATCTTAAAGTAATGGCCGATTTATTTGCATAAGCTCTTGAAAGCTTTTCCATTTGACCTTTGCTCAATTTAACACTATAAGGAAAATATTGCGTCATATGTTGTATATAATATATGTTACATTAAATTAAAATTTTATGTTTGATTTGTATATATTATATTTTTTATGTTTTTTAACGAAACATGAGTTTACCATCCTTCTGTACAAGTTCAGCTTCCTGCTCATATAAAATCAGAGCATAGGTACTATAATCAGCATTTGTTCCAACACTTAGTTCGTATTTGAATTGTAATTTTGTTGTTCCATCTCTGATGTGGAGTTTTTGTTTAGTAAGATCAAACTAGACAAAGGGAAAGATTGTACTGAAATTACTTCTGTTAAGTAACGTTCCTTCTCCATATTCATTGTTTTTATGGACATATTTTAAAATATCTCTATATACTGTTGTTGCATCAGAATCGGGTGTATAATGTAATTCAGGATACTCATTACCATTTGCTACTACGAGATGACAATTTGAGAGAGTTCTATTATTTGCTACTAAAAAAAACAAATACATGTCTAGGGTTACTTATTCCACTTGTAATATTAAAGTGTCCGGCTCTTTGTTGTGAAAATTTTGATCTCATGATTTCCTCTCTAAGATAAGTCCATTTTTTATTTTTAATGAATTCTCTAGCGTATAATGATTGACCTTGACTATTAAATATAATTCTAGGAACTTTTAATTGCATTTTTGATATTATAACTCTACAATCAGTGCCTGCTTGCCAAATAAGATTAGCATCTGATTCGATTTCTAAATTAAGCTCCAGACGTGTATTGGGCAGAAGTTCATCTCGGAGAGCCTTAAAAAAACTGTATCTATTAAGTGGTAAATCACAAGGGATGGTATTTGAAGTACCAAATAAAGCTTTTCTTGCAGCAAAACCCTTATTAAAAGTAGCTTTTCGTTTTGCAAGCTGATTTGTACCACTTACTTCGAACTCTTCTTCCATGGCGTTTCTTGTTGTATCCAAATAGAAGAACTCATTGGTTACTGTCGATTCAGCATATTGAGGAGAATATTCTAATACATTCTTGATATTAACAACATGATTTGCATCATTACAATCATAAACTTTTTTACCATTTAGATTTACTTTGAAATTATTGATTCATGATCATCAACTGCAATATTACCACCATTACCCAACAGTTCTACTTTAAAATCAACTACGATTCGCGAGTTATACCAATCAAATGGAGTGACTTCACCTGTATTATCAACAATAAATCTATGACCATCTTTCTTCTGAGATTCATTATTAGCAACTGTAGTATTCAATGGTGTTTCTAATTCGAAAACGACGTCTTCATATCGTTCAACGTATTTACTATTTCTAGACATATAATATTAGATTACATAATTTTTCTCAGTTTACCTCCCGAAATTATTCTGTTTACTCTCTCATTAATCTCATATTGTGATAGAGGTTTTGTTGCTGTCATTTGATTCATTTCAGGTAATGATGTTGTCTTATTTGTTTTGCTTAATAGTTGAATTATTTTATCACCTACTTTTTTACCAGCATGTTCTCCTGTTTTTGTGGCATCTGTTTGAAGAGCCTTTTTCGAAGCGATTTTTGCAGCCTCTTTCGTTGTTTTACCGAATAAATTACTAGCAACTGATTTGAAAATATCAGTCAATGCTCCACCATAGATTTCACCGCTATGAACATGTTTTTTCACATACATTCCTAAATCAGGATCGTATCGTTTTTTATATTCAAATTGATTCATATACAATTAGATTATATTATATCGGTTTTGACCGTAGAATTAATGTCATGAACCAATCAATTCCATTTAAATCAATAGGACGACCAAGTGCATCAGTTATATAAAACCTCATTTCATCAGTATGTGTTTTTGAAACATCATTGAATAATCATCTTCTGGGCTCGAATTTGAAACTATAAATTCTGGTTAAATTATCTGTTGGTATTACTGCAAGTTGTTTGAATATCCACTTAATATAGAACTTGTTACAATGTCAGAATGAATATTGATTTTGTCTACACTGTTGGTGATATTTGGTAATTGCTGACTGTATTCTGTTAGTATTATTATTTTTTATCAAAACCAATTAAATTACCGAATTCAGTTCCTCTGAGATCTAGTTGATAATCATCATCAAGTTCGATTATTACTCTATATGAAGACAGCACGAATAATATATTAATGGGATATTTATCTTTTTCTGCATGTTTTTGTTCGACCATATATTGATGAATAAAATCATTAATATCTTCATAACTATACATACCATTAACAAAAGTGATTGTTTCCCAACTAGTACCACCATCATGAGTGTATTTAATCTTATTATTTTTATAAGTTTCAGATATGTTATGCCATGAATAAGTCATCATGACAGTATCAACAGCTATTTCATGTTTCATATCCTGATCAAGTTTTAATATTGTTTGTAAGTTAATTTTGAAATCATGTGTTTTGCTTCTACCGACCTTTTCTCTATCAACAGATGATATATAAATCGATCTTTCTTCCATATATCATTAGATTACATATTTTCTCAACAAATCATTCAATTGATTATTGTCAATGACTCCTATTTTATTCAATATATGAGTTATTTGTGTAAATTCCTTTTTTATACCATCATTTCCTGATAGGATTGATCCTCCAAGTAATTCCATTCTGTCAAGTAAATCATCTGAATTATTATAATATATAACGCCAGATCCCAATCTTCTATATTTATTAGAAGTACGGTTAATTGGAATTTCAGATAATGTATTTAATTCATTGAAAATCATTCTCGACAGATCACTGTATTTCTTTTTACTGTTGAATCTCTTTGTCAGCAGATCAATTGTACCAAAATCTGCTTTTTTATCATATACCTTTTTACCGTCCCTATATGCAATCATTTTCAATTGACCAAATAATTTTGGCAGATCAATAACTAAATTTCCATAATCACCATTTTGTGGATTTACTTTGTATGCATTCCTTTTTTTCTGTGTATATATTCCAGATCCAAGTGTATCCAAACCTTCAGGTATTATTTTTATTCTTTGCCTATATTTTTGTAATGACTTGATTTCATTTGTTAATTCATTGATTTTTTCAGCATTTTTTTGGTTTAGATTTTTTAGTAGTCGATAATACTCCTTGTCGACGTCCTAACTCTTTTGTTAATTTACCTAATTTATTATCATAATCATCAAAATCAAGTTTTTTATTTCGAACACCCTTTAATACATCAGACGGTGTATGGTGTTTATATTTGATTAATGTTTGAATATCAGCAGGATTGAATCCTTTATCTAAATCCGACTTATATTTAGGTGGTGATTTTTCCATCATTGCTGGTTTATAATCAATTGGTAACTTTTTACCTTGTACTGGGGTTTCAGGTAATTGGTTATAAATAATTTTATCTTCTAAACCACTTGTAATAGCTTTTTGGTTTTTTGCAGTTGTTCAATTAATTTATCCTGTTTTTTATCAATACTGTGTTTAACATCTTTTTCAACATCTATTATTGGTTTGAATACTTCTGATATTCCTTCATATTCATCTTGTTTAGCTTCCTTATATTCTTTCAACTCTTTTCTTACAGCTCTGTTTTTTTTACCTGCCTCTATTTTTAAATTACTTAGCTTTTTGAACTGTTCAATATCCATTATATATAATAGTTATCTAAACTTATCTCTACTTATCTAAACTTATCTAAACATATATATATATATGGAAATACCTAATTACGATTTCAATGAAGATGAAAATACTAATTTCACACAACTATATCGTTATATGCCTGATAAACCATTTAGAATGCTAATCTGTGGAAATTCGGGATCAGGAAAAACTAACCTTCTGTATCACATGCTTATGAAACCATTAGTCTATTTTGATCAGCTTCATCTATACGGTAAAAATCTTGAACAAGAGAAATACAAACACATGATCGAAACAATGGACGATATCAGTAGACAGGTTGGTTATGATATTATACATTACAATAACGATGAAATAAAACCCGTTGATAGTCTGGATAGTGATTCTCAAAAATAGTAATTTTGGACGATTTCATTTGTGATAAAAATCAGAAACCATTAATTGATTAATTTATTCAGGGGAGACATAAAAAGTGCTCATCGATATATCTCAGTCAGAGCTTCTATAAAACACCAAAAGACATAAGATTGAACTGCAGCCATTATGTTGTTTATGAGTTTCCAAGAAATAATGAGAGAAATTTGATCAATATCAAAAAGCAACTAAAAAACCATATTCATTTCTATATGTTGACAAACCAAAGAAAATGGTCAAAAGGAATTTTTATGGAAATATATAATTTAATAGTATATGGGAATATTCAATGACAATGTTCATAATCCACATACAACTAATGTGGTTAGTGGAGTAAGAGGGCCTCCTGGTGTAGGTTACAAACTAACCGCAGATGGTAATTATGATATTGATAATAAAAAACTAACTAATTTAGCTGAAGGTACTGAGAATAGAGATGCCATAAACAAACACCAATTAGATACTGGGTTAGCTGACAAATTAAGTAAAATAGCTCAGGGAGATTTAGATATGAATTTAAAACATATCAAAAAAACGCAAAAATAGCCAATAATTTTCAAGAACTTGACATGGAAAACAACAGAATAGTCAATTTAGGAGATATTTCATCTTCCAGTTCCAATTCTTTTAGAGCACAAGAGGCTGTGAATGTCCAATCAATGGAGAGTTATGTTGAATCCCAAATTAATACAAAAGCTGATTTAACAACTAATTCAACACAAACATTCAATGGTAGGATACAAGTACCTGACTTTAATCAATTATCGCATTCTGGTAGTGATATTGTAAATCTCAAATACATTAACAGTATCTTCCTTTCCAAAAAAACTGGAGGTGTAATGCAAAACCCAATACAATTTAATTCTGATATAGATAACAATAAAAAAAAGATTCATAATCTAGGTAATCCTCTGTTCAACAGCAGTGCTGTGAATAAATCATATGTAGATTCACATAATTCAAATAATAATTATTTACGTACTGATGGATTTGAATAAGAACGAAAATCGTGTAATAAATACGCTTGATCCGTCTGATGAACAAGATGCTGTTAACAAACGCTATCTCGAATCTCAATTAACTGACTATCTTAAACGCAATAGTTCAAATGGAATTACTTTTAATTTAAAAATGAACAATTATAACATTATTGGTTTGAAAAATTTTGATAGTAGTGATACAGCTGACAGTGATGTACCAAATATTAAATATATCAAAGACAATTATGTTCATAGACGATTTGGTATTCTAGAAAGTGATCTTAATGCTAACAACAACAAAATAATTATCTCAGTTTACCAAAAAATATAGAAGATGCAACAAATAAACAATATGTTGACAATAATTTTCTGAAACTTGATGGAAGTAATCATCTATTAGCGAATTTGGATTTACAAAAGACAACAAACATAATAAATGTTCCTGATATCGTTCATAATGATTCATCAGTTGTAAATAAAAAATATGTCGATGACAAAACTAAAGCAGGACCTTCACATTCACTTGAAAATAAATTTAAATACATTATGGAAGATATAAATGCAATATCAACTGAATATGGTTGGATTTCAGATAAGATTGACAATCTGAGTTGGAGTTTTCATATTAACAAAAAGGTTCTATACTTCAAAGCCACGGCAAGGCCTCAGTTTGAGATTTTCCCGTAACGACCTCACTCTCGGTTATTAAGTAGTTAAAAACGATCGTACAGTTCAAAAAATTAATAGCAGTAAGTCACTATATATATATTACACAACCCATATTGACAGTGTTACTCCTCCAACACCAAATCAATTGCCACTATATTTAGTCGTTTATGGTGTCGATTTTTATATAACTAATATCGATTCATCAGTTTATAATATTCTGCTTTATGAAACATAAAATGATAGAATGACAATGAATGTTGATATTGATTGGAATGATCATGACATATATGATTCTTATTCAAATAAAGTTCTAATGTTGGGTGATACAGAAGGAAATGTTATTTTCAGACAAGGATTACTCATAGAACAAAAATTTTCTGTCACTGATAAAATCAATTGTCTCGATGATATTGATATAAGAGACAAATCAATAGTCAGCCATTCAAAAAATCTCATTCATTATGACACTGGACATAATAAGATCACATTCAACCAACCTACAAATATATAAAATAAATTCAAAGTAGCAGATCGAATTTATTGTAATGAAAATTTATACATTTCAAGTGGTATTTATAGGGGTAATAAAAAATACATGGATTTCGAAAATGATAAACTAAATTTTTATCAACCAATAGATTTCAGTCATAATAATATCACCGGTTTACCAATCATGTTAAATGCAGAATATTCCGGAAGCATTGCATCCAATGAATATTATTTATTAAATTTAGGCACACTTCAAAATAAGTTTTTATTACCATTCAATGCACAATTGAAAACAATTTCAGTTTATTATGAAGGTAATAAAACTAGTAATTACATCATCATCATACGTACGCAACAACAAACAGGTCGTAGTCGTAGAAATACCACTAATGACGAATATCGAAATGAAATAGCACCATATACTCTTACAAAAATCAATACTAATAAAAATTTGAATAGTGGTGTTTATTATTTCAGTATTAATTTTGCACAGTTTGGAGAAAAAGCAACATGTTATATAATATTTTTATTTTCAAAAACTAATTAATATAATTGAATATTATATGGGAATATTAAATGTAACACTAATAATCTACATTCAGCATCTTCAATTACTTATGTTGGTGTAAGAGGTCCTGCTGGTGTTGGTTATAAATTAACTAGAGACGGTAATTATGATATCGATAATAAAAAAACTAACTAATTTAGCTGAAGGTATTGAGAATGGAGATGCCATCAATAAAAACCAAATGGAAAGTCACATTAGAAATGGCGATTTGGATATACAAGGAAAAATAAATATTCGTCGAGGTGCTATCTCCATTGATGAAATAAATAGCCAGATATCAGCAGCTGATTTGAATAAACTATTTGAATCTAATGCTAATAATATAAGTTCGGGGAATATACCTGTTTATGGTGATTTTGGTACCATCTATTGCGATCGTGTAAAATTCAGACATTCAAATAATTTGGTTTTTTTAAAACCAAATTCACAAACAGGAAATTCGACGCTTTTCATTCCTAACTTGAATGGGCAAAATGATACCATCGTATTACAGAGTTATGTCAATAAAAGAGAAGAAAAAGTAAGAGGCTTCATTGAAAAAGGTGAAAAAGACGTCATATTCGGAAATAATACAACAATTTATTTTCACAAAAATATTAATATTAAAAAATCATATTTTATAAAAAAAGATGACCTGGAATCCTACAAATCAATCATTTACAAACTTCTTTCCAATAACAACTATACTAGAACACGAACTCTGAATCAAGGAGCAAAATTAATGATAGACACAATAAATGGAAATTTTGGACCTGCTCAACTTAATTTTCAATCTGTCTGAATGTTGAAGTTGAATATTATTTTGTTTGCAAATATTAATCAGAATATTATTTAGATGATATTTTCTGATATAAACTGATTTTTTCCTTATTTTGTATTTATTTTCATTCAAATCAATATAATCTTTATGATAATTATAATATTGTATGATTCCACAATTTTTACAAACATCCACACCATTATCATTTATAATTTCTTGTTTACTACAGCATAACTCAATTAATGAATTTGTTACATCTAATTGTTTCAAACAAAATGGGCATGTTATATATTCATTAGATAGTTCATCATGAATAACCTTATCACACATATACTATAATTATAGATTTTATTTTTTAAAACAAACGCAGTTTACTTTTTTATAATATATAGTTTAATCATTTTGAGATTGGTTTGGGGGGTGGGGATTGGAGAGGGGATAGGATTCCGTCGCCATCGCTTTGCTCTTCCCACCAAGCGACGGAAGAGATTTTTAACGCTTCACCATCCCCGTCTCGCTCTTAAGTCAAACGCTTCTCTATGACTTAATAGCTTTGATGCCGTGAAGCTAAATCTCTGGGGAGGGGGAACAGTGAAATCGTTTAATATAATTATTACGTAAAAGCAGTAGATGTAACCACGGATGATATGGAATGGGTTTTTTTCGTGATAATTAGATGTAATAATTATATAAAATCATTTTATGAAACCACAAATGGAAAGAAGTATAAGGTTGGGTTATTAAGAAATCATTGAAAATGGTTTGGTACCCCCAACCTCTATACTACTCGTGTTGACCGTCGCCGATGTGGCCTGCCGCTACAAAGAGGCCGAACCCTTGACCTCGAAAAATTCTGAAGAAGTCGCCTCGGCTTTTCAGAAAATTTACAAGCGCAATCCTCTGAACTGGCCCGAAATGCTGCAGGTGGACCCCGAGGGCGAGTTCATGGGCGCTGTTTCCAAGAAGATGGAAAAAAACAAAACCTTCATCCGGCGCAAGCGCACGGAGAATCACCGCGACCAGGCCATTGTCGAACGTTCCAACAGCACCCTGGCTGAGCGCCTGTTCGGCTACCAGTACGCCGTGGAAATGCATTTGCCAGAGAGGCAGCGCTCTGTTGTGTAGGTGAAACGGCTTTCCGAAGTTGTTGCAACTTTGAACAATGAAAAAACAAGCCTCACTGGCAATTGACCCGCATAGACGATAAAAGAAAAATCCGTTTTCGCCAAGCCCTCAACGACATACCGGAGACCTGTGGGGGCGCGCCAAAACTTACTCCCCTCTTTCGTCCGTGTCTGCTATTTCTACCAGCCTGGCGAGCTGGAGGGCAGCAAAAAGGAGCCACAGATCCTATTCGGTCTTTGAAAGTGTTCCAGATTGAAAAAATGGTCCAGAAGCCTGACCAACCTGTTATGTACTATTTGCATGATGGCCCCAAACGAAGTTTCGTGCGCGAAGAGTTGTTGGTCATCCCGCCAAACACAGAGTTTCCGCCTGAAAGCCTCATTAGCTCTCAAGCTCAAAGATGAGCTCCCACAAATCTTTTTCTGCAGCCTCTGTGACTGTGAGTTGGGGGTGTATCCGAAGGCGTTTGTGTTGACGCCGTCGTCCACGCTCCATCTCTTCAAGTCAAACGCCGGCATTCCGAAGATCTCGTGCCCATCGCTCCGCAGAAGGTTCAGTGCATGCGTCATCTGTGTGTTGCCGAATAGCATTTCTTTGTAGTTCTCATGTAGGATCTGCTTCTTGACCACGCTCTTTTTCACTCCCTTCGTGATATTTTTTCGTCCGCCATGAGAATTGAATACTTTTATGGCCGCAAGAAGACGCATTCGGCGATTGGCGCTCCAGCGCATTCGTCTTTCATTTTCGCCTTTCATTTTTTTTGTTTTTGACGGAGTGGAGAGGATGTTCTTTCGGATAGTCGCTCGTGTCGAAGAGATCTGTTCTGAGCGGATTCCCTCGGGGTTTTTCGGGGTAGAACCCCCTTCCATGTTGTTACGAGTTCGATTGTGTTGATGAGTGAAGTGAGAAGTGGGTTGTTTGTAGACTAAACAGAACGCAGGGTTGTCGGAACAGCAACAAGGTTATTTATTCCAAAGAAATGTAGTAAAATCCACACAAGGCTTCACTATAAGCTCACTCTAGGCTTGTAAAATTATACTCGACCTCCGTCAAACTTCGATACTCACGGCCTCTGCCAAATGTACACGACTTCTGTCACACTTCAATAAACACGGCCTCTGCTAACTGTATAAACGACCTCTGTCAACTTCAATAAACACGGCCTCCGCCAACTGTATAAACGACCTCTGTCAACTTCAATAAACACGGCCTCCGCCAACTGTATAAACGACCTCTGTCAACTTCAATAAACACGGCCTCCGCCAACGCTCTTAGCTCTGAGCTCTTCTCTCTAAGACTCTCAGACTTACTTCTTTACTTTTAGACTCTCCGACACTCTCTTCTCTTTCTTAAGAAAAAAACTAAAGCTTCACCGATCGGATTATATACTCTACACAATAAAATTCTAGAACTTTCCGACTCGACTAAATAAAGAAACATTACAATGAAAAACTATTTACAGCGACATATGCAAACGGCTTAAAATAGAATTACGGAATCACGATGATTCAGCACTAATTAAATATGCAGACGATTCTAGACACTTCCAGACAGTAACGCAAGTCACGCAGTAATTTTTCGTAACACATGTCTTTGGAAAGGTCTTCTGTTCTCCAGCAGCAGGCTGTCCGTGTCCGAATAGAGCAGCTCGCATTTCGGTCCATAGTGCTTCTTGAGAGTGTTGTCGAAGAAATCGTACTTCAGGATTTTGCTGTTTTCGAGGATTCGTCATTCCGACGTAGCCCGGTTGGTTCAGAACCAGTTTCCTCTTCCGCATGTCTACTGCGGAAAGATTGTTTGAGAAGAACACGTGCCTACAATAGAGGGGGATAGCGATCAATTTCCGGAGTTTGTTTGTTTCCCCGACGCGCACCAGTTTCACGTCAACGCGGTTGCGCAAATTTTCCATGGTCTTTTCGAAAACTGAATTGTTCATGAGCTTGTAGAAGTCTTTCTCGAGACTGTTTTTTGCCTTATTTCTGAACTCCGTGTTCATCCGGATGTACGGCTCCATCCAGCGGCTTTGTTCGAATTCAGGACCCTGCACTTTGTTCAGTTTCATGCCTTGATTGAGATAGAATTGCAGATTGCGGGTAGTAAACCATGTAGTTGTTTTTGTCCTGAAGTGTTAGCGGGAGTTTTTTGCAGTCTGGTGGCCATGGGTGGACGTCGAGCCTTTCGATGAGATTCTTTTGGAAAGGCGAGAACCATTCTTTTTGCACCGCCCTTTTCTCCGGGGCGAGCGGATTGTGCGCTTCGTGCGGCTCCCGCGGATATTCGAGGTCGACGTCGAGAATCCACCCAAGCTTCTATTTTTCACCCTTCTGCATGATTTCTTCCTCTGTTGGCAGCCATCGCTTCCACTTGAACCCGCTGGTGGGGAGGGGCTTGCTCGTTGCTCACTCATACACGTTGTTTGCGTCGAAATACATGATGTGCCTGTTTGGTTGGGAGGGGTCGTAGCCGAAAACATTTGGGTTGTTTGCTTTTGCGTGCCTCTTGCTAACCATCGAAATGCCGCCTCGCATCCCCCTCTCCACGAAGAGGTGCTTGTCGATGTCTGTCAGAAGATCAAGCTCGATGCCCGTCTTTTTCAAGAGCGCGTCCCAGCATAACTCCGAGGAAGTGTAGTAGTGCGCCGGGTCCAAACCGTATTGCTTCTGGCAGATGTCGCACAAGCTTTCGAAAACGTCTGCCAGCAAAGCAACGTCTGTCTGGACATAGAGGTCGTGGTAATCACCCAGATTTTTGCATTCGAAAGTGTTCCAAACTTTGTTTGCGTGCTCGTAACCTGCGTTCGAGATCTGCTCTCCGGAGAGATTGCTGAAGAATTTTTCTTTGGCAGCAAGGTTCGTTTCGTCGGACTTCTGCCATCCATCCATGTACTCATAGGGATAGATCCCTTTTTTGGTTAAAAGCTTAAAACCGTTTGTTTGCCCTTTGCAATGGTTTTTGTGATTTTAAGCGATTCTTCGGGGGTGGCTCGGACAAGTGAGTCCAAGCTGGCAAGCAGAAAGGCGTTGCTGTCGATGAATAGCAGTCCGCCCAGAGAGAATGAAATGTATTTCTCCGTGTTGTTGGCGGTGCAATTCAGCTCTCCGGCGTTTTCTATTTGAGACATCGCCTGCATCAAATGGTGTGCGTCATAACCTTCCAAATTGTGGAATACATCGGGGATCGGAATATTTTGTAGGGATTTATCCGCAGTTTTTTGTTGCATGCGTCGTGTGCAGCTCCTCGGAAGCTTCCAGAAACGTAGCAATGGTCTTTCACTGCGTCCCTGAAGTTTTCCTGAAGCAGCGGTGCTGCGCAAAACAGGCGATCTGATTGGGCCTTCTCGATCCATTTGTCGGTTGGGTCTTTTGCTTGTCTTTCGTCTTCTTAGCCAATAGAAGGGAATTTGCCGACGATGAAGGAGTTCCAGTAGCATTTTTATGACTTTCTCCGCAGTACTTTCTCGTGTCCTTGTCCCAGACGCCTATTGAATCCTGAAATTCGGGAACCACAAGGTTTTCGTCGCCGATATGGCAATTCTGGGCGCTCCTGAAACGCACCCAATCGTCGTCGATCATCTTGATCGGAACCGGAGTTTTCAAGATTTCACGGAGCTCTTGCTCATGTTCTAAGATCATTTCCAGAAACGTTTCCGCGGGATTCTTTTGTCCGTCAACGCTCTGCCGATATTTGTCAACCGGCTCGATTTTTCCGTCGCATCTCACGACCGTGTAAGCCAACCCGCAGGCTTCGTGTTTGTTCATTTTTTCCGTGCAGCTTGTTCTCTCGCGCTCTCTTTCGTAAATTTGTTGGACCAAGGCCTCGAAATCTGCATAGATCACGAAAGGCGCTTTCATCTGCTTGTGGAGGTCTTCGAATTTCAGCTTGTTTTGACCTTCCTTCGGCATTTCGATCCTTTTCGGGGCTACGTTCACGCCGTTGCAGTGCTTCTCGTGATCGGCGAGGGTTTCTGCTTTCCAGAAGCCAGTCAAACACATTTAAGGTAAAAAAGGTAAAGTCACATTATTTAATGTCGGTAGTTCCTTCAGCTACGAGGCTGGTATCAATGGAAGCCGACGGTGCGCCCTTTACCGCCCTCCCTCTGTCAGTGCTCCGTTTTACGGGTATTTAAAGCTATAGCTACACGGATCAGAGGAGAGTCAAAACAGACGTTAAAGTCACCGAGAATCGAACCAGGGACCTCTTGCTCCGAAAGTCGCGCACTAACCAACTGAGCCACGTCTGCCCCTATAACACATTGTACAGAAGTGTTTTTTGCCTTGGAATCTTGTTTGATCGAAGAGCAGCGCGGACAACTTCTTCACGAAGCAGTAATGTGTGTTTTGCTCTTTCTGGATTTAACATCAGATTGATTCTTTTGTTTCTTTTCCCTTTTTCGCTAATTCGGTGCACGATGAGGCAGTCGTTTTCCCAGCAAAAGACATTTATCGCAATACGCGGCATTTTGCTTCTCAAGCTTGTCGATTTCTTTCAGCGGCGTCGGGAATGAAATACCCTCCCAGTTAATCCCGTCGTTTGTCGGGTATTTGCTCGGTCTTTTCGGGTCTTTGCGCGCCGGAAACAATGCCGCCCTCAACGCCCGTTTCAAACATTCGTTGTCTGTGTTTTTCACGTTGACGACCGCTTTTTTGCTCGCAAGCTTCGTTTAGTGAAAGTCGAAATGGCCTCATAAACATCGGAGTTAGATATGATACTCAAAAAAGAAAAATATATATCGCATAAAATATACCGGCTTTCATCATCAATAAAAGTCTTCAGAACTTTTAGTTCAAAGTTATTGTTGAAAAGAATACATACTCCGGATTTTCTACTCGAAAAACCACAGAAAAGACCATAGTATCCCCACTCTGTCGACTATAAATCTGATGTTTCAGCAGAACAATGAACTCCTTGTAACATGTAAATTGACATCTTTTTGGCACGAAGCCAGTTGAAAATTTCTCTTCTTTTGGTGCTATACTCTTAGCCGCGGACATTGAGCGAATTATTTTAATTCATTGTCACTGAAAGTAAAAGAATAAAAGGTGTTAATAGCAGTTGGAGCGAATTTGCATAGATATCAAAACAACGTTCAGAGAGCCGTTTTGCTTTACGTGCAAAATTCAGTTCACATGTTGTGAAAGCTAAGCCAAAAAAAAGCCAGGAATTGGCGTTAAGAGAAACGGTGAATAGATTAGCCTTACAACAAAGGGGAAAAATAAGCTGATTGAAAAAGGAACTAAAGTACAACACACATCTAAAGTGAGAGTTCTGGCGCAGCGGACATGGCCTCTGACAGACATCGACATGCACCTCTTTGTGGAGAGGGGAATGCGCGGCGGCATTTCGATGGTCAGCAAACGGCATGCCCAAGCAAACAACCCCAGGGTGCCCGGCTTTGATCCAACTCTGCCTTCCAAACACATCATGTATTCGATGCAAATAAGCTCTATGGATGGGCCATGAGCAAAGCACTTCCCGAAAGAGGTTTCAAGTGGAAGCGCTGGCTGCCAACGGAGGAAGAAATCCTCGAGAAGAAAAAAAATGTGAAGATTGCATGGATTCTAGAGGCTGACCTCGAATATCCACGAGAGCTGCACGAAGCGCACAACAGCTATCCGCTCGCCCCCGAGAAAAAGGTGGTGCAAGAAGAATGGCTCTTGCCCTTCCAAAAAAAATCTCATTGAGGGACTCGGCCTCAATCCGCCAGACTGCAAAAGACTCCTGCTGACACTGCAGGACAAAAACAACTACGTGGTTTACTATCGCAATCTGCAATCATATCTCAATAAAGGCATGAAACTGAAAAAAGTGCACAAGGTCATGGAATTCGAACAAACCCACTGGATAGAGCCGTACATCCGGATGAACACGGATTTCAGAAAGAAAGCAAAAACACATTCGAGAAAATTTGCGCAACCGCGTTGACATACGTCTTGTGTGCAG
>OX419344.1:14599775-14647275 GCA_948470475.1 Galaxea fascicularis
TGCCAGAACAAAAGCTCGACGTGAGCAGTTGGAAGATGGGGAAGGTTCTGCAATCGAAAACCAATCAGAAATCGAAAGGAGAAAAATCCTGGAAAATAATCTGAAAAAAGACATTGCTGAAGAGAAGAAAAAGATCGCAGACCTCCGAAAACAAAACAAAACCAAGGCAAGGGTGGAAACATCTATAGAAGAGAAGTCCACAGCTCGCGAAAATGAAGGAACGAATGGCTGGCTTGGAAACGCCCTTAACAGCACACAACCTCTCGATGACCTGAACAGACAAGAAACTGAGCTGAAAGAAAACAATCGAACAAGATCAGGCGATAATAGATGATCCAGATGCCTCTCCTTCTTAAAAAGAAGCCGCAAGAGAAAGGGTGGTTGACAACCAACAAGAGCTTGCGCGTTTGCAAGCGCAGATTGCGAAAACAGAAGCTTCTCTTCCTCTTCGTGAAAGGGTTAAAGAAATCTTCAAAAAATACGGCTTTACCGTTACAGCGATCGTTCTCGCGGATGGTGTCACGATTGGGGCCGTAGTTGGTTACCAACTCTTTGAAAGCCCTCGACAAAGGGAATAGCAACAGCCCCAACCGCAACTAGAATTTTGTTCACATCGTACACCTTGTTTCCGGATCCAGCGGGCGTGGTTGGTTCCTTCGGCGTTTCACTTGGTGTGGAGTCGCCCAACGGGAGTGCGCCTGAGGCTGCCGGTTTTTGTGCATTCGCACGATGAATTGGGTTGGAGGGGTGGCTGTTTGGGGGAGTTAACCTTTGAAGGCCCGCCCGCCATCAACTGTAGGGCCGATTTTTTTGTGCCCTGATTCACGTCGTTGTTCACTCCGAGCTTCATCCCTGGCCTCGCTTGCTTGAGCTGGTTGTTGTAGCCCACCACGCTGCCTGTGTTCAGGACCATGCGCGAGGGCATGAGCCATGCTCCCGGTGCTACCGCCAGCTGATAGCGTTGAACCATTTTCGAGATATCCGGCATTCGGATCGCGTCCTCCTAGAGGACGAGGAATTCTCCTTGCGTTTCTATTGCCCGGCCACTTCTTCCGAGAATGCTGCTTCGAGTGTTCACCTGCGCTCCCAGAATGCAGTAAACGAAAGCCTCGATTGACTGGTTCAGCCGCGCAAGACCGGTTCGGGTCAGTCCGTTTGCAGTGTCTGGCACGAAAAACTCAAACTGCTTGCCCGCCCCCTCATCGTTTCTGATCAAATCTATGAAAGTGGCTTTGTGGATGTCTCCCCCCTCGTCTGCAAACCGTAAATTGTTCTCTGGGTATTTTTCTTCCACCCGCTGACCAGTTGGTGTACATTACGTAGCCAAGGCCATGGTTATGGCCGTGTTTGAAACAAATGTCTGCGGTTGGATCACGACCGAATTCAGCTGATTTTGCGTAGTTCTTTTTTCAGAAAGATATTGCTATGGCATGGAAACGAGGCTGACATTAAAACAATTATTTTACATGTGTTCTTTATTCATCATATTAATAAACCATTACATTTTATAGTAAATAGCTTTTCCAAACATTTTTTTGGTTAAAAGCTAATCCTTATACGTTGATTTGAAAAAAAACCACGAAGCTCAAACTTGAAAGGCGTCATGGGTACGTTCCAAGATGGCGGCCTCACTGCATGCAGGGGCACCCAACGAGAATATAGTTCAAAACCACTTAAACATAGCATTGTTAAACTTATTTTAGTATTTAAACAGTAGATATAGGCATATTTTTATCCCCTAAAAAATTTTCATCTGTTCAGATTTCCTAGCTGAAAGTCTAGTGATCCGAAAATTATAGGGATCAAAACTCACCTTTTCGAAAATTTCAGCCAGAAAAAAAGGCTCCCGAAAATTCTAGGTGACGTTTTAACGGTAAGAATCCGTTAAAAATGGGCAATTATAGTAGTTTTTAGATCTTCGAAAATCTTAGGAGAGGCAGGCAAGCAAGAAATTTTACAACAAATGTTCCGAAAATTCTAGATGTCAAATCGTCTTCCGAACAGATATTTTCCGAAAATTGTCGTTGGGTGCCCCTGTGCATGGTAAGTACTTCAAAGGTCTTGTCAAATATCCCGATTTTGGACAGTTTTTGCCAAGTGACATAGAGAAATTAGGCATTAAAAAGTCATAGGCAACACTTTTAAGCGTTTTTATGCTCACTGGTTTTGATCAGGATAAAATATTTACAAACATTCGAGAGCTGCCTATCGATTACTTTTGCAACGAAAACAGACTGCTACAAATAAGAGTTCAATTTTAGTTGTTGTTTTATTTCAACAGACCAAACTAAACAACCTCGTTATGAAACTTGTATCATTCACTGCTCAGATGATGAAAGTTTGCTCAATAGCCCTAGAGATACCGATTCTTGGAAATCATTATTAAAGGCGGCTACAATTAGAAATCATGGTAATGAATGGTGATGCCTCGATTAGAAAAGCTGCTATTTCCACAGGCGACCCAGACGTTGTTTGTGATTAACATACGTGACAGTATTGCGCCATTTAAGAGAATGTATGAAAATGGTTCAAAAATCGCTCTAAATTCAACTTGTAGTCAAGGATTTAAATAGAAGAAGCTTACCTTAGTCTGCATTTGTGTTATTTTGAAGTCTTTGTGGCAGCTGAGTCGTTCTAAAGTCGTTCTAAAGCCATTTTGACGATTTAAACTTTTCCAAGTTTGCTTTCCAATAAAGAGAAACGAAAGGCTAGCGACATGGTCGGCAGACGGTTCGCACTCAAAGCTCCATAAATTCCACTAAATGCCCCTCCGTCACGACAAAGTCGCCCTCAACCGTGGGGAGGCACAGGTGAATTTCCTCTGCAAGCGGTGAGTTTCCCGCCGTTTCTGGTGTAATTTGACCTGTGCCTCCCTAAGATTGAGGGCGACTTTGTCGTGACGGAGGGGTCGCTAAGCCAATGATTTTGGAATCTGTGGCCAAGATAACCCGTTACGGATCTCGACAAAGCAAAAATGTGGGGGGCCCCACAAAAATGGGCAGCCAGCGCTCGAAAAGGAGCGTTTTTCGGGCAGATAAGATAAACCCTGGAATCCGAGGCGAAGCAACTAGAAAGAAGAATTATCGACGGCTGCCGTGAGGCAATTTTGGCGAGCTCCGAGCATTTTAGTGGAATTTATGGAGATTTGAGTGCGAAACGTCGGCCGACCATGTCGCTAGCCTTTCGTTTCTCTTTACTGGAAAGCAAACTTGGAAAAGTTTAAATCGTCAAAATGGCTTTAGAACGACTTTAGAACGACTCAGCTGCCACAAAGACTTCAAAATAACACAAATGCAGACTAAGGTAAGCTTCTTCTATTTAAATCCTTGACTACAAGTTGAATTTAGAGCGATTTTTGAACCATTTTCATACATTCTCTTAAATGGCGCAATACTGTCACGTATGTAAATCACAAACAACGTCTGGTCCGCCTGTGCTATTTCTAAGGGCGATAGCAGATTTACTGCCCTTGCCTCTCGTGATTTGGTGGCAGCTGAAGCGTGGTACCATGTTCAGTGCTATCGAGATTATATCCGACCAGATAAAGCAAGTAAGTACTCAGACTTGGAAAGTGAACCTGACTCGGGTGAAACCGAGCTTATGAGAACCTGTTTGAGTTCGTTCGATCAGATTTATTAGAAAATCCCAGGCTGATGGATATGGTTGATCTGAGAGAGAAGCTTATGATCTATATGCGATCAATGGGTGCCACTGAAATATCCAAATCAATGATAAAACATTTCCGAAGAAAGTTGGAAAACGAATTCGGCGACTTGTTGCAAATTGAAGATCTCGTTAACAATAATAAGCTTTTGGTTCTTCCCAAAAATGGTAAGGTTATCTCAGCAATTAGACAACAGAGATACTCCACCTAAAGTCAAGGAAGTTGGCCTGTACATCCGTGATGCAGTTCTGTGAAATAATACTGAAATGTCATGGCCACTGATGAAACCCTCTGAACTATGTGAAAATGCAGTCAATCTTCCAAAAGAGCTAGATGCTTTTCTATACACTCTCTTAACTGGCAACCGTGGAAATCCCAACGGAAGATCCTAATCGCATCCGCCGCCTTATCAACTCTTTTGGGCAAGACATGATATACGGGGTAACTGGAGGAAAACAGAAACCTCCCAAGCAAATATTCTTACCGTATGCGGTTAAATCTTTGACAAACAATGTTGAACTTATTCAGATGTTAATCCGGTGTGGGCATGGGGTCGCGTATTCGCGAACTGAAGAAATAAGCTTTTTGAAGCGATAGCGCTCGAACGGCACATTTTTACGCGGCTAGCAATAATCGGCGAACTGCTGTAATACTGCTGGTGTCATTTTGGTCTTGTCTCCTTCATCGGACCAGTCGAAAGTGGAGTACACATCTCTCGCGTCCTCTCCAGTCATGGTGAGAAGTGTAGCCACTTGTACCGCTTCAGATTTCTTGTTTAATTCTGTTGCAAGCGCGTAGTTGGTCCACCCAAGGCGAAATTTCTTCCATTTGCCTGCTACATGCAATCATTAATATCGAGTGGAGGCGGAGGCGAAGGCGGTAGGGTAAATCCGGTGGCCATAGGTGTTTGTTCGCTTGCACTTGTGGTTTCGCTTCTGTTGCTGCTAGGTGTGGATTCGCTTTCGCACTCGCTGCCACCATGTAACGATGTCATAAGCAGCCAAACTCAGTTGATTTGTTGATTCGGGTTTTATTTAGACGCTCACCTCGTACATCGAGGTATATGAAAGGGTCTCGTTTTGCAAATCAATAAAGATGACATGTCACCACAGGAATCTCGTTACACTTATTACTAAATTCAATTGAACTGAATTTATAAAGGAAACGTGTATCACTTACTGAATTGCTTCTTGAAGAAATTCAAAGGGTAACTTTTTTGGAGCACAGCCATCTGACATCGTTCGAACGCGTGACCGCTAGTTTGTATCAATTTTCATGTTGGAGATACATAACTTCCTCGATCTTTCGAGCATCACGAACGATTTCAAGCGGAAAAACAACTTTTGGACACTGCACTGTGATAAACACTCTCATTGCCTGACCTTTGGCTTACCTCTCTGGTATAAGCAAGAAGCCATTAAAATATTTAACTTCGTTAATGTAATTCTTCGGCCGATGCTACGAAAAAAAAATTGTCGATGTAATGGGTTAATGGTAAACGACCGCTTCTTAGACTCTTGGAATAGACAACATTTTCAGCATTTTTTAGCAGATAAAGGTTCGAACTTGACAAAAGTCATGGTTTTGACCTTTAGTGTCATCAGCCAGCTGAGAAAAGACGTTTGCAAAATCATTAATTTTCAGCTTGCTCCGCGATTATGTTCATATTGCCGCATGTAGCGGTCTACTATTCAAATTATTTAACTTCAAAGCACTTGAATCTCACACATCTCGTAAAGAAAGGGTTTGTCTAGCTTGCAATGCATTTTTTTTTGTAAAATATCACACTCTTGCTTTGCACTGATCGGTTAAAAACATAAACAATCACACAGAAAATCAGGTGATTTTATTTCCCGACCGGTCCGCTTTTATAGAGGCTGCCTCCTAATATTTGTGTCCGCAACGAGGTTCAAGTCTCACAGGATGTGATCGGATACCTGTCGACTATTGACGCTCCTGCCACTGACATGGCTACCGTTCAAGAGGTTCTAGTGCAGCCGCTCAAGAGCAAGAATAGGCTCAAGTTGAAGAGCATTGTGCTCGTTTTTGACCAAGCACTGTATGCAAAAGCAACTGAGGACCAGTGGAAACAAAGTGAGAGATTCAAAGATATCGTGCTGAGGATGGGAGTATTGCACACAGCCGGCACCATGTTGTCCATTACTGGTAAACGGTTCAAGGATGCCGGCTTGAGGCACGTGTGCGTCGAATCTGGTGTGATAGCAGAAGGATCTGTTACAGGAATTCATGATGGGCGCAGGTATAATCGTAGTGTTAGAGTACATATGGTAGAGATTCTTTTAGGACTTCTGAGAGCATCAAGGGAAGGCAACTGGGAACTCCATGTTTCAGTCATCAGTCGTCCCCCAAAACTATGACGCTGTCACAAAATAAGAGACGTTTGTATGGATTTTGAGCTATGTTTCAAGGTCCATAACTTGGTCTCTGTTCAACCTAAAAGAATCAAACTTGGTCAAACGACCAATCTCAATGTTATCTTTCATGTGATGGTGTCAATTTATCGATTACTTCAAAATTTGAAACTCGCCCCAGTTCCCATTTGAATTTCGGAACGGCCAATCACCAACGAACAATTGAGAGGGGAGGATGCCCAGCTTGCAAGCTTGGAGGCTTGGTTGCTAACGTAGCACTGAAGCGAAGGGAAAACTTTTTGATGACCCGGGGTGGATGACCTCAACCTTGTTTTACCGCTTCAAGTATAACTTTTTAACCATGGAATTTTGACAGAGGCTGAAGGAATGCGGTTGAAAAAGTTCTTGTTACGTTATTATCCACCAGGTATGTGTGATGTATTGCAATGCATAGTACAAGGGCGAGCATCTGTAAGGCTGTGTGTTTGAATGCTGTGGCAGCGCTCACTTGTTTTGCAATTTGTCACCATGGTTTGGAAATTAAATTGAAGTGTTGGTGTTTAGTAGTCGTGAAGATTGCGTTTTCAAAAAGCTAACGGTATAACTGGGAAAACCGTCTGCGTGGCTTTGCTTTTTAAACTTCAAAAACCTAGCAGTAGAGTGTATTCGATTAAAGGTACTCGTCAATTGTTGCAGGACGTAACACATCGATCGGAATCGATCATCGGAAACCTAATCGATAAATCAATATTACTCGATTTTACTCGATAATAATTAATCGATTAAGCAAATTAATCGATCAAAATCGATAATCACACTAGTTTAAGCATCGGGTATCGATTTCTATCGATTGTGAGAAACTGTCCGGATTCTACCGCGACAAATACCCGCTAATAATATACTCAGGAAGCCAATTTGATCGAAACAATAGTGTCGAGAGTGTCAGTGATATCAATGCATCAATACCATCACGAATAGCAGACACTGACTTATTACAGGCTCAGCTTGTTAACCGTCGCCTCTTACCTTACTTTGGCGACCTCAATCATAAAACTCTACCTGTAGCTTAGGAAACACATTTCGTAAAAACACATTTCAGTTGCATATGAAGTTACACTGATGTACCGTTGTTAAGATGTGAAATAAGTTTAATTAACATCGAGTTTTAAAGCGAATCATTCCTTCGCTTCGATACCCGCAGTTAGCATACATACTTACCAACTAGTTACAGTGTCTCACAGTGTCAAAAACCAATTAAAGCCGGATTGTTAAACAAACTTCATTAAAGGCTTTTAGCAGGTGACCGGTTTATTCGCCCACAAGCCGTGTCGCTAACCGCGCAGTACCGAACGCCTTATGTTAGTTCGCAAACGTATATTCTTCGCGGAGTGACTGTGTTATATTCTTTCTTCTAAAATCACCGTTAGCGAACTGATCCGACTGACCGCTAGCGAAATAACTGGGAGGCGAAGCGAGTACAATTCTTTCAGCGTCACACGTAAGGATTGATTAAAAGTTACTTTTCCTTAGTCCCGATATAATCGATCGAAATCGATAGTAATCGAACCTAAATTACCGAAATCGATCAAAATCGATAATCACAAAGAACCTGGCCATTGATTTTGATCGATTTCCGATATTAATCAATTAATTATTATCGATTTTTATCGATTTTTATCGATTTTGATCGAGTATCGGAATTATCGATGTGTTACGTCCTGATTGTTGTTCCGCGAAGAAAGAACAACATGGGGAACTTTGCCTGCAGAGTATTTTTGTCGTGGATCATCGTAGATACTTCGGTATAAAAGCGTTGTGAAGGGATCCAGGACCAGCAACTGGAAGATGCATTGTTGATGAGAATTACATGTATAGAGGCTTCTTTGTTCACCCATAGGACTGTCTCTCGATATAGAGGGTCCCCAACACCACTTTGCACAATGCATTTACATAAAAATATTGAGACTTTTCACGCATCAACAAATAATTCCCAGAAAATTAATTCGTTCACTTTCACGTAAAAACTGAGCAATGCACATTTCACGTCATGGATTACGCTCCAAAGCTCATTTTTCTACTTGTCAGCTCATTGTCATGGCTTTTTGCAGAGGAGGAGGAGAAGGATATGTGATTTACTGTCAAACAGTTCTCTGTCATACACCTTTTTCGTTATCCCGTTCTCATGCTCTCATGTACGGGTCAGAAACCTAAAAGCAACTTATAATTAATTCACGCAAAATAAGGTTGCTCATGAATCATGTTTAATTCAAGTCGTCATTAACGTGTCATACTTTATTCAAAAACCACTTTCCCATGCATGTAAAAATGGTTTTGATATGGGCAATCACAAATAAACAAAAAACCTAAGTCATGTTTCATGAGAAAAAATAGTCCCAATCACATTTCACAAAAAAGTGTAGGGGACACTCAATATGTGTCCTTCATGCAGAAGATTCTTGTGTGTGATCTGTAGTACTTTCTCTTTTCACCATAAGCTTACATGTAATTAGTTCAAGGAAAAGAGCAACTGGCAGGGTAATTTTCTTTTTACAAAAACCTTACAAATGTACATGTATGCCATTAACATGCAATAAAATTAATCATGTGTTCAAATCTTGCATTACAATTTTTACATTGTCTTCTAGTTACAGTCATCACCCTTTATTGAGCAGTTAGTTGTTAAAGAGCCCAATACATTAATCATGCATGCACCTTGTGACTCAAACTCTGTTCGATTTTGAAGCAGTGATCTTGCATCTTTAAGGTATAGGATTGTGTGGAAATCTTTCCAATTTCTTCCCTTATGTTTTGTAGTTTTTACCTCTATTAACCAGTCATCTCTATTAGGTGGTTGTGGTCACCCATTACCAGGTCCCAACGAGCTGTTTCTATTGTCATGACCTGTTTTAAATGGTCAGTTTGTAAACAGTAATCACTCGAATGTAATACCAATAATTTTTTTTTAGCCTGCAGAAGTTGACATTTATTTTGTACTTTATCAGGTCTTAATTAGTGATGAATGTGATATATAAAATGGTCAACTCCTTATTTTGTCATTCCCTGACAGTGACCACTTAATACTATTTCAACTGTATTATGCTTGATTATTTGGAATTAAATATACCAGTAATCCAAGATTGTTTATGTTTCTCTTAGTGCCTCTTAAATGAAAAGTTTCAACATTTACAGTTGTATTTACTGGCATTATTAACTCATACACTGTATTGTTTGGTAGGGATAATTCTGGAGTATGAACAGTCGGGTGTGATGAAATCCAAGTCGATTGATCTGCTGGATTTAAAGCCAACGTGAGTACAGTTTTGTGAATGTATATTATGACTTTCCAAATGCATTCAAAGGTTGCCATATGACTCGATCATAAAGAAGTTGTACATGTACATAGACTACTACAGTAGTATAATAATAATTATTGTGTAAAATATAAGAGTGTATACTAAAGGAAAATAGCTCCATTGTGCCTGTGATGGTAACAAGATGATGTGGACCAATTTGGCTATGATATAAGGAGAAATTTGTGACAAATTAGAGCAGCCTTTATGGCCTTATGGTCTGGGTTAATGCTTACAAATATGTGTGTATTACTGTATGTATTAATTTTGGCTGATCAAGGTACAGCAAGAGTGGTGGATGAGAGTGAAGTATTAAAGGGTTAATGAGCCATGAGTCAATGACTGAATGAGTCGGGTGATTCTAATTCATTGCTAAAGAAGAAGAATCAAGAGCTTAATGCTCGAATTGAAGTTCCTGCTGACAAGATCAAGAACCTCAAATCGCAGCTAGGTAAAAAATGATGTTAATGAGTCAACATCAGCTGCAGCACAGGCTGTGAGAGACCAATGATCTCCTACAAATGAGCAAGGCAATTTTCAGTCTTTCCAGACTAGGGCAGAAGCAGAGCTCAAGCAGTTAAGTGCTCATCTCGCCCAAGTGAGTGCGAAAGTCGATGAGGTAGGGAAGGCAATTGATGCCATGGAGGAGTACAGCTACCAATACAACATCAAGGTTGTAGGAGTACCTGAACTCAATAGTCAGAAAAGGCAGAAGTTACTAGTAAATTATGTGCTAAATTGTTTGCCGAGACAGGGATGAATCAGGGTTCTCCCTAAATTTTGGAGTAGAAGGAGAATAAAATGGAGTAGCCGGCAGAGGAATTTATTAAGGCGCGCAAGTGCCTTCCATGCTGCCGCTTTTCCGCCATTTTGCACGTGTTGGAATACAGAGTATGTTGTCTTATATGGATTGTTTTTCGTCGGTAACCGCTGCCTCGCAATCTGAGCCTGTTTCGTTTGCTTAACGTTCAATACTGATGTCTGCAAGCAGATTCAAGCGTGGCAAAATTGTCGACGAAACTTTAAAGTTTAGTTTATTCAGTCAAAAACGATAGTTGGACACGTGGCTCTTAAGGAAAACTTTATTTATTTCCGAATGTATTTATCCAAGGGAAAGTAGGCGTTGCAAATGGAAAAGTTGCCGTTGGATGTAAAACAAAGTATTTATTTATTTTTTTATTTGAATCTGAGTAGCCGGCGCGCCCAGGACGACTAGCCGGCGATTTTCGCCGGTCGCCGGGGCTTACGGAGATCTCTGATGAATGTCACACTACAGGACATAGACATAGCGCATCAAGTGCCACTCAGAAGTGCCGGGAATTTGTTGAAGCCTCTCATATGCAAGTTTACATGGAGGTTATGGCTCGCCGGAAAGATGCCTGTAAACCAAATGCTGTTAACCTTGGTCTGCCTGACCAAATGTCTTTATCCTCTGTTTGACTTTTCGACCACCTCATACCCAAAATACAGAATGTCTTCTCAGAAGCGAAAAACTTTAAAACTGAGCATCACTTTGAATTTTGTGGGGCCAAGAATTCATGTGTCTATCTTCGCAAGGACCAGAATTCCTGCGTGTTGAAGATCAAGGATGTTGAGGTTCTACAGAAACTTCTATGATAAGTATATGAAATCTACCTAAAATATATGTCTGTTAAAAGCTCTAATAACACAGCAAGATTGCTTCTCAAAGAACTCCTATATTTTGGTATAAACTTTATCCTGATCCATGGCCAATTCAACAATCTTATACCTACAGTACATGTAGCTCCCTTTCAACTAAGAATTACCTCGAAAAACTTACTAGTTTCCATGAGCTTGACTTATTTAGCCTAAATACAGATAGCAATATCAACCCCGATTTTAACCTTGAGATCCTAATTGAAAAATATGAAGCCAATAATTATTATTCTCTGTACAGTTTTCATGTAATGAAAAATACATTGTAGCTTGAATGATACCAGAGTTGGAATTCCTAAGTTTTCTTTATTTCACAACAATATTAAAGGCTTGAAATGAAAATTTGAGAACTTAGAAACTCATCTTTTAAACGAACTAGAGTATCATTTCAGTGGGGATAACTGAGGATAAATTTGCAAATTCTGATCTACCAGAACAATTATTATCATCTCTGCCAGGTTATGAATTTGAATTTGTTCCATCACCTCTTTCTGCTGGAGGTGTTGGTATGTTCATTAGTGACAAATTTAAATTTAGTTAAATGTCAATTTAAGAAAGTTAGCCGCCACAAGCTTTGTGCATGGCCAGCGGTCAATCTGCAGCTTGATCTTAGTGTTTTCAGTGCAGTTTTGGACAGGGCATTTTCAGTGGTCCTGAGCGGTTTGGAGCTGTTGTTTTCAAGCATTCCCCCACCCTCCCCACCCTTGTTGGTTTTATTTCCCACTTCACTGATCTAATCAGTGTTGATGGGTGCCTGGAATGGGGGCTCATGGCTGGGTTGCGGGGATTTGCCAGCCATGGGGGCTGTATTCTATCTGGGGGCTGGCTGGACACAGTGGAAGCCTCTGGATACTCCACGCACCCACCTTCCATTTAAACGAGGCAGCAGTTAAGTATAAGATTTATAATAGAAAAAATTGTCGACCAATACCTTCCAAACTCTCTGGGTGGAGTTTCTCTTTGAATAGAAAAGCAATATTATCTGTGGAATAATCTACAGACAGCGCAATTCTCCAGAGAGCTTTCAGGTATATTTTGATGAGGCTCTTGTGAGATTTAGTCAGTTTGTTTTGTTTATTATTTCATGGAATATTAAAAAGGCAATTTATACAACCCACTTATAGCATTAGCTAATCTTGACAGGTATTAGTAATGAATAAATAAATACTACACATTGTAAGCTTTACTACTACAATATTACTGTTATAAGCTTAGTTTACTACAGTGTACATTATAAGCGAAAAGATACGTACAGTTGTCATACAAATTACATACAGTAAAGTTACTACTCAGTCCGATGAGACAGTTTACATAATGGGTGATTTCAACATAAACCTCCTCAATGCTGAAACATGCAATTTCACTTTCAGTGTTCATAGTTCCATTACAGCTCTGTTACAGGTCTAACTTGACGGGCCTCTTGACTTGTCTGCCACTCCGAGATGTGTATGGGGCCAAGTTCTTGGTTTCTGCTATGCCAGATGAGTGATTCACCTTGGGTTGGGCTGTCTTGAGCAGCTGAAGGATCTGAGTAGTGGACCTGTGTTGGGTGCTCTTTGTGTGTGCCTGCCTGGAGTGATGGTACTGGATGAGCATTTTCTGGGTCCAGTTCTGGCTGTAGGATAGTGCATGTGTGGCACATTCGGAATCCCATGTGAGACTTCGAGGAGTCGGTTCTCAGGGCCACTTTGTTTCCTCTGATTCTCCGGCCACCTACATGTACTACATAATATGACACAGGCGAAGTATGCTCTTGCACTACTGTCACGGCTCTCCACACCCAGACTCGGGTTACCTGGTCTAAGTGGAGGCAGCTCCTTGGTCTGGAGGTCATATTAGTACCTCTGCCATTCTTTACTATGCTTCATTCTTGCCCTTATCTCTTGCCTGTTGTATGCTTCAGGCTCCAGTAGACCATGTGCTGTAGGTATCGCTGTTCTTGGTCTGCGTCCCATGGAGAGCTGAGATGGAGACAGTCCAATCCCTGGAATTGGGGTGGCTCTATACTCAAGAAGTGCTTTCTTCTTGTCCCTGTTTTTTCTCCTCAGTGACTTCACCGTTTTCACTGCTGCTTCTGCTTCCCCATTTGCATGGGGATGCTTTGGACTTACTAGGACATGTTCAAAGCCATAGCTTTTGGCAAAGGTGTCAGACTCTTTGCTTGCGTATTGGACAACACAGTCAGTGACTAGTTTTGCTGGAATGCCGTGGCAACTGAAATGTTTTTTCAGGGCTTCACTGCTCCCCTGGGATGTGAGCTCTTTCAGTTTGGTCACCTCAATGTACTTGGAGTAATAGTCAACAAGTACACGCTGTACCTGGTAGTGTTCTCCCTCGAAGGCTAGTATGTCTGATGCAGCCATTCCCCAAGGCAGATCTGGAGCAAGACTGGGAATCAATGTCTCTTTCTGCTGCACAGGGGTGTAGTCACAGCACACAGTACAGTTTTCGACTTTTTCTTCTATCTGCGAGCTCATTCCAGGCCAGTAAAATGTCTCTCTAGCTCTCTGTTTACATTTTACTATTCCAGCATGTGATCCATGTATCAACTCCAGCATGGCTGGCCTCATGGTTGGGGGTACTACAATCCTCATTCCTCAATAGATCACCCGATCTACAACTGCAAGCTCATCACGCATGCTCCAATATTGCCAGATGTTATGTGGAACCTGTTGCTTAGTTTCTGGCCACCCAGCTTGAATAATGGCATACAGTTCATGGAGCTCGTTTGCTGTGTTTTGCTGGAGCTCTGCATATTTTGGTGCTGAGATTGAGATTCTTTCCATGTTCATTAGGATTTCCTCATCCTCCGGTGGTTCTTCATTCAGACTCGCACGACTGAGAGTGTCTGCAAGGACTTGCAAGCTTCTTACTTGATACTCTACCTTGAGGTCAAAATAGCCACTCACTTTTAAAATCATCACCTGCAATCTTGATGGTGCTGCTGACATAGGTTTGTGAAGTATTGTCTTGAGGGGCTTGTGGTCAGTCTGCATCAGAGTTGTTTTTCCCAGAATGTACTTTCTGAATTTCCTTGTGCTGAACACGATTGCCAGCATTTCCTTCTATTGGCGCCCAGTTGAGCTCTGATTCTCGAAGTTTGCAGGACGCATAGCCTATTGGTCTTTCTTCTTGAAGGAGAAGAGCGCCCACCACGCTCTTACTGGCATCACACTGTATTGTCACTTCCTTTCTGACATCATAGTAGGCTAACACTGGAGCTTGACAGCACGTATCCTTAAGGTGGCCGAACACAGTTTTCAAGGACTTATGCCGAATTCACCATTATTTTTTTCCTGTTTGGGCATCCATTTTTCGCAAGTTTCAAGTTTAGCCACAGAAGAATTTATTGCCACATTTTGGGAAAGGTGTGTTCAGTTGCCATGGCAACAGAGCTAGTGAAAGACAAGGCTTAAAATATGGTTTTTGTTCATTTAAAAAAAATCCAGTCGTTAGATTTTTTTCATCATTTACCCACTATGAATTCACGTAAAATCCCTTCTGTCAACACTGTTCTAATAAAATTTTGACAGAGACGGTTTTCGTAATTCACCATGTACCGTTTTCATTCCATTTTCTGTATTATTTAAAATTCTGTCTGTCAAAATTCTGATTTTTTGTGATAGACCACTATTTTTTTGCCAAATTTCGTTAAATTATAATGACTGGGTTGTTTGAAATCGGCGTGTTTCTGGAAAAGCACTCGGTCTCAATTTGCAGCATTGAACTTGGTTCCTTGGCTTCCTGACATTCAAAATTAATGTGCCATCAGTGAAGGTGCGGTTTTTCTCCCTTTTATTGTAACCTTCCGTTAAAATGGTTAAGGATTCGGTGGAGTACAACTGGGTCAGCAGTGCCACGTACTCTGCGACGAACAGATGAACCGCTTAATGTTGTTGCTGGATTTGGCCTTGTTCGCCATGCTTTTCACACAGTGTTCGAAGGTGCTGGTAACCGATGCCAGAGTCAGCGAGTTTTTTCACTGATCCCTTTCTAATTACACCAGTATCAGAAGAATTGCACAAATTGCTTTGAAAGGATTGCTGAAGGGCATAACTGTGGTCAAGATAAGTCAGTTCTTCAAGTGCAGATTCCATCGTCATTGGTTTGCTCTTGTTTACGATTTCGCAAGCGCTGGCGCCAAGAGGAGAGTCGAAAAGAATTTTGCTGAGCGTTTTCAGGTCTTCTAGAGCATTGTGGCTGGGAAAATCTGTCTTAAAAAGGACTTTGTAGACAGCTGCTTGATTGGTCTTCACAAACAAACCGTCCTCTGTTTGCAACGCCTGACATTTTTCTTTGATGAGCTTTCGAATGAAAGGAAGACTGTCTACGAAATGAACGTTTAGTTCTTTCATTTTAGGAATAAGTTTTGGTGAATAGTGAAGCAATGTTCTAAGCAAAACTGGAGTTTCAAAAGAGGAAGAATTGTGGCCGACAAGGATGACTTTGGCGCAATCATTCCGAATTTTTGATGCAGCGCTTTGAAATCAACAAAGGACTCGAGACATTCAGCTTGAGAGACAGTCTCCAAAGGGTTCCCACCACGGTGAAGGACTGTTTTACTGCCTATTGATGCTGTTTGGAATTTATTTACTTGTGAAGCATGAAAAGAAATGCCTTTCTTTGGTAGCACAAATCTTGAAAATGTTTGCCCCTGTTCAGTGTGGGCGGCTAATTGAATAATTTCAGCTTCCTTTCCTCCACAGCTTGTCTCCGTATCAAATGAAATTAACATGAAGCGCTTCATTCTCAAATCATCTACAGAGCATGTAATGAACTTCTTCTGGGGTCGATTTGTAAAAGTAGGAACATCTTTCTCAAACTCTTTTAATTTTTCCTTTGTGACGATGGCTCTTTGAAGAAGTTGTGTATCCAGCGTAAAGGATTCCGATGTCGCTATCGGATGATGTTTCAAGGTGTAGACAGGCCAAACACGACTCCTATTGGTCAGGATAGGAAATTCAAAGACCTCAGAGCTTTGCTCTGACGAGTACATGTTTCAAAGACCTCCCTTTCCTATATGAAGTAAGGGGAGGGTTTTTGAATTTTTTTCCTAGTAAGGGCTGGTTTTGTATAAGATGCCATTTGTTCATAAGAATATGTTTGAGATTAGGCATTGATGGGCGGTATTGTGTAACAAACGGCAAAATTCTTTTGCGCGTTTTTTGTTTATTTTGTAGAGCCGACATTCTTTGGCTGAAATTGACTTCAGATAGGGTCTTGTTCAAAAGGTTATCTGGATAACCCCTGTGGCATAGTCTTTGTTTGAATAATGCGATGTGTTCGTCAAATTTCGCCTTTGAAGAGTTGGTTCTAAGAAGCATTAGGGCTTCGCCTTTGATGAAGCCATTCCTGACGCCTGAAGGGTGGCGGGAATCAAAGTGTGTATAATTTATTGGAAAGTCTCTGTCGGTTTAAAGTGCGTGCGCATGTCAAGAATAGAGTGCTTTTTGAATCGGTCACCCTTGTATACACATGTATCCAAGATCAGAATGTTATTTCAGTATCTGAAATCTCAGCCGTGAATTTTATTGTAGGATGGAAGCTATTCGTTAGCTCTGTGAAGTTGGTTATTGCTTCTTTGTTTATATTCCATAGAGAAAATATGTCGTCAATGTATCTTTTCCAAATGAGTGGTTTGTAAGGGCTTTGGTTGATGATTTTAGTCTCAACTTCCACCATAAAGATGTTGGCAAAAGATACTGCCATTTTTGTTCCCATTGCGGTTCCGTGCATTTGGAGATAGTTTTTCCAGTTGAAATGGAAAGAATTTTCTTTCAAGATGAGTCTTAACATTTCTCTGAGGAAGTGAGTTGGAATCGGAAGTTTGTTTCCATAGAATGTTTCGTATGTTCTACATACAATTGTGATTCCTTCCTCTTGCGGGATGTTAGTGTAAAGGCTAGTAACATCCATTGAGACAAGGAGTGTGTCTTTTGCAACTTTAGTTTTCTCTATGAAATTTAAGAAATCTGTCGTTTCTTTGAGGTATGATTTTTGTATTTTAGCAATAGGCTGAAGTAGGTGACTGACAAATGATGAGATTCGTTCAGTAGGGCCTTCGATTGTGTTTCAAACACTGATAAACACCTTCTACAGAGTTTCAAACTTCATCCAAACAGCAACGTTTCAAACATGTTTCAACAATTTTAAACATGTTTTAAACATAAATGCCCTTGAAACGCTGACTAGTTAAGCATCCTTTTTATCTGGACAGTAATTTCATAGATGCATAAATGGGGTCGTAGATCTCGTGTGACACAGACTTTTAGAAGCAGTTCACGTTTCAAAATTCCGTGCTTCGTGCTAATGGCATATCGGAAGACCGATATTTTCTTATCTATTGGAAGTCCTGATACCACTCATTCCGATGATCAGTGTAAATCTTCCGACTTTATCGGAATAGTTGCACTTGAGTTTCCGATATGACTTCCGAACAATCGGAAATTTGACCTTCCAAAATTTGGAGAAGCTCCCTAAGTGCGACACCACTTTCGTAAGTCACCCCCTCTCTGTTTACATCATTCTGATTTATTTCTCGCTTTCTTTCTCATGTAGTTTTGCCTACGTTCTTTCTTGAATTTAATGGACGACTTTCAGTGTTTTTCAGCTTCCCTTTCTTTGTCCAATGATAAAATGCTTTTCTCTGTGATATTTCCTGGCTCTACATTTAGGCAGCGAAGGGTATCAAGCAAATATTGTTTTCCCAAATTAATGTTTGTGTAAAAGGGGCTGCAACTCTTTGGTCAGAACTTTCACTGCCACCATAAAATCTAATTTTTGGAGCTTTTGAACCAACAGTGCTGTGCCAGCTTTCGTTAATTTGTGAAGAAGCTTTTGAAACCAATTTCTTGACAACAAGGTTACTTGCATATACATTGAACAAATTGGTTAAAACCGTTTTTAAACTTTCGCCCTGAAAGTCCTTTCCGTTTGGTAAATCCTTGTGGTGATTACTGATCAGGATTCTTTGTATATTCGCACCAATTTAATTTGTGGTCTCGACATTGCTGATGGTCCCCGAAGGCATGATGAATAATCGCCTTCATTGTAACTTTTAACCACTCAGGCTTTCCCTTGTTTTGACTTAGGCAGTAGCTAAAGCACTTACGAAAGTAGTCTATAACCTTCTGTGAAAGTGGTGACTCCCCTGGCTGATTTTTGTTCTCGGAGCTAATTTTGTTCAAGTGATTGACAATTGTTCTTGTTGCATGACTTGCATCAGACCACTTTTCTACAGTGTACTCTACTTCTTCTCAAATTTTTGCAATTGTAGCACTGTCATCATCCCCAATAAACACAGAATACTTTACTCCATGATTGGATGCTTGTTGAAAAAGTCTCCTACTGCTGGTTCCATCGATTTTGACGACCCTGTATGGTTTATGTGGCAATCATGGCAACCAGGTTCCTTACCTTTTGATTTGCTTGCTTCACAAATTCTGCATAATTTATTTGCGTTGGCAAAGTCTATGACTTTCTTTGTGTGAGTGCCCATGATAGCCCCATGTCCAGTGAGAGAATTATTTGCCCTACCCCTTTTCAGGCACTGCATGTCATAAGAGACAGACAATGGCATGAGACCATCATCACCTCGAATTTGACCGTTATTTTCTGCTTGATAAATTTCATTGTCTAAAACCATTTGACATAAATTAGTAGCCACTTCTTCTATTGCCCCTCCAACTTCTCGCTCTCGGTTTTTGTATGCAGTTTTGTTGATTGTTGGCACGTTCAAAGTTGAAAGAAAACTGTTAACATGAGTGTAGCCAATTCCATTGTCAAGACCACCAAGTGCAATTCTTGTATTGATATCATAGGGATTTGGTCCTCGCTTTCCATATTGATGTTGCCCTGAGCTAACTATTGTGTTCTCTTTATCACATTGCTGGTACACTACTGAAATGATGCTAGCACTTCCAACTTTTGTTTCTTTCACAGCACTTGAGAGAGAAAGAGGTCCTAGAATTGGAAAAGCATAAGTACATGTACCTTAGGGTTACAGATTGGCGAATGATTATTAGACCATTGTTCTTATTCCTCGGTTTGTAAGTGTAAATCTGAAGAAAAACTTGAGTTCTGTGAGCAAGCTTTTGCACAATCTTAGAAACAACAATTATTAATGTTGCAAACAAGAAGAGGATTTCCTGTAATCATAGGTATTCTAGTTTCAATTCCCAGACTATGTTAGGTAACCGAATACAAAAATGAATTGTATATTTCATTGACAAGTGCCATTATACTTGCAAAGTTCTTATATGTATAATAAATTTATTTCATGTTTTGAGCTGGTAACTGAGTTTTTTTTTTACCCTCTTATCACTGTATAAATTTGAATAAAGACTGAATCTACTAGGATTGTTATAGAGGTAGTCTGTTTTGTTGTTGTTGTTTTTAGTAAACACACAAGTGAGAAAAAAACACTAAACATGACATCTACAACATTTTACCAGAGTTACACTGTTGACAGGATTTCAAACTCTTTGCCATCAGCCCAAGGTCAACAATTCTGTAACCAGTCAAAGAAAATGGCCCTGATTTGGTGGAATGGCCTTGTTCTTTTTCGCCATCTCTTTTAATGAAGGTACATCCTTCTTGGTGAGCTCTTGCCGTGGCATTTCAACTTCTGCCAGCATTGGAATAAATTTGGCTAGACACTGAATAGATCCCAGAAATTGACGCACATCTTCTTTTGTTTCAGGAGGTGGCATGTCTCTCATGGTTCTTACTTTTTCTGGATCTGGCTTGAGCCCCTCAGCTGAGATGATGTGACCCACATACTGGACTTGTTGTTTTCGCACCTTGACGTCCTCAAAGTTCAATTTGAGGTTGTAGTTCTTAGCACGATGAAGTACTCTCTCTAGTACTGGATCATGATGGGCCATACCACGTCTTGTGATCAGTATGTCATCCATGATGGCGTATGCATGATCTATACCCTCCAACATTTCACCCATGGCACATTTCTGGGGCTGATTTTATTCCAAAAGGCAGTTTCAACCATCTGTACCTGCCTATTGGAGTGTTCATGGTTGTTAAAAGACTAGATTCGTAATCTAGTTTCATTTGTAGATACCCACTCTTGGCATCAAGGACAGTGAACACTTTGGCATCAGGTGTCTTGGCTGCAATTTCTTCTACCGTGGGGATTGGATAATGTTCCCTCTTAACTGCTTTGTTAAGGTCACCAGGGTCTAGGCAGATCCGGATCTTCTCACCTGGACTTGACACAACCATGGAGTTGACCCAATCTGTGGGCTGTGTAACTTTGCCTAGATGCCCTTCCTCCTCCATTTCCTTAAGCTTGGCTACAATTTTGCAGAGTGCAGAAAATTTTTGCAGAGTGCAGCAGGTTGTCTTTGAGGACCATGTACTACCGGCGGTACAGTGGGGTCAATCTTGATGGAGTAGGTTCCTGGCATAGCTCCAGATGCACTTTGCAGATCGGGATGTTGGTCCAGCAGCTCAGCTCCTTCAGGTTTGCATCTACTTGTATATCATGTACTTGCTGGACCGAGTTAAGGGCTTGACAAACTTTGCCTGACCATATTGGCTTCTGCTTACTACCTATGACATAGAAGTTCACATTTAAATACCTGTCCTTGAATCTTACAGGAAGAGTAACATAACCCTTTGGGGTGATTCGGTGTTGGCTATACAGTACTGTACAAAAGTAATGAGAGTGAATTTCGATGAATGTCGAGACATTTTGCCACTTTTCGACGAAAACCAGCGATTTTTTGAACAAAATGAAATACCGTCGGACTTTCGACGAATTTTCGAAAGCGCTATTGTCTTGACACTTTCGAAATTTTGAAATTGTATGTGAATGTTCCAGTGAAAATTTGAATGACAATTCAAGAAGATTCGCAAAATTTCAAAGGAAATGTTTTGAAATTTTGAAGAATGCTTGAAGTGTTTTGAAGTTTTGAAGAGTGCAGCAAATTTTCGAGGCCGAGGTAAGTACCTTGTACAGTGTAAGAAGGCTTTCACTTCCTTCGATCAACCCTTTGCGTAAACAATTCTATTTGAGACGGCGAGGCATCATAGTTTCGTGATGGTATGGCAACGGGTTTTGTATAAGTGTCATAATCACACTGTTTTACAGTAGCTCTATCATGCCTAAGGTCTCACTTTACACTCGAAAGCAAATTCAATCTCTTAACAAAAATGGCTTGCAGCCGCTAGCAATATTAAAAAAATTAAGAGATGAAGGTTCTTTCATCAGCTATCAGAGTGTGGCAAGAATAGTTAAGAAGATAAAACTTACCAGTTCCGTCAACAACCTCCCGAAGTCCGGTCAGCCTAGAAAGCTGAACACATCTGCCAAGGCATTTATCGAGACACAGATGCGGAAAAATGACGAAGCAACCAGCGGCCAAATCCAAAAGAAGCTTTTCAAGTGTGGCAAAAATTCGCAAGAACAATATACAAAATTTGTTGAAATTCGCTCTCATTACTTTTGCACAGTACTGTATGACACCAGGGTCTTCTTGGTTTGCTTGATATGGGCATTTGGCACTACATGTTTGAGCTGTGTGGTGTTAATTACACTTGCATAGGCACCAGTATCCAGCTGACAGCAGAGAGTAGTGTTGCCCACTTGTACAACTTCCCACCAATCATCACTATCACAGCCACTCTTATAGTCATTGATGCTGTTCATCTTTAGGCTTGCTACATGTACATGCAGTAAGTGCACATCACTGTCAGAATCCTCCTCATCACCAGAACGGTCTTCTTCAGGATAGCTCATTTCATTCAGCACACTTAGGCAAAGTGTCCAGTTTTCTTACACTTCTTGCACAATTCATTTCTGGCCAGACATCTTTCCTGTGGTTTGTGGGTACTGTATCCACACCTATCGCATTTTTGAGGCTGCTCATTGCTCTCTTTAGATGCCTTAGGTTTCCCTGACGTTTTGGGCCTCCTAGATGAAGCATTCCTCCATGCTAGTTTATTGACCTCCACCTTCGGGTCCTCACCAGACATTACTTGCATTCCGTCTTTGCTTGCCTCGAACATTCAGCCAATGTCAATTGCCGTCTCAAGCATAAGGTTTTTACTCTTCTCCAAGCAGCGTTGCTAAACTCGTTCATCTAGTGATTTGCATGTGATGGTGTTTTAAATTAACTTGTTCGTCTCTGCCATGTCCAGACCCCTGGCCAGCAGCTTGAGATCGGTGACAAAAGGAGTTGAATGATTCCCCTTGTAATTGATGTCTTGTAATTGACGCCATTATCAGTTGACTGACAGATGAAATACTGAATCAAGGCCAAGTTGATATCATGTTGCTGTGCACATGCTTTTCCAGCACATCGATTCTTACGTTGTTTACAAATGAAGCAGAGGTTCGATTGCAAGGAAAATTGTCATATTTTTCATAGTTCTTCAGCTTGTGCAACAACTCAATGTGATTTTGTATGTAAAATTTTTGGGAGTGCTTATTGACAAGAACCTAACCTGGAGGCCTCATATTGTTCATATTGCTTGGAAGATTAGCAAAATAGTTGGCATAATTGCTAGGCTTAGACATCATTTACCTTTAAGTACCCTTCTTCAAATTTACCGCTTGCTGGTATCTCCCTACACACCCTATGGTACAAATGTATAACTCCTTGGAGTGAGGCAGCTCAGAGTGATTTAAAAAAGATTCTTACCTTACAAAAGCATGCACTCCATCTGATTTTCTTTTCCAGCAAAATATCTCATCCCCTTTTTATTACTTTGAATATCCTACCTGTTTTAAAATATGTTCTACTTTGAAACCATTTCCGCCATAAAGCAGGATGCCTCTACTAGTTCTACACCAAGGAATATTTGTGAACTTTTTATTCATTCATCTGACATCCATGCATGTAATACATGTTTTTTTTCTTCCACAGAGAATTTAAAATTATGTACAGAAATCTAGATTGCATGTGAAACTTAAGTCTTTCTCTGTGTTTGGTACGAGATTATGGAACTGTCTACACCGTGACTTGCGTAAACTCAGGAAAAGAGCATTTAAAAGAAAAATTCAGAAGTTGCTTTTGACTGTACAGTACTTGGGTTTGAGGACTATTATGTTGACGCCCATTCTCTAATATGGAAATTCAGTACCATTGATTATCGAAGGTTATAACTCTAGTACTTCACTTACACTTGTATGTCACAATTCTCTCCTCTCTATTTGCCAGTCTGCTCTGCCTGTACTTGATCATTGTCTTGTTAAATTTACTAGTAACTTTACCGTATTTAATTTGTACGCATCTTTTCGCTTATATTGTAGTAAACTAATGCATAGCTTATAACAGTAATATTGTAGTAGTAATGTAATCTTTTACCTTACAATGTGTAGTATTTATTTATTATTTATTACTAATACCTGCCAAGATTAGCTAATGCTACATGTATTTATAAGTGGGTTCTGTAAATTGCCTTTTTAATATTCCATGAAATAATAAACATCAATCAAAACATCAATCAATAGGAGGCCAACCCTATACCTGTAGCAGTACTGTTTATTTGTCTTCTGGACATTGACCAAGAATTCTGCAATAGGAGGAAAAACGACTTTGTATCCATTATCTGTTCTTATTTTCGGGTGTATAATGAAGTTCTCAACTGAATGGTTTTTCCTGAAGCCAAGTTGATTATCACATAGAATTTCTAGTTTACTTAAATAATTAGAAAGATGGTTATAAACAACCCTTTCAAGAAACTTAGAAAAACAACAAAAGGATGTCTTTCAACTGGAAGACCAGGGCATCCAATAAAACACTGCCCAGATTTAAAATCTTCAAGTCAGAAAAGCCTTTGTTCATACAAATTTTTCTTGGACAATTCTGTCCAAGGGGAAAGGTGCAATGAGGTTATCCCCATGTGAAGCACCAACCCAAGGTTGGCACTAGGGGTGGTCACAGCCAGGGTTCGTTACGCCCCTAGTGGTTCCTTAATGTCCCACAGAAATTAATTGTGGAGAGTTGTGAGACTGGACCTCTGGTTATCGTCCTTATCCGAGAAGACTAGAAAGTCTAATTATTTTTTGCAGATGTCATTGCAAAGGAAGCACTTTCTCCTCAGTTATTTAAAGACCCTGAGTGTTGGTCCGGCCGGGCTTTGAACCCACAACCTCCCGCACGGTGGTCCGGCACTCTACCAACTGAGCCAACCGGTCGGCGGTTAAGCTAACCGGTTGGTGGTGAATAAAACAGGTCATAAAATAAGCATGTTCAAGAAGATGGACGAGAATTTCACTCACCTAATGCTTCCCTCCTCTTTTGGAGGACAGTGATGTTTTCATTATAAAACCACTTACACTGTATCTGATCCATTGACTCATGGATCGTGACTCAGAGACTCATTTGACTCATGGAACATCAAATCTTGCCGTGGATGCAACAAAAAAACTACACAAGTGTTTTTGTCTCAAGATTAAATTGGAGATAATTATTGTGAAGCTTTTTTGTTATAGAACTGATGTGGATATGCTGCTTGATGATATTGTTGCCAAAGAACCCTTAATAACTGCCTCGAAGATGGAACAAGTTAGAAAGCTGATTATAAGTATCCTTCATAATGACTGGTACTACTAGTGTTCCTTGCTTTGTGATGAGGGTACAGTTCTTCTTACATGTAAATTATCTAAAACCAAGGTTTTGGTTATTGTGTTTAAAAAAAATTAATTGTAATTTATCTATAATCCTTCAATTGTTACCATTTTGCATTTGCTATGTACAGCTGGTTGTCAATGAATAAGAAGGATAAACTTTTGCATTAATTAAAAAAATAATTAATCTGGAATATTATAAATGCCACATTTACAAAGAAAGGGAGATCTGACCTTTATGGTTGCAAGTGGATGCAGTGGTGCAGTGACTGTGTTAGTCCTTGAGAAAAATGTGGACTGCAAGAGATATAATTCTATTTTTTATCAGAGATAAAAGAATTTGAAGTGAGACATTTCAAGACTTGGTGACAAATGAAGTACATGGTTGACGCATAAGCAGAAGGTCACATGTCAGGGCTCAAAGTTAACAAGCAGCTTGTTGCATATGTGACTAGATTTTTTATCTTGTGCCTGAAAAATCGCATGTGATTGCACTCATGTGCTGAAAAGCCCACCTGAACGTCATTGCGGCCATATTGGTGGTCAAGAACAATAGTCTGTCTCTTCACTGGGAACTAAACTTTATTTTTATGCAAATTATGCAAACAAAATTGTATTATTTAGAAATTTGCACTAGGGAATTTTTATTTCAAACGGATTGAAAGATGCAGTCCAGTATAGACAAATACAAACTCAACTAGGAATGTGAATTTGCCGTGATTTATGTATGTTGATGCCTAGTTTACAATGATTCTCTATAACTCTGAATTGTTCTTGACAGATGAGTGTTATACTAAATGAACGAAAATTCTACTGAATAAAATCTCTGGTCAGATATTCGATGCTGACTTCCAAGCTGCAAACAGCATGCGTGACTAATGTATTGACTAAGCCAGCACAGCAGGTGTTTTACATCCCTTTCACATATCTGAGAAAAAGCCTTCAATGAAGCAGTGCCTATTTATTCTAACTAATTTTTTTAAATCTGTAATTTATTTGATACACGACCCCATAAGCGTTGATACTTTAACCATTTATCGTGAAAATCAAGTTGATGTATGTACGTATACATGTACGTTTAAAAACATTCCTTGTTAAATACTGAACATAATTTTTTTTTGTTTTTTAACCATTTTTGTCAGTGCACTGAGACTTTCTCACTTTGAAACTCATAACATTGTGAAGGTTAAGAATTATTTGGGGAATGTTTATTATTTTTTAACCAATGAGGCAATTGTGTTGAAACTGCAAGAAGCAACCACTAATGTGATCAAAGTAACAGGTTGTGGTTTAGTCATGGTGTGTCTGTCAGTGATTGGTTTTCTTTTGGAACACAATAGACACTGCAGGAATATTTGAAGTGTTCATGGTTTTCTGAGTTTCACAGTAAATGTCCCATAATAACCTTAAGTTATTATTAGTAGTAGTATTAATTTTTTATTATTTGTGCATTGCATACTTGTTACTTGTTGTTATAATGGCATGATGATACCCATATTATGATGATGATCATAGTTGCTGTTATTATTATATGTATTTTTTTGTAACAGTGGTGTTGCCCTTAACCAGCTATTCATCAGGACTGCAAGAAAAACAAACAGAAAGCATGGACCATCATTTTTATCTTTTCAAGGTACAGTACATAAAAATTATCCCAATGCATGAGCTGTCTTTTACTTTAAAGTGTATATGACACCAAAATTTTCATCAGCTTGATCGAAAGGGCTTTCAAAGTGATGAAGAGCAACGTTTATTTTATTGTAATAGCATTCTTGGTTGCCGAGTTATTCAAGATTTTGATTTATGCAAATTAGGCAACTTGTGATGTCATAAGGTTGGCACAAAATGAAGTAAAGTCACAAAATATGGAATATCTCTGCAAATACTAAGTCTACAGGGTTAAAATTTTGCAGGGTTGATGTGTTGCCAGAACTGCACATTGTGATAGTGGTTATGAGGTCACCATGGCAACTTACTCATTACCAGACCCGTACATTCCAAAAATGAAAAATGCCTTATATTTGTTGCTCCAGAGTCTAACAGACGTTCTTATACTTGTGCTGTGTTAAGTCCATATTCGCTCACACCCACTGACTGAACATACAGAGCAAACAGCTCTTCTTGAGGAGAGAAACTCTGATTTTATCCTTTGGATGGAGAGGGCCTGGAGCCCATTGTGTTGCCATGGAAATGTCAAAGTGGAGCTTATCCTGGAACTTTGTGATGAGTATAACAACTGTGAAAAGTTTCAGTTCTATACAGCAAAAGTCTTCAGAGATCTTCCATTCTTTGTGATTTTACTTTATTTTGTGTGAACCTTATGATGTCACAAGTTGCCTAATTTGCATAAATCAAAATCTTGAATAACTTGGCAACCAAGAATGCTATTACAATAAAATAAACGCTGTTCTTCATCACTTTGAAATCTCTTTCGAACTAGGTTATGAAAAATTTGGTGTCATAATTATACACTTTAATTTACATTTACAGGTTTTTTCTCTGATACCTGGTTTCCATAATGATTTCTGCAGTCACCACAAAATTTGTTCAGCGATCACAGCAATTGCAGTGATCATTTGGAAACACTTTGGTCTGCCACTGCAGTGATTGTAGAGACTGCAATTGCTACAATTGCTGAGATAGAAGAAATTCTCAAACTTTCCCAAATGGCCTTTATTTCAGTGGACATGCAAATTAGCTCAATTGCTGAATTTTGGTTCTTGCAGCAATCACTGGTTTATCTTTTTTCCGCAATCATAGTGACTGCAGCGATGGTGGCGATCGTAATGATCATATGGAAACCAGGCACTACTTTATTCAAGTCATGTATCCAAGGATGGTGAATGGAAAATTTAAGATTGCTTAGATACATTATTTTCTTTATTTTGATGTTTACTAATCACATAAATCTGTAGATCTGAGAGATGTGACTCATTTACTTAAAATTTTACTCATTGACAAATATTGTTGCTATTGTCATTCTGACAATATTTATTGTTGTTATATATTTAGGTTTTAAGAGCTCATATCCTCCCCCTGACCAATGTAGCCTTCAACAAGTCTGGTACAAGGTAACACTGACAAAAAATTATAGTGGTTTAGTTTTAGTTATTGTTTCAGTGTGCACACAATATGGCAAGCTTCATCTGAAGAGAAGCACAAACTGAAAAATAAGCAACCCAATGTATTGTGTTCTAGTGACACCTTTTATTGGGTATCAGTACTATTCTGCAATCCTTATTATATGGAGTTTCTGAGGTCTAATGAACATGTGTGAATGAATGTACAAAATCATGAAGTAGAACTTAAGACAGTATTTTTGCTGTAACAAAAAATAACTGCCAGTAATTCCAGTAACTATACTAAGCAAAAACAAAATACAAGGTATGACTAAAAAATAAAATAATTAATCTAAAAATATGGGATCATAATTATTTTATACAATGAAATGAATATTTAAATAGGAAACTACAATATTAATAAGCAAAATTTAATGTAATAGTTAATTTATATAAGCTGTCTGTTAATTTTTAGGTAATAATTAAAGTACTAATATGATAAATACTTCTCCTGCAGTTACTTGTATAAATTTCATGTTGATGGATTAGCATTTCTGTCACAGGGTTGCTCAGACTTTTAGTGCCCTAGTGAAATGATGCATAGACCTCTTTCATGTTGTTCATGACTTTGTGATGCCCGCCGTGCTTAAAAAAATCGACAAAAGGCAATATGGGACAATACCTAAATCATGCACTACGCACGCCCTTGTCAGCATGATCCATAACTGGCACGTCAACTCTGATGGGAACTCGGCCGCGATTAGAGCGGTTTTATTTGATTTCCGTAAGGCGTTCGATCTTATTGACCATAATATCTTAGTGCGCAAACTTTCAGATTACGATATTCCGAACCCCATATTATGCTGGATTGTTGACTTTTTATCGGATAGGAGACAGAGAGTTAAACTTGCCCAAGACTGTTTCTCCGAATGGCGTTACATTCCGGCCGGTGTTCCACAGGGGACAAAGCTTGGGCTGTGGTTATTCTTAATAATGATTAATGATTTGAAAGCAGGAGAGGCAGAGATGTGGAAATATGTGGATGATACCACAATCTCTGAGGTAATAACTAAAGGGCAAAAGAGCTGTATTCAGCAAATGGTAGACGATCTTGCTATTCAAGCAAGGAATGACGGTTTTCAGTTAAACGAAAGAAAATGCAAAGAGCTTAGGATTAGCTTTGCAAAAAACGAACCAGAGTTTGACCCTATTTGGGTGAACCGTCAGACCCTAGAGACTGTGAACAGTGTGAAATTATTAGGACTCAATATAAGCAGTGATTTAAAATGGAACGTCCATGTGTCAGAGCTAGTTAGGAAAGCTTCAACAAGATTATATTTTCTTAGACAGCTTAAGAAATCGCATGTAGCCACAAGAGAGCTTCTTCTATTTTACATTACATGTATTCGCTCTATTCTGGAGTACGGCAGCCCAGTTTTTCATCGCGCTCTACCAAGTTATCTGAGCGAAGACCTAGAAAGACTTCAAAAACGCGCTATGAAGATTATTTACCCCGAACTATCGTATGCTAAGGCTCTAGAGCTGTCTGGACTTCCAACACTGTATGATAGAAGAGAGTCAATTGCAGCAAAGTTGTTCGATGAAATATGTGCAAATCAATCTCACAGTCTTCACAAACTACTTCCAAGTAGATACCAACCAAGCTACTATCTGAGAGAAAAAAGAACATTTATTCGTCCGAAATGTAAGACTGAAAGATGCAAGAATAGTTTTCTTTTAAGTTTTGTTCATAGTAGCTGAAAACTAGATATAAATTTGTTTCTTACTGTATATAGGAATTTGACGCATGCTTCTAATGTGTGATTCTTTAATAATTTTTATGTAGTATAAGTCCTATAATTAGTTTGTACTTAAGCGCAGTTGTAAATTTTGTTTTTGTAAGCCTTACCGCAATTCAGCTTTTGGCTGCAAGTTTTTAAGGTGAATAAACTATCTATCTCTATCTCATCTATCTCATAATGGCGGCCAAATAAAATATTCTTTTGTTTTAATGCTGATAAGCCTTTCTAACCTCGCTGCTTTGGCGAAATACAAAAGAATGTTTGCGCTAAAATGAGGCCAGTAAGTCTAATTAACATAGATACAAAAGAATAATATTATCGGCGGCCATTATGAAAGTGGTCTATGATGGTCAATGATAGTTGCTGATAGCTGAAACATGCATTATTGCTTGACCACCAACTACCAGTATCATGCACTGTCATGAACTACACGAATCATTCACTTCGAGTCTGCTCAAATTCCTCATGATAGTTGATGATAGTTTTTCCAGTTTGACCACATGCATAGTTCATTATGGAAGGGCTCTTCAACATTGACTATCAAGCGCCATTTGACCTAGTCTTACATGTAAGTTTCATTTCTGCTCTCGCTGGCTTTGAGCAAAGTCCCTCACTCCCCTAGCTCCCTGTAGTCTCATAGAGTACTAGATTCCCAAGTTTTGGCAGCAATGTTGAATCATATGTACAGTACATTGCTACAGGTGTGTTGTTTGTATACATTCAAAGGCAGGGCCCTGTATTAAACTAAGAAAGCAAATCTGTCAAAATTCTCGAAGGCTGTTGATCAAATTTCTTTTGGCTGTAGCTCCACAGTCGGAAATACTGAAAAAGAATACCGATGATTTATTTTATTTCTGACAGCTTATATAAATTAATTATTTCATTTGTTTATTATTATTATTATTATATTAATAGTTTCCTATTTAAATATTCATTTTATTGTAAATAATTATGATCCCATATTTTTAGATAAATTATTTTATTTTTTCATCATACCTTGTATTTTATTATTGCTTAGTATAGTTAAGCAGGTCCACATCAGCTTCTGTTGCCATAATCCATAATCTTAAACCTGCTCTACCAAATAAAGGAAATAAAGCATGTATGCATGTATGTATGTATGTATCTTTCTATGGCAGTATTTTGGTGACAGTTGGTGTCAATTTTTCAATCAAAGTTTCATAACAGGCAGCTATGACAGAACATGTAAAGTTTGGGACACAGCGTCAGGGGAAGAGCTTCAAGTTCTTGAGGGACACAAAAATGTTGTGTATGCAATCGCCTTCAACAATCCTTATGGGTAAGTAAGTAAGTAAGAAAGATTACATTACGAATTGCAACTACTTAGTGCAACTGCAGTCCTGTAGCTTACTACTTTGTGAAGAACAGCTACATGTACACATAAGCTAATTAATGTTTTGCACAACCACTGTTAACCTTGAAGGTGAAAATCTCACTCGTATTCAAGGGAAATCATTGCTCTACAGTCTAGAGTAGTCATCATTCTTACTGATATCAACACTGGTAATGCATCAAGCCTGAGGTTTCCCTCTGATCTCCAGATAACACCATTCATCTCTTAATGTCACCTGGAGGTGTATGATGTTAAAAAAAAGGAGTGCACTAACTTTGCCATCATATATGGTCAGTTGAATTATTTCTGATTAACAACATTTGTCACAAATGGAGGCTAGGTACACAGGGGTCAACAACATTTTCAGAAAAATGGAGGTTAGCTGCCAGGAAAAACAAACCCAATGCTTGCCTAGCAGCCCCAGCCTCCAGTACTTACAACCACCCAAATGGTGGGCACTGCCCACAACCCAGCCATGAGCCCCCAACACCCACAGAGAACCGAGGCACCAGTTACACTGAAACACGAATTTCAGGGGAAGAAAACTATGGATAATGAAATAGTAATAATACCAATGAGACAAGAAATACATATTTATAAGGGACAGGTGGGAGGGGCAAAAATCGCAAGCAATGAACAAAAATCTGACTAGTACAATGCCATGCACGAGGAAAAGCTGTAGTATGAGCAGGATGCAGCGCACACCTGAGCAGCAGAGAAGACCGCTAACCATCTAAGTGGAATGCATACTTAGAGAATGCTTGAATATGCCACTGCCAAGACCTTAAACACACTAACCACTAACGCCAACAAAGAAACACCACTAAAACGGTAATAACCCAAACAAGAAATTGCTCTTGCTCCTCATTGTTAACTAAGTTTAATTGCATTTAACCAAATTTAACGAAATTCATCGCAAAAATGGAGGTTAGGTGCCCAGGAATAACAAACCAAATGCTTGTCTAGCAGGCCCAGCCCCCAGGATGTATGACCACCCAAATGGCAGGCACTGCCCGCAGCCCAGCCACGTGCCCCCCACCAGGCCGAAGGGATCTTTGAGTAGGACCAACTCAGAGCAAAAGGGCTTGTGGCTGAATGGCCACAGCCCATACACCCAAACCCGAGGCACCCAACCGCAGTACTAACGCAACCATACCTGCGACAGTAACTGATGAGAAACCTGCACCACAGTACTGACTGGAATCCAGATGTAAATCTGGTATGCATCACTAGACCAACAAATTTATGTTTTATTGAGGTGATCTGGTACACCATGTGAGGCAGCAATAGTAGCCACACCAATCTGGAAACTGTGGCTCAAGTATAAGCCTGAAAAACTGGCCGAATTCAAGATTCACTGCACAACTGAAGAGAAACGCTTGCTAGACAATGGGCTGCCATCCTGGCGTCGAAATAAGGGTCCTGATACTGAGCCCCGAACATCTAAGTAGTTGCTAATCACCCGGGCCCAATTAAATGCTACAACCCTTTCGAAAGGGGTCAGTCTTGGAGCACTTAATGTGTACTTTGAGACAGAAAGAATGTACCAGGGAGTCGGACTGGATATCACTGATGGTCATGTGAATTGCTGAGTTTACCATTAACCCGCCTGCTTGTAAAAAAGCAAAGAAACCTAGGCAGCAAGCTGCCCAGAGCATCATGTGGTCCAGGTTGGTTAAATCAAATGCTTGTTGAAGAACACCCATCAGCTCCATTGTAATTGGGAGACGAGTTGGACTGGGTGAACCCTGGACACGCTTTATGCCTCGAAGTAGACGCTGCAATCGAAGGCAGTTGACCAACAGGTCCAACAGACCATTGTCAGTATGAAAGGATCGGACCACGAATAAGTAAACTTTAATGGAAGAATGGGTCAAAGTATCAGCTAGGATCGTACAAAAATGCATCAGGATTTGTTCATCGGCTGGGAATGGGAGGCCATCAGGACCAATCTGGCCATCCTGCTTGGAGAAGTCAACGTATCTCCACTGCGCAGAAAGATAAACCCATCTAGTTTAAGGGGCCAAGCCCTGGGGTAAGGAAGAACTGGCATCTCTGTGTCAAACTACTGGAAGGCTGGCCAGGAGATGTAGAGGAACTGCTGTTGCTTCTTGGTTGGCATGGGGGGCTAATTGCCTGAATTGATGAAATTAGAAGCCTAGGAGTGCGTCAGCTACAGGGTTGGCTTTTCTGTGGACTGAAGGAGAATGAATGGCATTCAGTCAACAGCGAAAGATAATGCAGTAGGACCATCAGGTTAGGGTCCCTCGAGGTGCCTGATTTAAGGACTGCCATGGCCGCCTCATTATTGCACAGAAGCTTGACCTGCTTGGAGACCCAGAGAGCGCCCCACAAATAAGCCGCCACAACCACAGGGAACAGCTCCTTATAGGCAATGGACAGTGTCGCCTGTACAGTTGACCACGAACCAGAGAACCAGTGACCCTGAAGGAAAGCCCCATAGCCCAAAGATCCCACCACATGTGATGAAACCTGGAAGTCTGGTAGGGGAGCCCAGGTTGGAGTATGGAAGAAACTCAGGCCACTCCAGGATTGGAACAGCTCCTGCCGCCACGCTAAGTCTAGATGAAAATCTTCATTCAACCTGATGGGATGGTTATCACGCCAAAATGCCCATAGCAGATTAACTGTGCGATGTAGAAATGTACAGCCGTAAGGAGCTATTTTGCATGCATGGTGTGGAAGGCCAATAAGAGACTCCAGTTCCTTCCTTTTGCAAAATCTCTTTGGATGGCCACGTCTAGTAAAGCAATGATGTGCTACTATTAATTTTTTGTACGGGAAGCCTTGTTTGGAGGGCGACTGAGTCAAGCTCAATGCCCAGGATAGTAAGGGAGGGGTGGACGGCCCGTCCAGCTTGTGCGAGTGCAAAGGTAAGCCCAAGTCAGAGGACAGCTGTAAACAAGGGCCCAAGTTGTTCAGACAAACAGGAGAACCAGGAGGCCCCAGCATGAGGAGATGAAGAAAGTCGCCACAATGGTCATTGGTCATAGTCCACTCTACCATATCCACAATAGCCGTAAAAATTAAAGGGGCAGATCACACCCGAAAAGGAACCACCATATCCACGTAATATGAGTCCACTTCATGCCTAAGAGATGACGATTCATTTCAAAATGATAGAAACAAAGTTCAATGAAGGAAATAATGCTTGAAACGATGAAAAAGGTGAAAAAACAAAAATAACAGACAAGTACTTAACTGCTAGAATGCCACACAAGGGAAGCTGAAATACGAGCGGAATGCTAAGCCAGCATGAGGCCTGGTGAGGACCGATGACTGTTGCTAGGTGTGAGAACCCAGCAACCAAAACTGCTGACTGACCACAATGACAAAGTGGGCGCAGAGAACAGAAAAAAATGAACACTGAAAGCCCGTCTCTAAATGTCTGCTAATGCCATCTGCTAACCACTAATGCCCACAAAACACTAAACACTAACTTTAGATGCCAGTGCATGCCACCTAGACAGACACTAACAAAGCTTGCTCCTCATAGTTAACTATGTTAAGTTGCATTTAACTACATGAAAATAAGTGAATGATACATGTGAAAGAAATCATATGTGAACTGCGGTTATGAAATCAAATGAAGAATGATCGTCGCAGTTATGATCGCAATTTTCGCAATTGCGTAAAGAAGCCTGAAAAAAATTCAGAACTCCAACGTGGTCAGTCAACGTCAGTGGCTTCATAGCTCAGATGGTAGAGCATCGCACCGGAATCGCGAGGTCACGGGTTCAAGCCCCGTTGAAGTCCTGAACTTTTTTCAGGCTTCTTTACGCAATTGCAAAAATTGCGATCATAACGGCGACGATCATTCTTCATTTGGTTACATGAAAATACTTAGCTTTTATAAGATTTTATTTCACACGAATATGCAACGGTTTGATTGCAAGCTTTGGTTTCTTAGTTTTTGTGTGATCCACATAACAGCTTACAGCTGTACTTAAACACTTAAACAAAGTTGAAAAGAAAGAAAAGAAGAAAACAAAAAAAAAATCTTACCACTGAGATTGTTGCAATAATTGTACTGTTACCCAGTTTACTTGGAGCTTGTTTGTCTGTTTGGCTTTTACATACTTTATCACCAGCCTTAAGTGCACTCTGCCAAGTTGCAAAATTATGCAGACGTCAGTGTACTCTTTTACATTATATATGAAATTCTCAGGTGGTTTTTTTTCTTAGGGACAAAGTAGCGACAGGTTCATTTGACAAGACTTGTAAGGTATGAAATTGACAGTTAATTATAACAGCTGTCAAAATAATACTGGAGCGTCAAAGTACATTTGGAGTACAGCCCGGTTGTTCGAAAGCCGATTAATGCTAATCCAGGATTAAAAATTAATCAAGGAGCTTATTTCTCTGTCCCCAAATGTTGTTCAATGGCGATATTCTGCAAAATTTTAGATTAGGGGAAGTCAATCCTTAAAAACAAAAAGCAGCGAAAACAACTTTCATCCAATAGTTCAAAACTGCAACCAAAGTTTACGCTAATCCTGGATTATGTTAATCGGCTTTCGAACAACCGGGCCCAGGATAATATTTGTACTATATGCTAATGTAAAGGTATTGCATGTGCCATTTAAGTCAAACAGGTACAATAACTGTATAATGCCGTGTCTTACTGTTATTATGCTGAAAAGTTGCCACTTATGGTTATTATGCGCACGTTACCATTAATAACCTGAAAAATTAAGGTTGGTAATGGTACAGTTCCGCCTAGAACTATTTACCCCTTTACTGCGGCATTGCTGCGTGACCTCCTTGCGACTTTCCCTTGGTATTCCCTCGCCAGGCAACTTTTTTACCGTGGGAAATCTGCAGTCAGGCTACAAAGGTGCCGCAGAAAAGTTAACCGAGGTAAGACTGAGGTAATGAAAATGCCGTGGTAGTGTTCAAATAGGGTTTTGTTTTCTGTGTTATTCTAATGTCAAAAATTGCAACGAAGAAGATTTAACTTGAAGAAGTTTCAGCTGGAAACCTTGAACTGGAAGGACAATCGTGGCCACTACACATTAGGTTAATACATTTTGTCATTACTAGAAAATACAATCTGAAACATGAAAATTTTGATTGGAGCGATTATTTTGAAGACTTCAATCAAAGCTTCAAAGCCATGGTGGCTGAACGGATACACGTAGTTTCGAATGGCTTGAAATGAACGGCTGAACGGTAGGAGTAAATATTTCTTGTGAGCAACTGTCAAGATTAATCGAGGGTTAGAAAAGATTTTTACTGAACCTAAATTTATTAATTTTGTGGTAACGTTTGTTTGTTTACCTCAAAAAGCTTTAAATATAGGCTGAGCATGTTATCAGACAGTTTGATCGATCCACCAATTAAAGCGTACCATGTGCAAAACTTCTCTCTGGTAAACCTTTTAATTTTGCCAAACTCAGCTAAGTTTAAAATCTGACATATTTACAAAAACTACAAAGTTCTGCTTCTGGTTTTAATCGGTTTTGCTATCGCATAAACGTCGGCTAAGGTTTAGCGGAAGGTTCAAATTATACGTGCTAGCAGAGTTGCAGTTATTCAAATTTGTGATCTGAATACATTAAGTACACTGTGGCTGTCGGTTGTTTGTGGCGAACTACCACAAACAAATTAAGAAAACAACATTATTCAACGTCTTGACGACAGACCCAATAAACTTGGGTTTAATGTGTTGTCACGTTTACAAGACAGTGCAGGAGAATAGTTAGAATTAGGCTAAATGCAATCAAAGGTTTCTCGAAAGGCACTCACGTTACAACCCGGAAAAAAACAAGTGCTTTCGTAGTGTTGGATTAGACAGCTGTAGGGTACTTTGTTATACTTGAAAAGACTTCGATTTCACATTTTATAGCAGTCAATTTAAAAATTACCAGTCTGTGCGCAAATTGCACACAACGTCATTTTGACTATTATATAACTACCAATCCTTCACACCTTGAGAATTCAAATAGTCTTTCCGCTTATTTTAGTCGTTGTTGTTCTTTCCCGCGGCAGATTTACCATGGCAAAGCACACCTCAGTTATCCCACAGGATGACTATTTTTTTACCGAGGTGGACGTGGGGCAACGACCTGCTGCGAAGACGAGGTATTGCCTCGTCCTGAGGGGTCAATAGTTCTAGGCGGTACTGTATGTGGCATCATGTTGGGTTACTATTTGTTTGTCAATCTCCTACCACCACTATAGGAAAAATGTAGAGGGTCGAAACTGCAAAGCTGCTTGACATTTCTTTTTGAAGATAATTTTGCTAAAGTTATTTTGCTTTCAACGTTTTATGAAGTGAGACTATGACAGAAATAAATATTTATCTAAAGAAGCACCATTTGGAAAAGTTTTGGTCACTCCAACAAACAATGTGAGGCTTGTTCCGGTTTCTATTAATATATTATGATTATAAAAACACATTGTCTCTAACTGTTTGAATATTCATTGAAAAATATGGATACAGTTTAGCAGCTTTAAAGCTCGAGTAAAATTGGCCCCTCAATGTATACAAGACCTTATAAATGACTATACTCCACAGAGAAACCTGCGCTCTGGTTCAAAATGTCTGCTTGAAACTCCTAATTACAACTTGGAGTCTTATGGTAAACGTGCCTTCTCCGTAGCTGCCCCACGCTTGTGGAACTCTCTTCCAATGGAATTAAAAACATCCACGTCGATTGATATTTTCAAGAAGAATCTCAAGACGTACCTTTTTAAACATAGTTACTTTTGACATTGACCATTATTTTTTTTTCTACATATATATTTTTATTTTTAGTTTTAATTTTATTTATATTTTTATTCTAAGCGCACTGATCATTGTTATGGATAGATGCGCTATATAAGATGTATTATTATTAACACTGTAATCATAACAATTACAAATATACTGAATTTTTAGAGCTCTGGTTTGTCAGTTTATGTAAATTAATAATGGTAATAGGATTTTGTGTCATCCAATTTGGTCTGTAATCATAGCGGGAGTCCGATTTGTTTCATCACGAGTATGATTACAGACCGAACTGGACGGCACAAAGTCCTTTTACCAATTGATTGTAACTATAACAAAATTCAAGAAAGACATAAGAGAAAAACGTTTCAGGAAAAACTATGGGTTTCACCCTGAGATTCATAGTAAAGAAAATATGAAAGTGCAACTGCCTTCTTGCAGCGCACAGAATGGCAGATACTTTTCAATCACACTGTCCTAGTTGGGCGAAAATCATAGCTGGTGATAGCCAATCAGATGGAAGAATTTTGTTCTAGTTATGATTCTTTAAATTGTACAGGATTTAACCACTGTGCATGTTGTCTATTGCTGCAGTTATGGAGTGCTGAGACAGGGAAATGCTATCACACCTACCGCGGCCATACAGCTGAAATTGTAAATATTTGCTATAATTTTATACTTTTACAAACTTAGGGTTATTGTCCTCGTTATAAAAGTTTCTTCAGTTTTTTTTCCTGGGTAATTGTTGAGACAATCTCGTTATTATTTTGCTCAGCAAGTACTGACCTCACTCCAAATTCCTATTTTCATTTGTCAAAATAAATAATGCAGGGAAAGATAAGCGAAACCATACATTTTGCAGCTTCTGTTTTCAGGGCTGTAAAACAATTTTTCTTCTAAAATGAGGCGAGTAGGTCTAATTATCTTACATACAAAGAACACTAAATTGGCCGCCATTTATGAAAGGAAAAATAACTATTGATTTGGTCATGACGTTCATGAAAAGCACCTTGTAGGTGTGTTTATAATTTTGATTCTTACAGGGATTTGTGTACATGTAGTTGATGAGAGATGTACTGTATCTTGGTTCACAGGTGTGCTTGGCATTCAATCCACAAAGTACTGTAGTGGCTACTGGGAGTATGGATACAACAGCTAAGTTATGGGATGTACAAAAAGGAGCAGAGATATCTACATTATCAGTGAGTGCATGCATCCAAAGTAAATTATTGGTTTCAGAGGGATTATGCTTACGACCTTGCCCCTGTCATCACTGATATCTTTAATTGTTCGTTGCGACAACAGATGGTGCCTTCCCTTTGGAAGTGAGCTGAGTCCCTGTTGACATCATGTAACCAGCTTAGGTCTATCTTTATTACTGCTGTTATCATGCACCTTCTCAACTGACTAGTTTACAAGTATGAATTGGTTAATGCATCTAACAGCTTTATTGATCTTGACCAATTTGTTTATTGCCAAGGCCACAATTCTAGTATGGCTTTAAGGTAATTCCTCTGAATTGCATTGCGCATCCATACTGCGCTAATTGCCTGTGTCAGCAGCGTGCGCACAAGTGCATGCATGTTCAAAACAACTGCAGGTTTTGTGAATGACTTACCTCCTAGAAATAGGTAAATGGCGATTTCCTCTCAAACGAGTATGGGGACCTATGCTTTTATTTCTCATATTGAAAGAAAATGCAATTCTCCATGACATATCCAGATTTGAAGAATTTTTTTATTGTCCAGTTTTTCATAATGCAAAGATCTCCTTTACGATGACAATATTGAAACTTCAATGGTAAAGCACTGATGCAAGAAACACGACTAATCTTCAATTAGTTCATTTTTTCTTCACCTTTGAGAGGTTAAACTTCGACCGTGATGTGCTTTTGACTAAATAAAACCTATATCCCATAGCCTCTTTCCCGTTTCTCAGACCACTTTTGGCTATCTCCATAAACTGTGCTTACAATTTTACCAAAGTTGGTATAACTGCACTCAAATATAGAAGTTCAGTCCTTCATTAAGTTAAAGAAAACATGGGAGCTGCTGCTCAGAGGAAGGAGCACTAGAATCCCCTTTATGATATTGAACTCAAGGATAGGCTTAATTTAATGGGGGTTACTTTCGAAGAAAATCCTTTGAACTTGGACACACAATTTCAAATATTTGCTGAGTAACGCTAGTATTAGGTTATATATTCTTATGGCGTGTAGATACTATAAGTATTATATCAGTAGCTTAGATTTACTCTTTCAAAGCTTAATACTATCTGTTTTTATTTATGCTATTCAAGTTTGGGGTAGTGTTTTTAGTAAGTACTTAAATAGAATTGATAAATTATTTGCCAGGTCTTTCAAGTCGGGATACTGCTCTAAGCAATACTGAGAGAATTTGTACCACCTGAAAGGACTAGACAACTACGTCTAAGGGCTCACAATTACATCTTACTTAGATAAATACAGAGCGTTTAAGGTTACTGTATACCTTGAGATTGGCAAACTTAAAATTTGGATTTTGGGGTTAAAGTAATGATCGAACTGTGATCTCTAATTAATATCTATATATCTAAAAAAAAGAGATTATTGAAAAAGATTAAATATAGGCAGAGAAATGGTGGTGTAATGTTTTGGCCAGAAGTAAAAATTACCCGTTTTATTGACATTCTTAGTGCTGTTTTCTCGAATCAATTTTTTCACTGGAAGGGTACACTTTAAAGAGGTAAAACTCAAGGGAATTTGTTCATTTGCCCTCAAATTTTGACAGTGGTTAGATTGACATATAAACAACAAAAACTTGTCGGTGAATTTTTTATATCAAAATATTTTTTTTCTCTGACAATGATTTTTGTACGATGACTTCACATTTTTTTAAATACTATTTCGGAAATGTTCTATAACTTTTCACTGTATTTATATGAGCCACCAACGGCGGAAAGCAGAATTTTGAGACATGGTTTCTCTGAGAGTGATCTTTATAAGGTTTACTGCTTATCCTTATACCACAAAAGAAGTTAAGCTCCAAATGTCTCAGTACAAAATTATACATAACATACCACCTACTCAAGTGAGCCTATATCGGGATGGCATAAAGGACAACGATCTCTGCACCCTTTGTAAAAGCAAGAAGCAAACTTTAAACCACCTGTTAGTGTTTTGCAATGAGACTGCCTCCTTCTGGAATCAGTTTCAAACCTGGTGGTATCAGAAAACTCAAGAACATATCTATTTAAATCTAAGCAAAATATTGTACGGCTGTCACAAGAGATTGGTTAAGGGGCAGGCACCAAATTACTGTATTCTGTGGCTGCATGAAAAACTTGTCATATTGAAGGACCGGTTGGCTCAGTGGTAGAGCATAGGACTGCTGTGCGGGAGGTCTGAGGAGAAAGTGCTACCTTTGTAATGACATCTGCAAATGGTTAGACTTTCTAGTCTTCTCGGATAAGGACGATAAAACCAGAGGTCCCGTCTCACAGTACTGGTGTGGAACATTAAAGAACCCGCACACTGATCGAACAGAGTAGGGGAGGTAGTCCCCGGTGTGAATGGTCTATAACTTATTCTGTTCTGGGGGCACCTGTGTTGATCCTACTATTCACTCAAGTAAGATTGTAAACTGCGTGGCTGCAATTTGCGCCTAAAAAGCAGTCTGGCAAAGTCCCCCAAAAAGTGTTGTAAAGCGCTTTGAGCCCTGGATAAAAGCGCTATATAAATCCTCATCATCATCATCATCGAAGGAAACTGCCATGGCTAAAAAAAGTGCTTCCAAAGTTTTTCCAAAAGTGGGCTTTTCTTATTTCTTTTGCAAATTGGTTGTATTGTGCATAATTGACTTGTCTGATTCTAAGGCACGTTATGCTCCGCACTGTTCTTGTATTTACTGTAATTATTGTACCTGTTTTGTCAAATAAATTTTAAAAAATGGCCAAAAAAACTTTTCACTGTAATTGAGTATGGCAAAAAGCAGACACGTTTTTCAGCGCTTTGACTTGTAGCTTTGAAAAGGTGATTTGGATGCTCGCATTTAGAGGTCATGAAAAATCCGACAATTCATTTTATTTCAAAATTATCGGTATAGTTTAATAAAAATACTCTGAAGATGACAGGGATAAAGAAAATTACTTGTCAAAAAACTTAGATAGTCAATGTAAGCAACATAGAAAATCTTCACGTGTCGCGTATGCGTCTAAAGTGACCATGCACTACTGCACGAAAGGTCGGTCATCTTGGAGATATGTACCTGGTATGTCTTTCATTTGTCTTTCACTTTTTTCTGCAAAAGATGTTTCAATGAGTCATTTCGTAGGTTTCTCTAGCCACATCTCAAATCTTAAACCGTTCAATTAGTGTTTTTTCTTTCAAACACTGAGCCAAAATATCCATCGATCGGCGAAACCAGTTAGAATAAATACAAGTATGTTGCCCAGTATCCGGATAGTTAAGAAACAATTTCAATTTTTTGCGACACATATTAATCTCTAGGAAACAAAGTATTCTGAAAGGAAGTCAAACATTCCAACGTTGAAATGCACGTTTTAATGCACTTTTAGGTTGCGGAACACTTTGAGAAGACACCATTCTGTTCGGGTGAGTCAAATTTTGTCAAGGTTAATCTGCGCCGACTTCCGCTGTTCAAGCAAGGGTCTGTAAAGTGTCGTATTTTGAACAGAACTGTTGGATATTTGAAACGATTATAATAGAGGTCAATTAGTCAGAATATTGATTAATTCTTTTTTCTAAAATAACGAAGGTCAGAAACTTTCTGTAAATTTGGAGTTAGTATGCCCAGTATCCGGACATTTTTTTCTTTACTTTCCAAAATCGTTGAGGAAGAAGCAGCGTAAAGGGTTCGTAGAAGATTAATTTAATATATTTAACTATAACTTTATCATAGGATATTTTTTTCGTCATGTTTGTTTCGCATGAGTACATTTTGCATAACCGTTATGCGAAGTCAAAACAGGGAATTATAAACTATAACATAGTTTTGGATGAGGTTTTTGTGATAACCAGAATAATCAAGGTCGAGGTAAAAGTTATCAGCTGAAGCCGAATCTAATAATTGGTTTATTATACATTAAACGAAAAATTCACTCACATACTTGGACATTGTTTTGCTTCTTCACCAATGGCAAGCCACACAGTGCGCAAACTTGACATGACTATCCCTGGAAATCATGCACTGCAGTCATACTTGACATGATTACCCGTGACCTTGAGTGTCCTTGACATGATTATTGTATAACCTGCAGGTAGATAACGTTGCAAGCGCTGATTTCGAAAATTGACTTAACGCCTTCAGCCAATCAGTAAACAGATAGCAAGTTCAATGTATAATAATTATACTAATTTATATTTTCGAAATGGAAAGTTAAGCGCAATGTAATTCCGATGTAAGAAGTACAGACCTCTCTTTTCTTTAGTGCTAAATTAGGGTATGTTCACATGGGATTGGTCCCAAACTGGACCTGCTTTTTTAAAGGTCCAGAAATCAGACCTGATTGATAACAGATTGACGGTACAGTTAGCAAGTCCCGTGTGAACAAAACGCCTATCCAGCACGATTTTTAGATCAGAACCATTTGGAACCAGTCCCGTGTGAACATAGCCTTAGAGACCTTAAGCAACAGGGCCAAGTTGCTCGAAGTATGGTTAGCGCTAACCATCGGTTAAGTTGTATTAAAACGTATAGGTTGTAATGGTATTTAACATGGGTTAGCGCTAACCATGCTTCCAGCAACTTGGCCCAGGAAGGGAAGAGAAGACGGTGACGGGAAATCCGTGTGAAGTCTGGGGCGAGAGCGATGTCACATTCTTCTTGCTTGAGCATGTTAAGGTGGCTTACTACAGTTTTTTCTGCAACAGACGGCTTAAGCGCACTTGAAGTTCAGTAAGCATTAGACGCAAGCTAGAGTGACTTCAACTGACCAAGGAAACATCCTGGAGCAAAAATAAAACAATTTTTAAAACATTGCGTCTGTGGCCAAATATGTATTGTTGCATGTGAGAAACAATGGGGGTGGGGTATAAAATAGATTGATCGGGAGTGTTTTTCTCAAAATCTAGCCGTACGACTCTATTTCAGGATTTCAAATGTGTAGAACATGAAAATCTGTCAGGCACAATTTTGCAATTGGTGAAAATGTTGAATTAATTTTGTCTACTTTTAAAATTTCTAAAATTCTGTCTGACAGATTTTTTTGAAAAAAATTCTACGTTTCCGTCTTGGTATATTTTGGCATATACCAAAATTTGGACAAATTTTCAGGTTTTATGTGACCTGCATTGAGAAAAGCATTGTGCATGCATTTGTCAGAGAAACCAAACTTCTATGAGCGTGTGCCACGCCACAACCTCATGTTTTGAGTTAAAATATGGCTTTGTTTACTGCACCGACTACACCTAAATCCTGTGGAAGGTAGTGACATTGTAGTGAATGTGATTTATTTTCAGTATTTGGAATTTTTGAGTGACACATTTTTTTTTTTTTTTTTCATTTTTGCTCGTGGGGTTTTCCTTCGTCAGCTCATGTGACTTTGGCTCATGTGTGATGCTTATGTGACTTCAAGCACGCACAAACCAAGCATAATCGCGCATAGCAGAAAAAAACTGTAGCAAGCCACCTTAAGCAACATCATGACAGCAACTTCCCGTCAAAATATGAACTAAGCAAGCAAAGCAAAAGGCAAAAAAAGTAAATAAAGTCAAGATAAAAAAGGTTTACGACTAGAGAAATGCTAACTCAGTTGCGATGGAAGGAGACGTACTTGTTGCATTTGGAATTTATTTCAAAGCAAAGAGCATTAAAAATTCATGCATGGCCTTTGAAAGCATAAAAATACAAAAAGTACATCAACGAGGATTTGCTTGAAAGTCACTCATCACTCTGCAAGCTTCTTGTCATTGTCCTCTAAAGTGAACTACATGTAAAACAGTGAAATGGTGTTGTCAACATCAGGACGACGGGAGATTGCTAACGTCTTTTTACATTCAGTGCATGACTAAACCAGAAAATAAACTACCGGTAAGCCGTTCTCGTCTCTCCTGTCTTGTCACTTACATGTAAGGTCTCTGTTAACCCTACACAACCACTGTATTTCTGAAGGCCTGAGTTTAGGCTAATGGTAGCCCCTTGTTTTGAATAAAGACCATTCGCCATATTTCGTATTGTTGTGTAGTCACGTAGCGTGACACATTGTGCACGCTGTCGTTTCGCTTTGCATGCACGCTGTAGTTTAGTTAGCCTCATTGTCACACGGTTCGCGCATAATTAGCTTGCTACCTATATTGCCACTTTGTATTTACCGTTTGCTTTGTATTTGCATCTTGTCTTCGGTTAGTAAACGTGATCTCTTCTGCTCGGAGTTTTGGCTTAACTTACTGGCGATTATTATTATTATTATTATTATTATCGTAGCTATAACAAAATTCACGATTTTGATTGGTTCTGCGCGCGCCTATTTGTCGCGTAATTGACGCGCGATCACGTTGGTGTCCAATTACAGGTATCCAATTTCAACTTTTAGTAATTGGACCTCGTGTCGTACAAATCAGGGAGTAATCGGGCGAGTAATTTCAAATCGGACTCGCGCAGCGCGCTCGTCCGATTTTGAAATTACTCGCCCGATTACTCCCTGATTTGTACGACACGAGGTCCAATTACTATTACTTATCTTTGTTTAATATCATGTTCTGGCTGTTGTTATTGCCGTGATTTCTCCCATTAGGCGAGTCACAACAAATGACCAAGGGCTAACGGAATTATCTCTTCTTCACACGCAGTCTTTTGCACCACTCCAACACTGAATGTTATCCCTAGCTTTTCAATCTACCTATCAAATCCTTTGGTGACACTTCCAAGGGCCCCTGTTACTACAGGTACAACCTCCACCTTTTTAAGTTTCCACAATCTTCCAATCTCCCTCTTCAAGTCCTGATACTTTTCTACTTTTTCCCTTTCTTTTTCCTCCACTCCTACATCAGCTGGTACAGCAATATCGATGATTAGCCCCTTTCGCTCTTTCTTGTCAATTACAATTATGTCTGGTCTTCTCGCCTCTATCACGTTGTCACACTGAACATTGATATCCCACAAAACCTTAACTTCTTCATTTTCTACTACTCCTTCTGGGACATGTTCATACCACTTTTCCGTATGCTCTAACCCATTCTTCTTACAAAAATCCCAATGGACTTTCTTTGCTACATTGTCGTGTCGTCTCTTATATTCTTTCTGAGCCAATTTCTCACATCCGCACACTAGGTGTTGCACGCTTTCACCTTTTTTCCCACATAATCTACACAGGGGGCTTTCACTGGTCTTATCGATATGATGCTTTACATAATTTGTCCTGATGACCTGTTCCTGTGCTGCACATAACAACGCTTCTGTCCCATTATTATTATTATTATTATTATTATTATTATTATTATTATTATTATTATTATTATTATTATTATTGTTATTTAGCTCTCTTCAGCACCTTGTGATGTCTCTTGTCATCATGAAGTCAAATGTAACAATGGATCAGAAGTGGCGTCCTCATTTCTCTCAAAATGACTGTGCTGGGACAAATAACTCTCGAACCAGGTCCAAGTGGTAGTGGAGTCGTCAATTTTGTGCAGTTTCATAAGAAGGTCCACATGCTGAATGCTATCAAATGCCTTCGACATATCTAATAACACTATCAATGAAATTTTCTTCTTGTCTATGTTCTTTAAAATGTCATCTGTAAATTGAAGTAGACCAGTCTTGGTAGGTATCCGGTCACTTCGTTCCATGGTTAGATCGTCTTGGTAGAGTGGGATTCACGATTACCGCTTTGAAACTTTGAGATTTTTCCAGAGCAATTCAAAAAATAAAAACAATTGATGATGGGCTAGTCTTTCACAGACCCTCGATAATATTGGAAGTAAGGAAATAGGGCGAGTATTACCTGGTTCATTGAAATTACCAGATTGGTTTCACTTAAGCCATTTTCCACGATTGAACTAAACGTACCTTTAGCAAACGACTTGTTAAACAAATGTGGGATTATCCGAAGTATTACAGGAAGGACTATCCTTAAGAACTCTAAATGTTATTTGTCTACATCAGGAGCTTTCAGTGTTTGAAGGTAGACCTTTAACGATATTTTCAACTAGAGATTCAGTCACCAAAGAAAACTTAAAAAGCTCTTGATGGTCGTTTTTATGGACGTCATTTTGTGCCATAAGTCACGAGTTTTCATTTCATGTTTGATCTCTTTAGTGATGAATGGCTTAGGGCGTGATTTGATTTTTATGCACTTGATCGGTACAAAATCGTCAAGACCCACAAGAAATTAACCATTAAAAGCATCAACTTGGTCATCCAGACTTTCAAAGAAATAAACCATATGAAATGGGACTCAAGATAGATCCATGAGAAAGTTATCGAATCATAGTTCTTGTAACAATTCGAATGATGGGGTCATGGCAAACAATTGCAAAACACTACAATCAAATTCGACGAGTCTAAAGAAAAGAAATATATAATGAAAATAGTCAATCCAGAGAATTGATTTGTATGCTTCAACTGGTCCAAGGGGCAGCTGCCTCCCACTGCCTTCTGTCCCCCTCTGCTAGCTGTAGCCCTGTTTTCTTTGATTTTTTTTTTGTTCAGGTTAAATATCAGGGGCTTGTCTCAACATTATCAGCCATTCTGGTTGGTTATTGTTTAGTATCCAGTGCATCGTTTGGGTAGTTGTCTTTGTCATTGCCGCAGATGTGAGCTCCTATGCTATACTTTGAGTCAAGATAATCGGTATATGGTATCACACTTGAAACCTCAAGCAGTCAAAGATGTTTGTTTAATAGCGGAGCTCCGCGCGCGCCGAACACCATTGCTAAGAAAATATGGTAACCCATCCATCC
>OX419344.1:14652275-14662275 GCA_948470475.1 Galaxea fascicularis
GTGCAATAAAAATACATATTCATTCAATTAAAATATATAAAATTTCAATACGGAAGGGGTTTACAAATAAAAAAAACTATTTTATAAAAATAGGTCAGCAGCTGTACAATTTACCTTAAAATCATCTACAACTTCCCGTATAACGATAGTTTTCTTTTCTGCCATGCTTTAAAGGTTTGCTCCAGTTCTCGGAGTTTAGCCCCGAAATTTAGTTCATCGGCGTTCATTTGGTCATATGAGAAGAAGATTCCAAGCGAATAGGCCATATTCGTATTCTCGGTATTGAACTGGATCTAGCACGAAGTGGAGGCTCTTGCGGGGGAAACATTTACATATGAAAAGATTTCCCCGCAAGAGCCTCCACTTCATGCTAGATCCAGGTCAATACCGAGAATACGAATATGGCCTATGTGATCTTTTGGCCATTTAAAACCAAACGGGGTTTCTTGATTTTCTCTCCATTGTCCTAACCACATTACTTCAGAATTAGATGTATTAATTTCAAGTCCAGATTGAGCACTGAATTCGTTTAGAAGCTCAAGAATCACAGATTCTTTGTTCTGCACAAAAACAGAGCACCATTCTTTTGGTCGATCCTTTGCTACTACTTTCTCAGACTTGAGACACTGGTGAGACAAAAAAAAAAAAAGAAATGAAAAAATAACTTAACTTAACCAAGGCCAACTCAACATGTCTTCAGGCACAGTATAGACATTAATTAATCTTATGTGTTGCCAATGCCATAAAAAAATAGTTCTACTGGACTTGGTTGCAGACAGAATGCCAATTATTCCCTGGGGGAGGATAACAATGCTTGTTGTAATAAATGTTTTTTACTGCTTGATGCTTTCACTGAAGCAAAATGTTTAATTTTACCTTACTTGGTTTTGTTCTAGTGTATGTAAATTCTAGACTTGTATATATTACTCTCTAAACTTTAATTTTGGAGGGCCACTGGTTCATCAGCATAAGCTGTTATGTGTAAACCCCTCTTTACATGATGATGCCACAAACTTCAATTTATTGGGCTACTCAAAAGAGCTTCTCGAAAATACCCAGTGTAGTAGTAGGGGGGATAACTCTTGTAACCATCTTACTCCTTGCAGCTCTCTTTTGTAGTGCCTGTTCTCTTGGCTGTTTGTCAAGCACTTACACTGTCTTATGTTCCCTCGTTGCCGCTTTGACAACCTAGGAAAAAAAGGGAATTTCACAGGCAAGAATCAGTAACAGTTTAGCAGGGAAGTTGTTAACTAATCAATTCTTAAAAGACAAAGGAAAGTCTCACCATTCTTCGTTCGCGTTCTCTGTCACTCGGTGGCTTGTTGTGTACTTCGATCGCTAAAGCATGAACAGATGGGATAGTACAGATCTCAAAGTGATCTCGCTGTTACCACGGAATCAGGGGACGTCCTTGTCCTTCTATAATGACATTCAAACGTCAGGCAAAGTCTTCAGCTTTAAAATGATTCGAGCAAATCACCGAAATCTCCGAAGGCTCCCACTTTGCTTGATTCGTCTTCACAAAGCCTGCATTTCTTCTGGCTTCAGGGCGATCATCTCCGTATTACGGTATGATATGAAGACCCATTACCAAGCTTTAACTTTCTGGTGTTGCTACTCGCTGCCACTACACATCTGGCTGGCATTTTCAAGCACAATTTGAAAAAACTCCCCCAAAGGAACAAGAGAAATGTGCGAAACGGAGATTCTCGAGTTCTCGATTTGACGTCACAGCAGCCACTTGACCCATGCCCCCAAAACTCGGCCGTGGGGCCAAAATTGCGGCTTTTTAGCCCAATTTTACGAATTTCGGCAGGGCGTAGAAAATTAAGGATTTAACCAAATCAAAAAATCTTTGCGCCAAAGTACACGCCTCATTTTTATAGCGCAAAAAAATTTTTGGGTTTAGGTGCACTTTAATACATTATATATATTATCTTAACTTGACTTATCTAACGTAATAATATAAACGGAAATACCAAATTATGATTCAAATAATAAAAATAACGATTTCAAACGATTATATGGATTCATGCCTGAAAACACTGTCACGATGTCGATTTGTGGAAATAGTAGTTGTGGGAAGACAAAAATGCTCTGTCATATGTTGATGAAACCTTTATTGTGCTATGATGAAAATTCATCTTTATGCAAAAAATTTAGAACAGGACAAATACAAAAAATTGATTGAAAAATTGACAGACATTAGCAATCAGGTTGGCTATAATGTATTCAATTATTCTAATAATGACATCATTCGTTTTAAAGATCTCAACTCGGAATCACAAAAAGTCGTTGTTTGACGACTACATTACAGAGAAAAATCAAAAACCATTAATAGATTATTTTAAAACTGTAGTGTGATACATTTATCGCAACCATACTATTCATGCCCGAAAGATATACGACTGAATTGTTCACATTTCTGTGTTTATGACTTTCCATCAACCAATGAGAGAAACTTAATTACGACAGAGCCACATAAAACCTTATTCATTTTTATATGCTGATAAACCTACGAAATTGATCAAACGTAACTTTTATGGAAATACGGCTTGCCCGCTGAATTCTATCAAGTCTTTTGGAATGACATTTCTACCCTCTTTGTTAATGCCATTAAGTGCTCTTTCCAAAAAGGGCAACTTTCCGTGACCCAGAGGCAAGGAATAATTTCTCTTTTATCGACGAAAGACAAAAATCCTCTTTTCCTAAAAAAAACTGGACGCCAAATTGCGATTACAAAATTGCATCAAAAGCGATAGGAAATCGAATGAAACTGGTACTCCCCGAAATTATTAACAATGACCAGAGTGGTTTTCTAAAAGGACGCTCCATTGCAGAAAATATTTTACTAATTGACGGAATAAGAAATTTCACGGACAACATGAATAAACCTGGTTATTGATGTTCGTAGATTTCGAAAAGCAATTCGATTCGATCAAGTGGGCCTTTATAGAAAGGGCTCTTCTTCACTTTAACTTAAGTCCTTCGTTGGTGACCTGGTTCAGATTGTTCTATAATGATGCGTCAACCGCTATCCAAAACAACGGTTGGGTCTCAGAGCACCTCACTGTAAGTGGAGGGGTGAGACAAGAGTGTCCAATGTCCCCTTACTTGTTTATAACAGCAGTCGAGATATTTGCCAACTTCATAAGGACAGACAATGACATAAATGGGTTCGAAACGAATGGGGCCGAACACAGACTAAGCCAATATGCCGACGATACGACATTAAAGATAAACCATTATTTTTTCTTAATTTAATATTCGATAAATGGGTATGTTGTATTTACCTCTTTGATGAGACATAAATTTAATATAAATATATAACATAATGACTGAAATCTTCAAGTTAATCACATTGACATTAACATTACGTCTGAAGAATTATCTGAGATAAAAGCGTTGTACAAATTTTTTCACAAAGATTTCTGGTGTTATCGACAAGCTTTAAACGCGGTTGAACTTGGCCACAAATTTGACTTCCTCAGTGCTTATTGTTAGGAGTTATTTCACGAGCTGGTTTAATGCTCAAATCATTAACTGAGATTAAAAATTATAAAAGAAAATCGGAATGGTTTGCTTATACAACATAAGAGAGAGTGTCAGTCGATTGACGCTCTTGTTTGTGAGGTAATGATTTTAACCTTATATAATTCATCGATGAAATGAAATTATCATATGAAATTCTCATTGAGCTATGCCCTCTTCTGATAAATTTGGAAAACAATACAACAAAATATTCACATATGAGTAATAACTTTTGGATGTCCTATTTAAAACTGATAAGATGCATCCCACCATTGATCATATATTATATTTAGACAGAATAAATGTGGTAAACCAAACGATGGACTCTCAGTAGAAGGATCCAAGAAGGATGCAGTGCTTCAATGCGAATTTTAGTTGAGTGTAAGATGATGAAACAAGAAGCAAACTTCTAACTGCTCCGGCTTTAATACGACGTTTCGGCCTTCGGCCTTCTTCAGATGTGGAGCTACTTATTTAGCTACTTTGTTTACAGATAAAAAATAAAAAAGCTAAAAATCCTGGATGTTGTGAAATGAAATGAAAGGAAGCAAGTCAAGCCAAACGAAACATTTCTTAATGTAAGCACCCGGAAATTTTCAAGAGCCATTGGAAGAGCAAGAAGAACGAACTTCACTGCAAGTGTTTATAGAACTCAACAATACATTTTTTTAGTTCGTTATTTAAATGCACGCCCTCCAACTACGTATTACTAACCATGGTATCAATGTGCTTTTCAAACGCGCAGATTTAAAATAGGTCAGCACATGTGTCACTTGTTGCTATTTGATGTTCCATCTTATTATGTGCTTTACATTAAGAAACATGGAAAACACCATCTAGGGTACTCCAAGGCCAATTTACATTATATTATATTTGTGTACAACTCCCCTACTGACGCAGCACCACTACTCCAAACTTTGCTTCCTTGACTCAAAAAAAGAATTTGCTATCTCTATGGCTGTTAAAACAATCATGTTTTTGCTTTATTGAACATTCATGTACCTACTGTTTTGCAACGTGTACATTGGTATCCTTGGTTAGATGCCCCTGTTAAGAGCTAGCGTATTCCTTTCATCTAACTTTTGTGTAATAATATATATGCAAAAATTTCTGCAATCTGATTGGTTAAGAGCTTGTCTTTGTATCCCAAATGTAGTGCAGAAAGTAGAAATTGGGTGAAATTAAAAATGATTGACAGATATATTGCAGTTGCAAATTGTTGTCTTGAGACAAAATGGCGACTAGATTTGCAGAAAGTAACACCATTTTATTAATAGGTGACAGCTCAAGGAAAATGCAGAAGGCCATAACAAAGCCAATTTCTCGAAACAAAATGGCGACCAGTAACACCATTTTATTAAAAAGTGACAGCTTAAAGGGAAATGCCAAAAAAAGCCAAAATACTAACAGACTCGCAAGTAGATGCAAGTTGAAAACTTGGGTCCACTTGCGATTCTGTTTGGCCAGGGCTTGGGTGCACTTGCGTTGACTTGCGGTGACTTGTGCTCACTTTGGTCGAGATCAAATTTGGCCAGGGCTTGGGTGCACTTGCGTTGACTTGCGGTGACTTGTGCTCACTTTGGTCGAGATCAAATTTACGCGCAAGTCGAAGCAAGCTTTTCACTGTTTGGCCACCCAACCCAAGTCAATGCAAGTTGAGTGACGTCCATTCATTGTTACAGCAACTTATTAGCCAATGAAATACAGGATATAAGGTTACATTTTGCCACGCGGGACTAAGCCCGTAGCCTTGAAATGGGTTTTGCGATTTGCAAGTACTTGCGTGGAAACGTACGAGTTACAAGTTCAGCTTGCGGCTACTTGCGACCACTTGTGAGTCCGTTTGGGGCACATTTGTTCCAAATTGCACTCATAATCATGTGATTAATAAATATGACTGCAGTACTGTTTTGTTTTTTCCAACCATAGCATCTGCAATTTCTTTTTGTTAGTTTGTTTAGTGCAACGAGAGAAAAAAAACGTCTGATGTATTCAATAGATTTAGGTAAAGACAGTGTTTGGCGTTTGACAGAATCCCTCTTATCTTTTGCAGTGGTCATGATGATGAAGTGTTGGATGTATGTTTTGATTTCACTGGACAGTACGTAGCCACTGCTTCTGCAGATGGTAAGCAATACTGAGATAGGTTTGCTGTGAAATGTTTTGCTTGCAGTTACTCTTTGCAAAGTACCATCTGAAGTGTACCGTGTACTTTGCAATTTCCTTGTGCAACTTATTCCCAGTCCAGCGTTGTCCATGCCTGGTGGTGCAGAAACAGTTAGCACCAAGACTTGTTGTTCTTCATATTGAGTGCTGACCATTTCGTCTTGTTTAAGGTACGGGCCGAGTCTACAATGCTCTTACACATCATTGTATTTCAAAACTAGAGGGCCATGAAGGAGAAATTTCTAAGGTAGGGCTAGACAACGTCTTTGTATTGACGTACCTGTAATCAAACTTTGTGCTCCTTTCCTTAGTAGATGTCTAGTTTGTAAAAAGGTTTATACATTTTTCGTGAAGGCCTGAAACCTTCAAAACTTGGTAATCCCCAGGAAAGCCTATGTGGATTGTTCTTAGCATAATTTTATTATTTGTCCATTTTCTCGTGATTATCTGTGTTGTTTTTTATCGTAGAGTCCTTAGCGAACTGGACTGTAAGACAACTTAAGCACTGGAAAGATTTATACAGTTATCCGCTGTAATCATAACCATTACAACTAACTCAAATGTGATTGGCTCATTAACTGCTCTATTTTACACTAATTATCCTGCAAAGCTGTAAACGGACAGTGTTATTGGACAGCTGACTAGCCCGACTGTAATCGTCCTATGAAACCTGACAATTTTGTGAGTCAATTAAAAACTAGGCACTAATTCACCAGTTACAAGTGAGATTACAGTTTCTATGGCAACTGTAACTCACAAGATCTTCCTTGTCAAAATGGAGGATTTCTCCATCTAAGGTAATGCCACTGCTGGGGATTTTTTCTTCTGCCACCACGTCTGTTCGAACAATCTAACGATAATTTGGTTGAAGGGTATAACTGAATATTCAGGCACAACACAATCACCGATGACCGGAAAGGAAACGTTTACGTCCTCCGAAGTACCAGGAATAGCAACATTGTAAAAACAAAACATGCGAGAAGAGGATCAACTGCAACATCGCTTGCCAAATGAAAGTAATAATGTGCCAGAACAAGACAATTATTGCTTTCCAGTTGTCACACGATAAAACAACAGAAGTAAAGAGTCAGCCGCCAGCGAAAAACACGGCAAGAACAAGAAAAACATGGATGACGGTGTGATGAAAATGGTGTGCAGCAAGAAATGCAATTCAGAACTCTTGAGACACTCTGAATGTGAAAGCGAAGCTTCTGTGACAGCAGGGGAAAGGGAAATGACCTAATAAAGCTAAGCCACACTCAGGGAGACGAAAAGGTGTTCTTGTCTGAAGGCAGACTTGGCAACCACAGTAGCCCTAACAAACGTCAATTTTAGGAATCCTTCAGAAACCATGGGTTTCGAGGACAGCAAGACCACTATAGCATATACGTGGAAGGTTTTGCAGTTGCAGAGATGGGAGTGAAGTTGTCGAATTCCACGAAAATCCAACCAAAACAAGTCAAGGTGGCTTACGAAATCCACCACAAAGCTCCCCACAGCAAGTGTGGTCTACTGACGATGAAGAGAGAGATCCAGTGCGACTATTCGACCAGTGTATGAAGAATTTCAGTCTACTGTATCTAACCATTATTCCTTGACCGACCACTGGTGTCTGGTACGCCAAAACCAGAATGGGAGAACATCGTATTGGGCAATTTGTTTACCTGAACAATGCAAGAAGAAGATCACAAATCACCCCATTAGAAATTCGGTGGTTGCGAAGTTGAAGAACACATATCAGGCAAGCCACAAGTTAATTCAAGTCACGGGCCATGCAAGGGAGTCATCTTTGGATGATTACGATGAAATAACGGAAATAGAACGATGAGAGTTGTCCCACATAGCAAGCGGATCCATCGTGCCGAAATCAATGTTCACATTGACGTCGTTCAATCTACCACCAAGAACACAGCAGTAGGAACAGCAATCTTTGTAAACGAAAATATTCGTCGAACTGGCTTGTCAATCCCTCGCAAGTCTCTTCCAGCGGATCTGTTGAATTTCGTGACTATCGCATCTTTTTCAGCGGTAAAACATCTACAGCAGTTGCCATTTCAGGTGCTGAACAATTGTGTCCAAGACAAAAGGTGAAGAAGAGGCACATAATAATCGAGTCTGATTCCAACTGGCCGGGCTATGACTGATAAAATTTCACAGATGTTGTCCCTTGAAATGACGCTGTTTTAGTTACTTTCTCATTCTTCACAATCTGTTTGCATTGCACTCGAATCGCTCGAACGTGGACGTTTTTCTTCGAAGTTTGGTACCTGGTTGACTGAAGATTAATTAACGTTGATTGTTCATTGAGATAGTTTCTTAGCAACTGATTATAAACGCAGTGCTTTCTGCTCATCCAAACGTCAGCTTTTGCAGCTTTTCAAAAATTGTTATGCTTCAATAAAAGGCATTTTGATTTTTTCCACGGAAACTGAAAGTTTATTGTAATGATTTCACTTGATTAAATAGTAATCAATCTTAAAGTAGTTCTTCCCCAATGTCCAAATGTGCTTTTTTCAATGGCCTTAAAAATAAAATAAATAAATAAAAATCAAATTTATTTAAAGCACATTTACCTAAAAAGTAACTAAAGATACACTAACCCACAAATAGCAAAGGCTAATCTAGGCGGGTAGTGTAATTGATTAGTCAAAATAACTCATAGAAAAACTTAATATTCACAAGAGGGAAATAATTTAAAGATATATACCAGTAATTAATGTATAATAGGTTAATTAAATATAATGACTGTCCAAATTAAAATTAAAATTGTTTCGTTCTAGCTAATCATACCACATTTCAATCAGTGTTGACATCAACATAAATATCCTCTTGATCAAGAAGTTTTAGTAATCTGGTCTGAAGGCATTTCATAAAGGATGTTTTAGTTTTTTCACAGAAAGATCCCAGTATTCATTCCAGATTTTATAACCTATTCTAGAAAATGAGTGGCTCAGTTGTGTCAGGTTAGAACATTTTATACGAAATTTACCCTTGGATGCAGACCTGGTTCTATACGAGTGTACAGTCTACTCGATCAAAAAGATTTATGGGTTCAGGGGAGCACTTTGGTTATTGATATCGTACATGAGAGTGCCTAAAGATTTGAAATAAAGCATGTCTACTGGAAGAATATTAGAACATACCAGTAATGAGGTGGCATGCTCTCTGTTATTGCAGAAATAAATTAAGCGTAAAGCTCTTTTTTGGAGGATGAAGTTAAATTGTAATGGTTAGGATAAATTGGTAACAGGACTTTGTGTCGTCCAATTTGCTCTGTAATCATACTCGTCTTTAAACAAATCACACTCCCGTTAGTGGTCGTCCCATTGTATTAATCACTCTTATGATTACAGACCGAATTGGACTCCATTCAGTCCTATTACCATTATTAATACCGATAAAGATTGCACTGTTGTTGGTCACTGGCCATATTACTTAACACCAGTCAGTAGCCATCAGATATTCGGTTGTTGTTCACATGTAATGCCCAGATTTCCGTCTTTGGTTGTTAGATAACATTCAGTCCTCAAGGCAACAGGTGCCTTTCTGCCAGTAGTGACAAGACAGCTCGACTTTGGGACCCCTTTTCAGGAAAATGTGTGCAGGTACAGAAAGGTCATGTAGGTTAGCCTCGAATAAGGCAAATAACCTTTAAACGGAACAAAAACATTTGGCGAGCGGAGTGAGGCGAGTGGAAGACTGATCCCTCTCCTTAGACCCCACGAACCTCGCTTTGCTCGCCGATTTATTTGTCCGCACTAAGGAGCTTGGTCCCAGGCTAATATCGGTTCATATAGAGGGTGGCAACAGAGTATGTGCTGAAAGCGTCAGTGATACAATTTCTCACCCTGTGGAAGAAAAGTTGTTACAGCTATCATAACACGATAAACTGTACCATACACCAACGTTGTTGAAGGGGGAGTGTAGAAGCGTTCAATTATTGTTTTAATCATTTCTGGAATGGGCGCCGTCGCGTAATTTGGATACTCCTAAGACGTATTTGTAACAAGGGAACCTTGGAAACAGTTTTCAGTTTTCTTCAGACGTTTTTGAGATATGTATTGTGATTATTTGTGGTTGTCTGTGGCCATGGATGACAAGGACGAAATGGATTTTAACTTGAAAAAGTTAGGCTGCCGTTACACATTTAAACTTTCAGCTGAAACTTGTGTGCATTGGCACTGGAAAAAAAATATGGCCCTGTCATCTTCATGGTCTAATTGGGATCTCAGATTTATGTTTACTTTGATAAGATAATCTAATGTAATTCTTAACATCTCTTTGTCATACAAACGACTTTTTG
>OX419344.1:14669775-14682275 GCA_948470475.1 Galaxea fascicularis
AAGCAATCCCTCTTCACGTGCGTTTTACATTTTGGTACATTTCTTTGGTGTCCTCTGCAAAACAACATGTAATAACCAAATTTTAGGCTTTTTTTTTTTGAGACTGCAAAATGTTCTTTATTTTTCCTTCCTTTTGTGCCGTCCATTTTAACCATTATAACCTGGTGAGTTCGCCAGTATTTTCCAAGTTCAAATTGGAATGATCTTGAAATCAAATAAAAAAAAGGACGACCATTGGTCGTTGGTCGTTGACTTTTTGAGTCGGGACGTTTGAATCCGTGCCCCTAAATTGTGAGACAATCTCCATAGCCTTTATATACTTACTAACATGACCTTATGGCGCGTAAAAAGAAGAGGGCCTTCTACAAAGTCTACATAGTTCGACCAAGCTAGCTGAAAACGATTTTAAGAAGAGAAGAAACACGGTGGCAACCGAAAGTTCAGAGGAAGTGGAAGAGGCAATTGGAGACAACGAAGAACCTGAACATGAAATCAGAGGTATACTAGTTGAGACACAAGGGCCCACAAGAGTAAAGAAAAAATAAATTATGAACATACGTTGATTGTTTCTTGTATATTTTCTTAGTTTACGTGCCCATTTAGGTAATACGTATGCGAGAGCACTGTAGTCGTACGAGGAGCTAGTTTTGTGCGCGAGCGTCTTCAGCTGATAAGCTATGTATGTAAAATTGACAAGGGAGGCAACTTATTCACGAAACATGAATTTTACATACAAGCTCAAGGCGCTCGCGCACAAAACTGGCTCCATTCATGACTATTCTCACTAGGGGCCATCACGTGCAAACGCCCCATATGCACCTGGGACCCGCGCTTTTTAATTCCCGCACATCTGTGGTTCCACTGGGGAACCCGTTGTGCATATATTTGTTACTTTAGTATAAATTGACCTGTTTTGCGCTGTTTATTCCTCCCTTCGTTGGATGGGGTCGTAGCCACTTGTTTGCCTTTGCGTATCTCTTGCTGACCATCCAAATGCCTCCGCGCATCCCCCTTTCCACGAAGAGGTGAATGTCGTAGTCCGTCAGAAGCTCCAGCTCGGCGCCTGTCATTTTCAGAAGCGCGTCCCAGAATAGACCTAGGGAAGTGTAGTAGTGCGCCGGCTCCAGCCCGTACTGCTTTTGGCAGAGGTCCCGGAAGTTTTCGAAAACGTCGGCCAGCAATGCAACATCTGTCCAGACGTACAAGTCGTGATAATCGCCCAATGTTTTGCATCGGAACGTTTTGGAAACCTTTCGCGCGTGCGTGTACTCTTCGTTCGAAATGTGCTCGCCGGAGAGATGGCTGAAGAAGCTCTCTTTGTCGGGGAGGCTTGTTTCGTCAAACCTTTCCAACGAGTCTATGAACTCTTAAAGAGAAATGCCTTTCTTAAAGAAAAGGTCAATCTCAGTAGCGCAGGCATTGCTGGTGTAGCTTTCTACAAGATTTTTTTGTGATTTTGAAAGCGTCTTTCGGAGTCGCTTGCACAAGCGAGTCAAGACTGGAAACCAGAAAGGCAAGGCTGTCGATGAAGCGGAGGTTCCCCAGGGAGAAAAATACGTATTTTTCCATGTTGTTGGCGATGCAGCTCAACTCCCCTGCTTCCTCGAGCTGCGACATAGCTTGCATCAAGTGGTGGGCGTCATAGCCCCTCAGACTGTGGAACACTTTTAGAACGTCCGTTTCATAACTTCACCATCAATTTCTTTCTCAACGGTTGTGCATAGGGCGCTCCAGTGACATTTTTTATGGCTTGTCCCACACACCAACCGAGTCCAGAAATTCAGGCTTCGTAATGTTTTCGTTGCATATGTGACAATTCTGTGCCTTTCTGAAGTTCGATCGAATCGCAGCTTGTCATCTCAAGTTCCGCTTGCGTTTTCAGGATTTCTCGCAGACATTTCTCAGTTTTCAAGATACATTCCAGAAACACTTCCACTGCGTTTTTCTGCCCGTCTACACCCTGTCTGTATTTCACAATAGGTTCACTTTCACCGTCGCATCTCACGACTGTGTAAGCAAGCCCGCAGGCTTCATGTTTGTCCGTTTTTTCTGTGCAGCTTGTTTTTTCTCGCCTGTCTTGGGGAATGTTTTGGATCAAAGCTTGAAAATCAGCATAGGTAACGAAAGGCGCTCTCGTCTGTTTGTGGTAGTTCTGGAATGTCAGTATGTTTTTCCCCTCTTTCCGCATTTCAACCTTTGTTGGCCTCCCGTTGACACCGTTGCAGTGTTCGGTATGCCTTGCGAGAATGTCTGCCCTCGTGAATCCAGTCAAACACATTTCGCAGAAGCGTTTTTTCCTTGGTATTTTGTTTGGTCGTGAAGCAAAGCAGTATTAGGTGTCCAGGAGGGAAGACTGCACCCGTATGATCTAATTTCTGGGTGAAGTTCCAACTCTTTATTGGGATTTACAAGGAAAACAACTTTTTGCCACCTGACATAGACATTTAGAAATCAACCACTAAGCGTTGGACATTGTAAGGCTGTCCCATCTGTGAATTGTTTATTGTACACATTCATATTTAAACAATGGTGAAGAAGATAAACTTATTTGTTGTGCCAAAGTTTAGTTCACTACGAAGGAAAAATGCCATAAAGATGAGTATTATCCGTTACAAGCCTGATGGCCAATTGTTACCTTACTTAGACATTTTTTATTCACCAAAACCATCCCCATCCCATGGCCCATGCCAAAGTAGGCCACGTGGAAGTATCCCCTTGGCCTTCTCATCGAGGAATCAACTTAAGTTTCTCTATATAATTAACATTGTGACAACACTATTCCGAACTACACTGCCCCATTTTAATACATCAACATTGTAGGCTTTTATTATAAATTCAACATAAACCTCGTAACGGAAGATGACAAGCTGGTAAAATAGGTTTTGCAAATTAGAAAACATGTCCTTCCCTTCGAGTGATTTTCATGACTGCTGCTCTCCAAGACCTCTTGTTCAAGTTATTTATATGTAAGCACTACAAAGGAATTCCTTGGTGATAGATATCACGGGCGACAACACCCTTGGAGGAAAAAAGAGTTCTACTGAGTTATGCCGTAGTACTTAGGATAGTTACAAATCCGTTGGGTAAACATATATTGAGAAATAGATATGTTGTTAACTTTTCCAGTATACTAAAAATAATTTTTCCAGGTATGGGGTATATTTTTAATATGGATATTAATTTAGGCTGTGTCTAAAAGGCCGGCAGCCGCCCAAGGATGTAAGAACACTAAATGACCGGCAGTCCGATATTTGCGTGACAAATTTCATGGTTTTGTTTATACAATATGGACCTTCCCCCTCCCACTTCCAGTGCAACATCATATAGTGTGCCAGATAAACCAAGCTTTCTAATAAGGAAAAGAAACATTGGACGTTAAAATCAAGAAAAGAAAACACAACACTTATTTGAAATAGTCATAAACAACAAACGAAAAACAAACAAGAGTTCTCGGGTGGTCCTTATCAGCGCAGAAAAAACAGCATTTAAAACAATCTCACCTTTAAACTTCGACTCTCCAAGAAAAATTAACTTTCGTGAAACCACTGGTTAAATTCCAACCCAATTCGTTGAACAAAAACAAAAGACAACCAGAAATTGCTGCCACTACTCTTGTTGTTGAAAAATTTTCGGCATTCGTATGAGCAAAACGAACAAAGAAACAGATTGGTGAAAAATTATCACGTGACGCTTGCCCATCAACATCGTAGCTTACATAAAGTGTTGTTTGGGATCACAACACAATTCAAAATGGCGTCTACGACAGATCTTTTGGTGTTAACTATCACCAAGTTAACCCTCGAAGCAATCGTACAACCAAGCTAGCACATTGTAACAACGGTTGACGTATCTTCTAAAAAAAGCAGTGGCATGGCAATACTTTGGATTCGTCATAGATTAGTACTTATCATAAAGCAACGTTGGTTTCAGAGCTAAGATTGAAGAGCAAACGGCGATGTTAAAATACCTTTGCGAACACGGATGGGGATTGACTCAACGGTTTACATAATCTTCTGCAACAGTTGTTACACGCGTGCAATAGAATTTCGAAGAAGAAAGACTCAAGGCCTTCCATAACACCTCTCAGGCACAATTCTGCTGTGTGGGAAACACTACGGGCAACCCAACTTGTCATACACAACTTTTGCAAAAAAAAAAATGGTAAGTACAACGATGTTCAGTTTATACTTAACTATTTCTTACAATCGGCAGTACATAAAAATTATGCAAGATTTCCAAACAGCAGGATACGTGAATTACATGTATAAGCCTCCAAATTTTATGCCGTCAAACGATGGTTTTTGGGAACGGTTACCACAGGAAAAAAGCATGTACATTTAATGTTTATACCTGTCTGGAAATCTTTCCCATGCGACTAGTAAATAATGTCATTGTTGTCCATGTAAACTAATATGCTTAACCCTTTTTGTTAAAAGCTTTCCACAGCTGTTTGCATAACTTGCCATTATTACCAAGATCATTCCCATGAAAGGGAGACTCTTGCCTTCTCATTTCAATCACTGGCTATTTGGGCATATTTGCCATTTTCACCACATGCCAAAATTGCCGCTTTCCAAGGGGGCCATCTTGCCTTCTCATTGACATTTGTCACACATTCGCTGGCGAATTTGGCGAATTTGCCATTTTCGCCAATTTCGCCAAAATCGCCGCTTTCCAAGGGGGCCCTCTTGGCTTCTCATTTGCATTTGCCACACAGTTGTTGATGATTTTGGTGAATTCACCATTTTCGCCATATTCGCCAATTTCACCAAAATCGCCGCTTTCCAAGGGGGCCCTCTTGTCTTCTCATTTGCATTTGCCACACATTCGTTGGCGATTTTGGCGAATTCGCCATTTTCGCCATATTCGCCAATTTCGCCAATATCGCCACTTTCCAAGGGGGCTTTCTTGGCTTCTCATTTGCATTTGCCACACATTCGTTGGCGATTTTCGCGAATGTGCCATTTTCGCCATATTCGCCAATTTCGCCAAAATCGCCACTTTCCAAGGGGGCCCTCTTGGCTTCACATTGGCATTTGTCACACATTTGCCGGCGATTTTGGCAAATTCGCCATTTTTGCCATATTCGCCAATTTCGCCAAAATCGCCGCTTTCCAAGGGGGCCCTCTTGTCTTCTCATTTGCATTTGCCACACATTCATTGGCGATTTTGGCGAATTCGCCATTTTCGCCATATTTGCCAATTTCGCCAAAATCGCCGCTTTCCAAGGGGGCCCTCTCGTCTTCTCATTTGCATTTGCCATACATTCGTTGGCGATTTTGGCGAATCTGCCATTTTTGCCATATTCGCCAATTTCGCCAATATCGCCGCTTTCCAAGGGGGCCCTCTTGTCTTCTCATTTGCATTTGCCACACATTCGTTGGCGATTTTGGCGAATTCGCCATTTTCGCCATATTCGCCAATTTCGCCAATATCGCCACTTTCCAAGGGGGCCGTCTTGGCTTCTCATTTGCATTTGCCACACATTCGTTGGCGATTTTCGCGAATGTGCCATTTTCGCCATATTCTCCAATTTCGCCAAAATCGCCACTTTCCAAGGGGGCCCTCTTGGCTTCACATTGGCATTTGTCACACATTTGCCGGCGATTTTGGCAAATTCGCCATTTTTGCCATATTCGCCAATTTCGCCAAAATCGCCGCTTTCCAAGGGGGCCCTCTCGTCTTCTCATTTGCATTTGCCATACATTCGTTGGCGATTTTGGCGAATCTGCCATTTTTGCCATATTCGCCAATTTCGCCAATATCGCCGCTTTCCAAGGGGGCCCTCTTGTCTTCTCATTTGCATTTGCCACACATTCGTTGGCGATTTTGACAAATTCGCCATTTTCGCCATATTCGCCAATTTCGCCAAAATCGCCACTTTCCAAGGGGGCCCTCTTGTATACTCATTTGCATTTGCCACACATTCGTTGGCGATTTTGGCGAATCTGCCATTTTTGCCATATTCGCCAATTTCGCTAATATCGCCGCTTTCCAAGGGGGCCCTCTTGTCTTCTCATTTGCATTTGCCACACATTCGTTGGCGATTTTGGCGAATTCGCCATTTTCGCCATATTCGCCAATTTCGCCAAAATCGCCACTTTCCAAGGGGGCCCTCTTGTATACTCATTTGCATTTGCCACACATTTGCTGGCGATTTTGGCGAATTTGCGATTTTTGCCATATTCGCCATTTTCCCTTAGTGTATCCTATATTTCCAAACAGGTGGCTAAATTTCGTCAAAATTGCCATTTTCGTTATTGGGTGCATTTCTGGACATATCTCGAGGCTCGAGGAACCTTTTGCTTAACCCGTCTTCTCATCAACTGCATCGAGCATGTTTTTCACATGCTGTTCATTGATGTTGAGATTTCCAGTCATAAAATTGTTGCCATCAAGTTTTAAATAAGCAGCGTTTGAAATTTGTGAATCGACATAAGACTTTCTAGTCAAGTGGTTATTGGTCCTCGGATCTTGGTTGCAGACTATAGATGATGTAAAAGTTTTTGTATTATTTATAGTTTGGTTGGTTGTTGTTAAAAATTTTTAATGATTAAATTATTGCTGGTGTTTGGTCTCTGAGAACAAGATTGATTAAATTTCCATTGTTTGGTGTGAATACAAATCCTTTCGAGAAGATTTTACCATTATTATCGTATAATGCTACTTTATTATTATTTGTCCCTCGATTGGAGCTTTGATATAATTTATCGAGATCAGATTTGGAAATGGGTGAAGCTTGATTATCAATCCGCAGAAATCCACATTTTATGTTAATGTAACCGGTATCAGTTATATTCAAAGATTCTGTGAAGGCATTATCAAAAGATGATACGACAAAATTCGATGCTCGTCTTCCAGCTAAACCATCATAATTTTTAAGATTTGGAATGTGAAGAGGTATATTGGAGAAATTCTGGTCTCAAGGTCTTACATCTACGGTATCATTCTATTCATCTCCAATGTTTATTTGATTGCAAAAAAGAGCATTATTTGAATTATATGTCCGAACTTTCCAACTTCCAATGTTTTGTGAAGGTGAACTTAAAAGACTTTTATCTATGTTAGTTGATAAACCCGTTTCAAGTTGGTGTTTCTTCATAACATCTTGATTCTCGGTACTTACCGCGACGTCTACGAGTTTTTCATTTTGTAAACCATAATTACCATCTCTATCAAGCTTAAAACCAACACCAGGAGGCCCTTGTTGGCTGAAGCTAGCAGTTGGGTGTGTACTATGAGTTCCATGTTCATTAAATATGCCCATTGTATGTTAATAAATTATGTTATATTTCCATAAAAGTTACGTTTGATTAATTTTGCGGGTTAGCAACATATAAAAATTAATATGTTTTTTTTGTAGCTCTGTCGTTCTGGTCTGTTGAAACTCCAAGCTCACGAATAATTATATTTCTCTCATTAGTTGAGAGGAAGTCATAAACACAGAAATGTGAGCAATTCCTTCGTATATTTTTCGGGCATGAAAAGTATCATTGTGATAAATATACCACACTGCAGTTTTTATGTCGTCCCTGTATAAAATAATCTATTATAGGTTTTTGGTTTATTTCTGTAACATAGTCATCAAACACAATGATTGTTTGAAATTGTTATTTTGATTATAAGAACAATCGTAATTGGGTGTTTCCATATTTAGATAAGTTGAGATAAATTTATATAATATATTAATATATGGATATCGAGAGGCATAAGAAACTCACTATTCCTAAAATTCGAATCGGAAAGAAGGCGGAAGCTATAAGGGATGTTATCAAACAAGAAAAATATTCAAAACAGGATATTTATGAAGGTGTATCTCAAGCATTCAGTCCAATTATTGATGTGCAAAAATCTGTTAAACAGAGTATTGATGAAAAACAAGACGAAATTACAGTGGAACCCCGACATAACGATATGCCAAGGGACCAGTGAAATTATATCGTTATATCGGGGTATCGTTATATCGAGATTCCCGATAATAATAATAATAATAATAATAATAATAATAATTTAAATTTATATAGCGCAGACCTCTATGTGGATATATTCAGTCGCGCTTCACAATATTGTTAAGGTAAAATTATGTTAAAAATAACTAAAAATATAAGAAACTATTTAAACTACGAACCTATGCACTCAAAGGCAATAATTGCCTAGTTAAAACTAGTTTAAAAAAATAAGACATGAATACAAATCTATTTGAAAGCTAAATTTAAAAAAATGAGTTTTGACAGCAGTCTTGAAAGTGTCCAATGTCTTTATGTTACGAATTGTCGAAGGTAATGCATTCCAAAGATAAGGAGCAGCTGATTGAAATGCACGATCGCCAAGGGTTGGACGGGTCTTGGTGCTAGGTAACTCGAGTAACAAAGACTCGTCTGACCTAAGAGAGTACCTGGATTGCTTTTTGATGCTAATTAAACCAATCAAATAATTGGGAGCTAGCCCACATAAACACTTAAATGTCAAACGTAGAATCTTAAACTTTATACGGTAACTAATCGGGAGCCAATGAAGGTGGAAGAGCAGTGGTGTAACATGACTGAATCTTGCTGTTCCAGTGACCAATCAAGCTGCGGCATTCTGTATCCGTTGGAGTTTCATGATACGTGAATTCGGGAGGCCATATAGTAGACTGTTACAATAATCTATTCTACTGGTTATAAAAGCATGAACTAATGATTCGGTGACTGGACGACTTAAATATTTTCTAATTCTACGTATGTTGTAAAGATAATAGAAAGCAGATGAGCAAGTTCTGTTAATATGACTTAGCATACTCATTTTCGAATCAAACCAGGTTCCTAAGTTTCGAACTTCACATGATGGAGCAATTTGGGAGTTACCAACCGTAAAATAACCGAAAATATCGTTATATCGGGGTAAAATTAACATGTATTTTTTTAATACATATTGTTTAATTAAACTTGTAGCGTTTCAAGCATGCAGCAATGTCCTTAAACAATTTGCAAAGCATTAGACGTTATCAAGGTCACAGCAAAGTCTGTGGTATGAATCGTAAAAGAGAAACAAAACAAAACTTAAACATTTGAAGTTGCGACTGTAATCGTCTTTACTTTTCGTTGTTTGCGTGTTCATTGTTTCAATTAAAGGACTATGATACTGTAATATCGTTATATCGGGGAAGATTTTACGCTCGGTGCGCTAAAAACGCATCGTTATATCGGGGTTCTGTTCCATACATATTACTGCAACCATTGCCGGGACATAGCATATTTATCGTTATACCGTGGATATCGTTATATCGAGGATCGTTATATCGGGGTTCCACTGTATTAAACAACTTCAACAGAATCAAAAAGCTATTACTAGCGGTCTTGAAGATATAGCAATGATGAATGCACTACCGGAGACAAAAATCAACAAAACTCAATTTTACCGCCGGATTATCAGCCTACAACGCTGGAACCAATGACATCCAACATCAATAAGGGATTTAATAAACAAGAGCTTGAAAAATTAAGTTTAAGTTTTTTCCTCGATCTCTTTTATTGAAAACTGTTAATAATAATGAATTGGATTTTGAGGAATATGACAAAAACAACGGTGAAATGACAAAAATTAGGAAGAAAAAAGGGTGCATTATCTAAGACTAAAAAACAGATAGATCAAAACGAGGAAGCCATTTATGAATTGACAGAAGATATCAAACTATTAAAAAACTACAGAGATCGAATCCAACTAGTTCCCGAAGGTTTAAATACTGTTAAGCAGGGTATTGATGACAAACAAGACGAACTTATTAAACAACTTCAGCAGAATCAAAAAGCTATTACTAGTGGTAATAGGTAGTCGAATTTATACACAGAAAAAGAGAAATGCATATAAAATAAATCCCGTAACTGGTGGATCCTACCAAATTATTTGGACAGCTTAAACTTAGTGTCTACAAGAATAATGAAAAAGTATATGATAAACCGGTTGACTTTGACAATATTGGTACATATATATGTTGTGCCGCGTAGCACTATAAACACGTAAGTGGTGGAACAGATAATTAACTCTGATCTGATTGCAAAGAGGTTCAACAGTAAGAAGAAGTATAGCCCTTTAGCAAGAAATGTCTTTGAGGATCTGAATAGATTTAGTGAAATCCCAATTCATAGGACAAGTAAAAATACAAAACGATAGGTGGTGGCGTGGTTTATTTCAATAACCCGGAAGATTTATTATCAAGACTAGAACTTCTTGGAGGATCCATTTTAGCAGGTAATAATGGTGTAAAAAAATGAATTCTGTCAGAAAAGTAAGAATCCTCGTTTCAAGCTTTAATGGCGTTATACTAAACGAAAGCTGTGCTCAATGCAATTTCAAGTTGAATTGCCAAGAGGCCGCTTCGTCTTGAGTTATGGCGCAAACCGAGTTGCTAATTTCGCAACGGAAACCAACACGCCGGGGTCATCGAGGAGGACAACGCAAACGGAAGCCAATTGAGGTATGTGTAGGTAGAGGAGTTCAAGAGAGTAAGCATCTTTCGCAGTTAAATAGCTTCAAGAACTCAGAACTTCAGGAAGAAGATGATTTGCATATGCAACCTTGCTGTCATTAAATATTCAAAATGACACCCTTTGCAGGAGTAGAACAAACAATCGCATAGTGATCGATAGTACTAATACTGCTAGACCTATTTCCTTACTACTGTTCAATCGACTAACTGAATTTTCCGAAAAATACGAAATACTGTATTGCTGTCAGTTTGGGTTTAGGAAATATCACTCAAGTCACTTGCTCTAATTCATCTCATCAACAAAATTTCTTTTGCAATCGATCGACACGAAATCACAGCAGCTGTGTTCTTAGACTTCTCCAAAGCATTTGACACTCTTGACCATGAAATTCTTTGTTCTGAGTTGGAACATTATGGTATTCGTGATGTGGCTCTGAGGTGGATAAAAAGCTATTTTAGGCCCTTTATTTTTCATACTGTACATCAACGATCTTCCTAACGCCTCTAACTTAACACAGCCTTTGCTTTTTGCTGATGATACCAGTATTTCCTATTCTCATTCAGACCCAAACAGGTTACAATCCGTACTTAATGAAGAGCTACGGAATTTTGACGTTTGGTTGAAATGTAATAAGCTCTCTGTCAATGTAAAAAAAACAATTTCATTTTCTTTAAATCTAGACAGAAGAAACTTAATTACCATTTTACTTTTTTCTTTGGAAATCAGGCCCCGGTCCAAACCAATATGACCAAATTCTTAGGTGTCTATGTTGATGAGCATCTAACCCGGAAGCATCATATTATTTTTATTTGTAAAGAAATCTCTAAGTCTGTAGGTATCATACCCAGGTCTTGATTTTACTTATCCTCCAAAACAAACTAACTTTATATTACGTGCTAATTTATCCTTACATTACTTACTCTAACTCCACCTGCTCTTCCACATACGTGTCTAATTTAAATAGAATATTTTGCTTGCAAAAGCGCGTTGTGCGAGTCATTACCAATTCAGATTATCGAGCACACTCCGCTCCCTTATTTGCAAAACTGGGTATTGTCTTAGACATTTTTCAAGTCATTTCATTTCAAATAGCCAAATTTATGTTTTATCATAATCTATTATTACCTCCAATGTTTCTGAATTTGATCTTAATAAGTGGTCATGTGCATAACTATGACACTAGAACGGCCAGCCGCTATCGATCGCATCCTTGTCGCACAAATCTTAAGCAATTTACAATCCTTTACCAAGGCTCCAAAATCTGAACTCCCTCCCAATATCAATTACTTCCTCATCTAATTCTTACCTTTAAGAAAAAAATGCTGGAGTTTTTATTTGTAAAATCAAAATCTTGAATTGGCCATGCCGCACTTACGCAGCACCTTATTTTCCTTTTATTAATGACAACCGAGGTAGCCTCTCTCATAAGCCTGGTGGTTTCCTTGAGGTCTCCTCACCATTACCTTTAGCTGTAATTAAACTCTTTTCTTTTATAAAGGCAAATATGTATCCTTCAAGTAATAAAAATCATACTTTAGCTATTGAATTATTTTTTACTAATAAAACTTATTGGCTTGCAGCTGTTTTCAACTATGGAGGAAATAATTTAGATTTACAATTTTTTCATGATGATAAATTTGAATATACTATTGGATCGACAACTTATTACTATATCAAAAGTATTATCCAATGTAAAAAAGTAGCTGGCCCCCTAATCAATTTTATCTCACTATTAACATAGAAAATCTTGAAGATCCAGCAATAGCACCAAATAATCTTTAATTATATCTTGTAGCTTATGGTGTTGATTTTTATACAAGAAAACTTGATTCATCTGTATATAATATTCAACCTTTTGAAATTGAAGATGAAAATCTGAAAATGAAGATTGATCTTGATTTATCTGGTTATAAAATAAAACAAGGATCCAATGATGTTATGTTTGGTGACCAAAATGGAAAGCTATTTTTCCTAATGGAATTGATCTGGATCAAATGAACCTTTTAAAGTGGAAAATAATAATATTAAAAT
>OX419344.1:14692275-14694775 GCA_948470475.1 Galaxea fascicularis
AGCAGAATCACCGAAGTCGCGAGATTTGACCCTCCTCCGACCCCTACCAGCCACCGTGTCTAGGTCTTGTCCTTCTTGTTCCTTTTGCAGGTTATCCCTCACCTTTGATGGGAACTGATTATTTGATTACATTCAAGCTTCTCGTCTTGTTAGTAAAAACGATAAGAAAACAAACGGCCACGTCATGACCGCGGCCAAATTATTGCCAACCCGGTAGCTGTCTTTTTTCACTGCATACAGTACCCAGCAAACCGAGCTCAGCCAATACTGCGCGCTAACATGGAAATAGCCAACTAAAAGAATCGGAGAGCATAAATGCCATATATGTGATAAAACATATACTGAACAAGATACTAGAGTCAGAGATCATTGCCATATCACAGGAAAATATAGAGGCAGTGCTCATCAAAAATGAAATCTTGAATTGAGAATAAATCCTGAAAACATTAAAATTCCAGTTATATTCCATAATCTGAAAGGTTATGATAGTCATTTTATAAATGCAAGAAATTGGCAAAAAAGCTGAAAAAAATGAAATGAATATAAATTGCATACCAAATAACATGGAAAAATATATGGCTTTCACGCTTGGAAAACATCTTGTATTTCTTGATAGTTTTCAATTCACAAGTCAATCACTAGACAAACTTTCTAACAACTTACCAGATGATCAATTCAAATATACAAGTGAGGTATTTACAAATGAAAAATGAAAATTAATGAAACATGGATTACATGAATCAATGGAAACGATCTGGTGATACAAAATTACCTACACAAAATGATTTTTATAGCATACTGAATGATGAAAATATATTAGACGAAGATTATAACCATGCTCGAAATGTTTGGAAAGAATTTGAATGTAAAACAGTCGGTGATTACCATGATCTATATTTAAAAATTGATGTATTATTGCTTGCAGATGTATTTGAAAACTTTAGAAAAACATGTATGCAATATTATAAATTACATCCTTGTCATTATTTTACAAGTCCTAGATTAAGTTGGGATGCAATGTTGAAAATGACTAATATAAAATTGGAATTAATAGCTGATATAGATATGTTTCAATTTATCGAAAAAAGATTAAGAGGTGGAATATCTTATATTGCAAATAGATATGGATGAGCAAGTAAGAAATACATAAGAAACTATGATAACAAAGCTCCATCCCAGTATATTATGTATTTAGATGCCAATAATTTATATGGTTGGGCAATGAGTCAATATTTACCAACATGTAAATTTAAACGGATGAGTAAAAAACAAATAAATGAACTTAATTTACAATCTTATAAAAAAAACATGTAAAAAAGGTATAATATTGGAAGTCGATCTTGAATATCCACAAGAATTACATAATCTACATAATGATTATCCATGTGCTGCAGAAAAAATAAAAGCAACACAAGATATGTTATCTGATTATTGTAAAAAATACAACAGAAATATAATATTAGTACAGAATTAGTAGAAAAATTAATTCCCACATTATCTGATAAAACAAAATATGTATTACATTTTAGGAATTTACAATTATATTTAAATTTGGGACTTAAACTGAAAAAAATCGAGTCTTTGGTTAAAACAGTATATTGATTATAATACACAAAAAAGAACAAATGCAAAAATTAGTTTTGAAAAAGACTTTTTTTATCACGAAACCCGCGTGTCTCTACTGAAACGAAACCCGAAGCTCTGCGTGACGTCGCACTAGTTTGCTGACGAGATTGACGAGAGATAAAATGACAACTGCTCATGTGGGACAAATTGGCCACAATAGTGACGCTTTTATTTCAGCCGACAACAAGAATATTGATATAATAAACATCACGCAATCTCTTAAGCAAAGGTGGGGTTAAATATCGGCAAAGAGCCAAGTACGTATTAAAAGGCAACAAAAGCCTGAAAAGGAGGCCGGAGCATGGGGAGGAGGCGGGAAAATTCTCCTACAGTTCCGGAAATCTGTGTTCGTATGTTAACACGATGGGAGTGAAGGCGAGAAGGACCACGAGTTAAAATGATCTTGCCTATAACTCCGGTGTTATTCAATCTGACCTTATTTGATTGGCTTAAGCTCTATGATTGACAACGCTCTTTGCCCCATGCAACGGCACATCTAAATACTTAACTATGATGGGCCTCGAGATAAAATCACATTATGCTTATGTCATAATGTTGGACTTTAATTAAATGAATAATGCTGTATTTGGAAAAACAATGGAAAATTTAAGGAAAAGAGTTGATGTTAAATTAGTAAAAAGAAATTAATAAAATTAGTAAGCAAACCAACATATGTATCAATTAAAATATTTAATGAAAATCTTGTAACTGTACATAAAATCAAAGAATCATTATTACTCAACAGACCGGCGTATGTGGGTATGTGTATTCTTGATTTCAGTAAAACATTAATGTATGATTTTCATTATAATCGTATTAAAAGGTTATATAAAAATAAAGCTAAAAAATATTCACTGACACTGACACTGATAGT
>OX419344.1:14702275-14709775 GCA_948470475.1 Galaxea fascicularis
ATGTAAAAGAATTAGCCACATAAACAGACATTCTAATGTGATCGCGTGCCATTAAATCCAGCTGCTTAGAAAACAGCGGCAGAATACATAAAATGAAATGCCAAAGTGCTGTCAATGCTTTGCATCGTTTATGTTACACTGATTGAAACGTTTTTTACTAATTTGCACAAAGGACTGTTACGAAATTCAACGGTCTACCATTCTAGCACGGTCTACCATTGCGTTCACTAAAAAATACATTAAGATATCATATATCTTACTCTTCGATGGTAGACCGTGCTAAAATGGTAGACCGTCAGAAAATCAAAGGAAATGCATATTACACTTATAATCGTTTTACCACTGTTCTCGTTTGGTATTTGTCACTATTTAGGATTGGAAAGAAATGATAGTAGCCCAAGTAGTTTTCTCCAAAAGCCATTTACTCAAAAAGTAACGCATTCACACAATGTTACATGACCAAATAGCATGCCAATTGTTCTTGCGTTACAAAATAAAAGGGACGAAATTACCACACTGTTGTCAGGTGAAATTAATTGCCTAGTAGTCTTGTACGGCGGTCTTTATTGTCGGCTAAAATCAAATGTAAGCAGTTATGCATTGGCGCGATAGTTTTGTCAATAATGTCACTTCGCATTGAGCATTGACTATCGTGTGCTCTCTACTGGTAGTGTTAACTCTTGAAAAGTCTCACACCTGTCATAGTCTATCATATCTTATAAACGCTTTAAGTTGGGCATCTATGTCTAGACGCCCTTGACGTAAGGCGTCCATTAAGTTGCACGAAGAAAAGGAAAGAATACACTCCGATTTGTTACGTCATTAACTGCAAGTTAAGAAAATTCGACGAATTCAAATTTAGTTTTTTGCATACTCTCTGACGAACTAGAGCGTCAATATGTCTAAGACTATAATAAGGAAATATAGTTCTTCAAAATTAATTGCTAAGCTCCATTGTTGCATCCTTCATACCAGAGAAAACAAAATTCACTTTTATACCTTAATTAGACAACGAGTTGCAAAAATACTTGAGACACTGTACGCCATTTGGCCTTGAATGACGTTTCCATGATCTTCCACTTTCCCTCCCCCTCCCCCTCTTATCAATGTTGTTAACGGTGCAGCACTATGCTCCAAACTTTGAGGAACAACTTTGAAAGGGGGAGAGGGAGGGGGTGTGTATTGTATCTCACAGATTTGTTGGCGGCAGCGTTTTAGAGAAAGAAGAGACGTTTTTGATGGCGAATGTCTCAACAATTTTGCAACTGGTTGTCTCAATGCTAGTGCACTGTATGGCCACTTTATTAGTTAGGGAATGTGGGCGAGAGCTATTGTAGTTTTTGCTTTTAATGAGGTGTTTAAAACAAATAGGGTTTCATTGTCTTACATCACGTGGATTGAAAATGGCCAGCGGATAAAGCTCATTTTGTGCTGTTTATCGCACGACGTAATCGGAGCGTATTTCACTGCTTTTACGGAGCAAACCCGAAAACATTCTTAAGCTTCGATATAGACTACTTATATAACTCCGTTTTTGCTCTTACGGTCTATAAAGACGTGATTCTAAGCGATTTACTGTGAATCTCCGTCAGGCAGGAGGTTTACCTTTTCAAATGACGCTAAAAGCCGACACTAGATTGAGGAGATAAGCTGTTGTTGATGTAAAAGAATTAGCCACATAAACAGACATTCTAATGTGATCGCGTGCCATTAAATCCAGCTGCTTAGAAAACAGCGGCAGAATACATAAAATGAAATGCCAAAGTGCTGTCAATGCTTTGCATCGTTTATGTTACACTGATTGAAACGTTTTTTACTAATTTGCACAAAGGACTGTTACGAAATTCAACGGTCTACCATTCTAGCACGGTCTACCATTGCGTTCACTAAAAAATACATTAAGATATCATATATCTTACTCTTCGATGGTAGACCGTGCTAAAATGGTAGACCGTCAGAAAATCAAAGGAAATGCATATTACACTTATAATCGTTTTACCACTGTTCTCGTTTGGTATTTGTCACTATTTAGGATTGGAAAGAAATGATAGTAGCCCAAGTAGTTTTCTCCAAAAGCCATTTACTCAAAAAGTAACGCATTCACACAATGTTACATGACCAAATAGCATGCCAATTGTTCTTGCGTTACAAAATAAAAGGGACGAAATTACCACACTGTTGTCAGGTGAAATTAATTGCCTAGTAGTCTTGTACGGCGGTCTTTATTGTCGGCTAAAATCAAATGTAAGCAGTTATGCATTGGCGCGATAGTTTTGTCAATAATGTCACTTCGCATTGAGCATTGACTATCGTGTGCTCTCTACTGGTAGTGTTAACTCTTGAAAAGTCTCACACCTGTCATAGTCTATCATATCTTATAAACGCTTTAAGTTGGGCATCTATGTCTAGACGCCCTTGACGTAAGGCGTCCATTAAGTTGCACGAAGAAAAGGAAAGAATACACTCCGATTTGTTACGTCATTAACTGCAAGTTAAGAAAATTCGACGAATTCAAATTTAGTTTTTTGCATACTCTCTGACGAACTAGAGCGTCAATATGTCTAAGACTATAATAAGGAAATATAGTTCTTCAAAATTAATTGCTAAGCTCCATTGTTGCATCCTTCATACCAGAGAAAACAAAATTCACTTTTATACCTTAATTAGACAACGAGTTGCAAAAATACTTGAGACACTGTACGCCATTTGGCCTTGAATGACGTTTCCATGATCTTCCACTTTCCCTCCCCCTCCCCCTCTTATCAATGTTGTTAACGGTGCAGCACTATGCTCCAAACTTTGAGGAACAACTTTGAAAGGGGGAGAGGGAGGGGGTGTGTATTGTATCTCACAGATTTGTTGGCGGCAGCGTTTTAGAGAAAGAAGAGACGTTTTTGATGGCGAATGTCTCAACAATTTTGCAACTGGTTGTCTCAATGCTAGTGCACTGTATGGCCACTTTATTAGTTAGGGAATGTGGGCGAGAGCTATTGTAGTTTTTGCTTTTAATGAGGTGTTTAAAACAAATAGGGTTTCATTGTCTTACATCACGTGGATTGAAAATGGCCAGCGGATAAAGCTCATTTTGTGCTGTTTATCGCACGACGTAATCGGAGCGTATTTCACTGCTTTTACGGAGCAAACCCGAAAACATTCTTAAGCTTCGATATAGACTACTTATATAACTCCGTTTTTGCTCTTACGGTCTATAAAGACGTGATTCTAAGCGATTTACTGTGAATCTCCGTCAGGCAGGAGGTTTACCTTTTCAAATGACGCTAAAAGCCGACACTAGATTGAGGAGATAAGCTGTTGTTGATGTAAAAGAATTAGCCACATAAACAGACATTCTAATGTGATCGCGTGCCATTAAATCCAGCTGCTTAGAAAACAGCGGCAGAATACATAAAATGAAATGCCAAAGTGCTGTCAATGCTTTGCATCGTTTATGTTACACTGATTGAAACGTTTTTTACTAATTTGCACAAAGGACTGTTACGAAATTCAACGGTCTACCATTCTAGCACGGTCTACCATTGCGTTCACTAAAAAATACATTAAGATATCATATATCTTACTCTTCGATGGTAGACCGTGCTAAAATGGTAGACCGTCAGAAAATCAAAGGAAATGCATATTACACTTATAATCGTTTTACCACTGTTCTCGTTTGGTATTTGTCACTATTTAGGATTGGAAAGAAATGATAGTAGCCCAAGTAGTTTTCTCCAAAAGCCATTTACTCAAAAAGTAACGCATTCACACAATGTTACATGACCAAATAGCATGCCAATTGTTCTTGCGTTACAAAATAAAAGGGACGAAATTACCACACTGTTGTCAGGTGAAATTAATTGCCTAGTAGTCTTGTACGGCGGTCTTTATTGTCGGCTAAAATCAAATGTAAGCAGTTATGCATTGGCGCGATAGTTTTGTCAATAATGTCACTTCGCATTGAGCATTGACTATCGTGTGCTCTCTACTGGTAGTGTTAACTCTTGAAAAGTCTCACACCTGTCATAGTCTATCATATCTTATAAACGCTTTAAGTTGGGCATCTATGTCTAGACGCCCTTGACGTAAGGCGTCCATTAAGTTGCACGAAGAAAAGGAAAGAATACACTCCGATTTGTTACGTCATTAACTGCAAGTTAAGAAAATTCGACGAATTCAAATTTAGTTTTTTGCATACTCTCTGACGAACTAGAGCGTCAATATGTCTAAGACTATAATAAGGAAATATAGTTCTTCAAAATTAATTGCTAAGCTCCATTGTTGCATCCTTCATACCAGAGAAAACAAAATTCACTTTTATACCTTAATTAGACAACGAGTTGCAAAAATACTTGAGACACTGTACGCCATTTGGCCTTGAATGACGTTTCCATGATCTTCCACTTTCCCTCCCCCTCCCCCTCTTATCAATGTTGTTAACGGTGCAGCACTATGCTCCAAACTTTGAGGAACAACTTTGAAAGGGGGAGAGGGAGGGGGTGTGTATTGTATCTCACAGATTTGTTGGCGGCAGCGTTTTAGAGAAAGAAGAGACGTTTTTGATGGCGAATGTCTCAACAATTTTGCAACTGGTTGTCTCAATGCTAGTGCACTGTATGGCCACTTTATTAGTTAGGGAATGTGGGCGAGAGCTATTGTAGTTTTTGCTTTTAATGAGGTGTTTAAAACAAATAGGGTTTCATTGTCTTACATCACGTGGATTGAAAATGGCCAGCGGATAAAGCTCATTTTGTGCTGTTTATCGCACGACGTAATCGGAGCGTATTTCACTGCTTTTACGGAGCAAACCCGAAAACATTCTTAAGCTTCGATATAGACTACTTATATAACTCCGTTTTTGCTCTTACGGTCTATAAAGACGTGATTCTAAGCGATTTACTGTGAATCTCCGTCAGGCAGGAGGTTTACCTTTTCAAATGACGCTAAAAGCCGACACTAGATTGAGGAGATAAGCTGTTGTTGATGTAAAAGAATTAGCCACATAAACAGACATTCTAATGTGATCGCGTGCCATTAAATCCAGCTGCTTAGAAAACAGCGGCAGAATACATAAAATGAAATGCCAAAGTGCTGTCAATGCTTTGCATCGTTTATGTTACACTGATTGAAACGTTTTTTACTAATTTGCACAAAGGACTGTTACGAAATTCAACGGTCTACCATTCTAGCACGGTCTACCATTGCGTTCACTAAAAAATACATTAAGATATCATATATCTTACTCTTCGATGGTAGACCGTGCTAAAATGGTAGACCGTCAGAAAATCAAAGGAAATGCATATTACACTTATAATCGTTTTACCACTGTTCTCGTTTGGTATTTGTCACTATTTAGGATTGGAAAGAAATGATAGTAGCCCAAGTAGTTTTCTCCAAAAGCCATTTACTCAAAAAGTAACGCATTCACACAATGTTACATGACCAAATAGCATGCCAATTGTTCTTGCGTTACAAAATAAAAGGGACGAAATTACCACACTGTTGTCAGGTGAAATTAATTGCCTAGTAGTCTTGTACGGCGGTCTTTATTGTCGGCTAAAATCAAATGTAAGCAGTTATGCATTGGCGCGATAGTTTTGTCAATAATGTCACTTCGCATTGAGCATTGACTATCGTGTGCTCTCTACTGGTAGTGTTAACTCTTGAAAAGTCTCACACCTGTCATAGTCTATCATATCTTATAAACGCTTTAAGTTGGGCATCTATGTCTAGACGCCCTTGACGTAAGGCGTCCATTAAGTTGCACGAAGAAAAGGAAAGAATACACTCCGATTTGTTACGTCATTAACTGCAAGTTAAGAAAATTCGACGAATTCAAATTTAGTTTTTTGCATACTCTCTGACGAACTAGAGCGTCAATATGTCTAAGACTATAATAAGGAAATATAGTTCTTCAAAATTAATTGCTAAGCTCCATTGTTGCATCCTTCATACCAGAGAAAACAAAATTCACTTTTATACCTTAATTAGACAACGAGTTGCAAAAATACTTGAGACACTGTACGCCATTTGGCCTTGAATGACGTTTCCATGATCTTCCACTTTCCCTCCCCCTCCCCCTCTTATCAATGTTGTTAACGGTGCAGCACTATGCTCCAAACTTTGAGGAACAACTTTGAAAGGGGGAGAGGGAGGGGGTGTGTATTGTATCTCACAGATTTGTTGGCGGCAGCGTTTTAGAGAAAGAAGAGACGTTTTTGATGGCGAATGTCTCAACAATTTTGCAACTGGTTGTCTCAATGCTAGTGCACTGTATGGCCACTTTATTAGTTAGGGAATGTGGGCGAGAGCTATTGTAGTTTTTGCTTTTAATGAGGTGTTTAAAACAAATAGGGTTTCATTGTCTTACATCACGTGGATTGAAAATGGCCAGCGGATAAAGCTCATTTTGTGCTGTTTATCGCACGACGTAATCGGAGCGTATTTCACTGCTTTTACGGAGCAAACCCGAAAACATTCTTAAGCTTCGATATAGACTACTTATATAACTCCGTTTTTGCTCTTACGGTCTATAAAGACGTGATTCTAAGCGATTTACTGTGAATCTCCGTCAGGCAGGAGGTTTACCTTTTCAAATGACGCTAAAAGCCGACACTAGATTGAGGAGATAAGCTGTTGTTGATGTAAAAGAATTAGCCACATAAACAGACATTCTAATGTGATCGCGTGCCATTAAATCCAGCTGCTTAGAAAACAGCGGCAGAATACATAAAATGAAATGCCAAAGTGCTGTCAATGCTTTGCATCGTTTATGTTACACTGATTGAAACGTTTTTTACTAATTTGCACAAAGGACTGTTACGAAATTCAACGGTCTACCATTCTAGCACGGTCTACCATTGCGTTCACTAAAAAATACATTAAGATATCATATATCTTACTCTTCGATGGTAGACCGTGCTAAAATGGTAGACCGTCAGAAAATCAAAGGAAATGCATATTACACTTATAATCGTTTTACCACTGTTCTCGTTTGGTATTTGTCACTATTTAGGATTGGAAAGAAATGATAGTAGCCCAAGTAGTTTTCTCCAAAAGCCATTTACTCAAAAAGTAACGCATTCACACAATGTTACATGACCAAATAGCATGCCAATTGTTCTTGCGTTACAAAATAAAAGGGACGAAATTACCACACTGTTGTCAGGTGAAATTAATTGCCTAGTAGTCTTGTACGGCGGTCTTTATTGTCGGCTAAAATCAAATGTAAGCAGTTATGCATTGGCGCGATAGTTTTGTCAATAATGTCACTTCGCATTGAGCATTGACTATCGTGTGCTCTCTACTGGTAGTGTTAACTCTTGAAAAGTCTCACACCTGTCATAGTCTATCATATCTTATAAACGCTTTAAGTTGGGCATCTATGTCTAGACGCCCTTGACGTAAGGCGTCCATTAAGTTGCACGAAGAAAAGGAAAGAATACACTCCGATTTGTTACGTCATTAACTGCAAGTTAAGAAAATTCGACGAATTCAAATTTAGTT
>OX419344.1:14734775-14744775 GCA_948470475.1 Galaxea fascicularis
AGGAACGATCAGTCGAGTTTGTTTCAGCTCAATGCAACGACTTTGAAGCATTTAAAAAGTACGCCTCGAAAGAACTGAAGCGTTTAAACTCAAGGTGAAATGCATTTTCAGATGCTTGCGATAGAATTATAATTTCACTGGTAGCTTAATTCTCTTCCACGGACAGTTTAACAAATCACTAATCCAAAATCAGCTTCCAACGAGAAGACAACTCGAAAACCTAAATGGTTTGCATGATCTTGATCTCTTCAGACTAAACTCAAATCTTGATGGTAGTCTGAATATCAACAATAACTTACTTAATCAACAAATCTACAGCCGCTATTATCGTTCGTATAATTTAAATAAAAACTTTTAAAAATAGTCGAACAAAAGAGGAGATGGAAACCAGTCTTTCGATCTTTCATAATAATATTGTCAGTTAAAATCAAAATCTCGAAAAACTCCAAACCAACTACTTAGCAGAAATGGATTTTCAGTTTAATATTATTGGACTTACAGAAACGAAAATAACTGCAACGACTTGTAATGCTACCTTTGAAATTCCAGGTTACACTTTTGAATATGTAGCCACACCTTTGGCCTCAGGAGGCGTCGCACTTTTTATCAATGAGGGTCTTAATCACACAAAGGTCTGTCATGAGGCTTTTCAAGCATTGTGGATAGACATTTCCCGTGAGAAGCAAAAAAAATATTATATGTGGCGTAATATATCGTCAACATAATTCTCCTGATCAGTTCATTGAATATTTTAATGATAAAATCGATTTCAAATTAAAGTTTCAAGTTCAAGTTTTATTTACGACAAACACCTAGCCTGGCTTGCAAATAGCGAGGAACTAATCGCAGCAAACATTTTGCAGATTTTGACAATTTACTAGCAAGCAAACTACCAAAGAAAGAATTATATGAGTTACCTCAGTAAATTGAAGTCACCTGATTCTTCCCTTTTTTTTTTAACTCATTACATCAGAAAAAGTCAAACAGGAAATTTCATCTTTACCAAATAATAAATCCTGTGGCTTATACTCCTGCCCTACACAGCTGCTTAAATGTTCTTCTATCATATCTCCAGCAGTCATATTTTTAATTTATCTGTTACGCTTGGCGCCTGTCCCTCAAAACTTACGATTTCTAAAATAACGCCAATACATAAAAGTGAAGACGAAACCGACCCTTCAAATTATCGACCAATATTTCTTTTGTCTAATTTTAATAGGATTTTTGAAAAACTATTGCACTACCGGATGAAGTAATTTATTGACAAATACAACCTAACACAGTATGGCTTCCGCAAGTCACATTCCACAGAGCATGCAATACTTGATATTGTCGAAACTATACTGAGTAATATGGATAAACGCTACTTCTCATACGGTGTATTCATTGATCTAAAAAAGGCATTCGATGCGGTCAATCATGAAATATTATTCGATAAATTGAACTTTTACGGTTTCCGGTTTTTAAAAAAATAGAACACAAACACTTCAAATTGCATTTGTCAACAAAACTCATTCCCCCTGTGGTGTGCCCAGGGATCGGTCCTTTGACCTCTCCTATTTTTACTTTACATAAATGACATTCACCTCAGTTCCAATAAACTAAAATTTTATCTCTTCGCGGATGATACCAATATATTTATGCTCATAAGAATGTCAAGGCGATCGAACAAACCGTTAATGCACAGTTAAATAACGTAGATGATTGGTTGACTACAAATAGGTTTACATTGAATACAAAAAAATCAAATTTTGTAATTTTTCGCCCTCGTCAGAAGAAAATGCATTTTTCTCCCCAAATAAGTATTCTAGATTGTGAGACAAACAAGAGTCAGTTAAGAGCAAAAAAGTTACATATTGACTCTGTTATCATAAAGATAAGTAAAACAATACGGATTATTGCAAAGCTGCGGTACTTCGTTCCCTCTACTGTCCTCATAAATATTTACCATTGTTTAATTTTACCTTATATAACATATCGACTCGAATAGGTAAACAAAAGAAGCAAAATCTCGTAAACAAACTCTTGGTTCTTCAAAAGCGAGTGTTGCGTTCAATCAATTCTACCGATCGAAGAGAACATGCCATCCCTTTATTTGCCAAAGCAAAAATTCTGCCCGTTACATTCCTATATTATGAAGCTGTAAGTAAATTAATGCTTGACGTGCACAATCAGTGTGCCCCAATCAACATTGTGAACCTATTTACGAAAACATCACACATTCATACCTACAATACTCGATCATCCAAGTCGCATCTCTTTAGTACAAAGTACTCTAGACTAAACTTGTAAAATAAGGCTTTCTCACGTGTTGGTGTCAAAATTTGGAATAAGATACCGAGTGAATTTAAAACATTATCAAAAATTTCCTTTAAAAAACAAATTAAAAAAGTCTTTATTTTAGATCCCGAGTAGTGAAGATTCTTACCTCGATGTTGAAAGTATTACCTCTAAACTCAAAAGCTGGACAATTAAAACAAATTCATCCAATTACTTTTAATTAGTATCTAATTTGTTCGTATACTTTATTGCTACACTATGTAACTATTGATGTATTTACCAGTTATGTTTCTCTTTATAATTTAACATGCAAGTTTTTAGTTTCTTTACTTAATATTGTAACTTATAGTATATTGATGACTGGCTCGCCGCGAATAGCAAATTTGCTATCTGCGGGCCAACTTAAACTTTTTCTTTTTCAAGAAAATATATAAATTTAAGTGTGCGTAAAAAGTGTGTACTTGTTTTCTGATTCCCGTCAAGTTATTTAAAGGATAGTAGGGCTACTCCAGGTCGAGGTGACCGGAGGGGTAGGGAAATTGATTGGAAAGGGTTTGAATCACGTGAACGTGAGACTAGAAAACGATTGGTAAACGCAGTTCAACAAGTGGCGACCCAATAAATATAAAAATAGGCTGTTGTTGAAAAAATATTCAAGATATTTCGTAAATCCTCGGGTTTTTCAGCAGTCTTCAAAAGTGTTTCATTTCGGGTTCCTTTCGGTCCATTCCGGTACACCCGGTTCTTTACTTTATAATTTCGTACCATTTCGGTTCATTACTCGAGCTTCCAAAGGAATGCCATGGTTTAAATATGGGCTGCTGGACAATACAAATGATGAGTATGGAATTTGACCTGCTGGGCAAGCACTTTTTAGAGCCGGTCGATTGATCTGTTAAACTCTGCAACAAATACAGAACAGTTTCTTGATAAATGAAATACTCATGTCATTTTTTAGACTTTCGGACTCATTCCGTGTCTTGCAGGTATCATTCCGCTTGATTCCGTGTTATTCCGCCTTATTTCGGCTCGTTCCATCCCGTTCCGGTGTTTAGTAACACCCCATTAAAGCCATACGATCGGGTCTCGAAGTTAAATATATCCAATACAGTGCTAGAACTATTGCTTTCTGTTTTTCGTTCCCTTCAAATACTTTTAACAGATAATATTGGAAAATTGTCCGGACGTTTGCTCCTCCTTCTTCACAGTCTTGACACGCTGGAAAAGAGGAGAGACGTCGCTGGTTGCAAAATCACATTGAGAGACTGGGCAACAGAAACAACGACTGAGAATTGTACATGACCTGTGTGACTAGCTAACAAATTTTAAAAATAAATTATGCACCGTATCTAAGAAAATTGTGGCATTAGGTGCACATTTCATTTAGAAATACATTTGGACAATACACATTAATGATTTTACAGATTTCAAAGATTTGTAAAACTGCAAAAAACTAATATTGCGTATTTTATGCATTTGCATCATCTATCCGGCTTATAAGTCCAGCGTGTTTAAGTTCACCATTCTGTTTAAACAGTGTAAGTAAATTTGTGCAAGTAGATTTGTGCGTTTTCGTCTCACTCACAGCCGCTGATCGCCATCTTACTGATGCCGTGATTACGTTAGTTGTGTCCATTTTCAACGGCATCTCTTTCCTTCTTTTTCAGAGTGATGAAGTTCAAAAGATCAATGCGTGTTACGATCCCAAAGATCATCTCTTTCTCGTCTAGTCTTCCTTTGTCAGTATCTGAAGTCAGTAACACACTTGTTTAGTCTGCAAATCATTATCAGTCTGACAGCCCTTAATGGCATTGGCGGCTTAGCACTAGATTATCAATGAAGTTGCGCTGAACTGTGACTGAAAACCAAATACACTGATGCATTGTTTGCTCAATCCACAGTCGCACTCTGCATCACTAAGGGGGTGTTTACATGACACCGGGGCGACTTTCGCGCCGGGGCGAGTTCACTCCGGTTCCCTCTCATAGCTCTACATTTGTTTACATGATACCACCACAAAATGTCATGCCGGCGCGAGTCGCCCCGGCGTGAATTCACCCCGGTTCTCGCACCGGGGCGAGAATTTCACTCCGGTACAAGATTTCGCAACGGTATCATGTAAACGCGAAACTACCACTCGTTTCGGTGTGAAATCGGTTTGCAGGTAGACTGGAACTGGTAGCGCACGCGTAATTTTTGTCAATCCAAGATGGCTTCGTCAGCTTCAACACGTTGGACGTGGGATGACGTCAAAAACTTGGCGAAGGTAAAGAATGGGATTCTGACAAAGTTCTCTTGTGGGAGCACATACAGAAGTCTCTTGGAGAAAATGGGAAACTGATTTTGCAAAGGCCGAACCATCGCGTCCAATGAAACCGCTTGCAGAAATGACAAAGGATGAATATCTTAGCTACGTTCAAGAAGTAAAGGAAGAGAAAGAAGTGATATCGAAAGGTTTAACAAGGGTTAAAAACAAATATAAAGTTAAGGTTGATTCAGTTTTCATGTAATCATGGTATGAAATGACCCAGTCATCGTGTAAACGTGATACGAAATTACGAAGTCATCCCGGTACGAAACTCGCGCCGGTGCGAGATTTCCCATGTAAACAACCCCTAAGTATGAAAACGTTCTATTAAAGGGTGACTATCAACTGACAAAAAAAGATACGCTTTGTCTCGAGTCAAACACCAAGACACTAAACAAGCTGTTACTAGAGTAATAAAAAAACGCACAGATTGCATTGTTGAGTTATAAAATGTCCCGAAGATTTGAGAGAGAGAACCGGAAGTTCGTTGATGAGATTTGTTCACACTTTAATCTCCAAATTTGCTTTTATGTTCAAAATAATGTTGAATATGGATTCAGTGGATCACATCTTCTTTTATTGTTTTTCATAACTTTACGCGTGCAAAAGTTTGTTGCGTGCGCTGCGTGCATTATAATTCAACAGTGCATGGGGCTAACATAGGCTGCGTGCATTATAACTCAACATTGCACCCACGTGACGAATAGGGCGCTTGCTTTCGCGGCGATATAATGAACTCGATTCGACGAATCATAGCGCGCGTAACTTTTTGAACATTTAATAAAAGTCATATTGTGGATGATCTATATTAAATAAATCATACATGAACTGTGACTGTGAAATCAAATGAAGACTGATCCTCGCAGTTGTGAACGCAATTTAGGCAATTGCCTGAAAAAGTTCAGGACTTCAACGGGGTTTGAACCCGTGACCTCGCGATACCGGTGCGATGCTCTAACCAGCTGAGCTATGAAGCCACTGATCTTGGGAGCAGGTCAAAGTCATATTAAAGCAAGGATCAATTACAGAGTTACAAACTTACAGAGTCGCTGACGGTGTACGACAACAGCATAATGATCGTGATCCAGAATTCGAGAAAGTTTGCCAAGACTGGTATCCAATGTAACCTAGAAAACGAATTTGTGAGACAACTCAACTTTCCATGTGGATCTACTCTATTTTGGATCCCTTAAGTCATAGTAATCCCCTTTCTTTCTAACGAAATTTTATGGCAAAGAACTTTTAAGGCGCTTGATGATCAAAATAACATATGACATATCGGTAAAATCAGCCACTTTTATTTTGGTAGAGATGGCCTACTGACTGCCTACTGCTATTGAGAAGCTTGAGCAACGAGTACGGCAACGAGAACCCGACAAAACAATACGCTGCTGAGCAAAAGCAATCGCTCTGCACGTGCGTTTGGTACATTTTTGTCCGTCCTCTGCAACACAACAACGCAAAATAGCCAAATGTTAGGATTTCTCGAGAACGTGAGCACATGACAAGGAGTTATATAGTTGGGGGACCAAGACAGTATTGAAAACTGTGTACAAGACAGAAATCCCAAGACAGAAATTCTCCAACTGTATTTAGCTACTGTGATTTAGCTTCTCAAAATTTAGGTTCAGTAAAAATCTATGATCTGACATAGAGGATTTTAATTCTACATGTATATGGCAGCCAATACAAAAAAGAAAGCATCATTTGGAAAAAATAGTCTCTTGGAGATATATGGAAAGAATACATTAGAATCAAGTCCCTGGTCAGCGGCTTGTTGGATAGAATCACTATTGCGTGCGTTCTTGGAAAACAAGAAGTTGTCAGGTTTGAACTTGTCCTGTTGTGTTCAAGGCCATGAGACAGTCGTATTATTTTTTGGAACCAATCAATTTCTTACATGTCAGATCGTTGTTACTTTTTTTCTAACGCGTAAGAAACATTTTCACCCCGTTCTCACATGCCCGTAAGCCTAACTGGTTATACCGTTCTCACGAATATACCGCTTGCCATCGAAGCACGAAAATGATACTTTGTTTAATTCGTAACTAGCAACTTGATGTGCGTCGCTTATGATACATTTGGTGGCTATTGAACGAGGTATTTTTATAGTCTGTATGTTTAGCGGTCTTGTTGTTTGTGTTATTGTCTTTGATATAAGAATACATTTTGCTTCGTAAGCCGATTAATTCAGTTACTGGGATTCCACAAACTTCTTCCTTGAATTTATCGATGACTTTTTTTGTTTGTCTTGTCGAAATATTGGCTTGCTTCTGGATAATCACTGTTGTCAAATTTGTCTTGTGCTGTTATCTTATAACATAAGCTATCAGTATCTGTAAACAACAGCTTAGCTCTGTTTCCGTATATCTGTTTATATAATTATAATGGAAATCGTACATTAGTGTCTTACTAATCAGTGAGAGTCATTCCTACATACACAGGCCGGTTAAGGGTTAATGTTTCTTTGATCTTGTGCACAGCTACTAAATTTCATTAAAGATTTGACTGCTTACAAAAGTTGGTTTACTAGTTTGTTTTAATAGCTTCTTTTCATCAGTTACTAGTCTTACATCAACTCTCTTGCGGATGTTCCCATCGTTTTGCCGAACACCGAATTATTCATCAGTTTGAAGAAGTCTTTTTCAAAACTGTTTTAGCATTGGTTCTTTTCTGTGTATTATAATAATCGATGTACTGTTTTAACCATGGTGATTGATGGAATTGTAATTCTCTATTTACCTTTTTAAGTTTGAGTCCAAAATCAAAATACAATTGTACTACACACTTATTTTTATCACCGAGTGTTGGTATTAATTTGTGAACCATGCCTGTTGATATATTGTATTTCTGTCTGATCTTTTCACAATAAGGTGATAACATATCTTTAGTAACTTTAACCTTTTTCGGACCAACAGGATAGTCATTATGAAAATCGTACAGCTTTTGGGGGTATGAGAGATCAACCTCTAAAATTAATCCTATCTTGCTGTTTTCAGTATAAGCACCTAGATTTATTTTATCGATTTTCTTTTGAATCAACCATTTGAAGCCTCCTGTCGGTAGGTACCTACTCATTGCCCAACCGTCAAGGTTATTAGCACCTAGATACATTGTATACTTTGATGGTTCGTTTTTGCTGTATTCTTTTATTCTGATTCTGATGTGTATCTATTGGCTATGTAGCTGATTCCTCCTTTCAGTCCTTTTTCAATGAACTGGAACATGTCTATGTCTGTCATAAGCTCTAATTTAATATCAGTCATCTTGAACATAGCACCCCAGCTCAGACCCGGTGATGTGAAGTAATGACACGCATCAAGCTTATAATACTGTAGACAAGTCTTTCTCAAGTTTTTAAACACATCAGTTAATAGAAGTGCATCTTTTTTCAGATACCAATCATGGTACTCGCCCATATTTTTCAAATTAAATGTACTTCAAACATTTTTAGCATGCTGATTGTTTAAGATACTATAGAACTCTTTGGTGTTGGTAATTATGTATCATTAAATTTTTCCCAATCACTCATATAATCATATGGGTAAACTCCTTTTTGTTTCATTAATGTTAATATTTCATTTTTAATACCTTGCTTGTATGTTTAAATTGATCATCTGGTGATTGTGGTCTAGGTCTAGTGATTGTACCATAAACTGCTGAAAGCTATCAAGAAATACAAGATGATTACTCAACATAAAAGCCATATATTTTTCCCTGTTATTGGGTATGCAATTTATGGTCATTTCTTATCAACATATTTGGGTTTTTCAGCTATTTCACTAACCTCTTGCATTATAAAGTGGCTATCATAACCTCTCAGATTATGGAATATCACTGGAATTGTAGTGTTTTCAGGATTTATTTTTAGTTGTAGATTACATTATTGATGGGTACTCCACCTGTATTTTCCAGTAATATGACAATGATCTCTGACTCGATCTTATCTTTTTCAGTATATGTTTTTATCACAAATATGGCATCTATCAGTAGTATTAAATTCTTGTTCATCTTCTCTTGTCATTTTCAAAGGTTTGTTAAAATGTTTTTTCATTATTTTCTTTCAGCAATTAACTTCATCTAACATTTTTTCCATGAATTTATAAACAGAATCTCTTCCTCGATATATTTGTACTGGTTTAGAGTACTTTTCACTATAACAACATACTAGTTTATACCCATAAGAACACGATGTGTGTTTTTGATAGGCTTCAGTATAGGAATTATTATTATTTGGTGCACATCTTTGTACTTTCTCTGTTATGGCTTCAAAATCTGCATATATTACAATGGAACTTTCAACTGCTTATGATAGTCATTTAATTCAACTTTAGCTCCTTTTTCAGGCATTTTGACAGCTTGTTCTCCATTGATTGCTATACAATTTTCTTTGTGATTATCCAATACTTTTTCAGAAGTGAAGCATTGTAAGCAGTACATACAAAAGTGTTTCTTTTCCTTGTGCTTTGTTTGATTATACATGAACTTGTTAAAGTCTTTTATTAATATATAATGTTTGTTTTCATTTTCTGTGATCAATAATAAATTCATATGATCTTCATACCTTCCTTTTGAAGCATGTATTGCATACGGCTGTTTTTCCTCATATCCGAATACATTGATGTTGATATCATTCTGTTTCTCCATTTTGCTTATTTGTTTGATAGTTACTAGGAATTCAATTCCAGTGTAATCCAAATTTTCAACATATTGTCTATCAGTCTTTGATTGGTTCAGGATGTCCATCTTGTGGGTTCAAATGTCTTATATGACACCATTTGAAGCATTCATTGTTCCTGTTGTAGCGAAAGCAGTTAAGTCGCGCGCGCGCGATGTACAACACTTGAAGCGGCGCGCGCTTCTGAAACAAATTTTGCACGCGCAACATTGCGCAAGAGTACTATTGTAGTTTAGTTGTTGGAAGTTTCTTTGAACGTGTATTCAGTCATTTAAGGCTTTTTCATACGTATTTGTTTCGTCTGTGCGCTAGTTTCAACCGACGAGGAAATTGGTAAATAAAGTAAACTTGTCGAGTTTTTCAACTCAAAACCTTTTTCAAATTCGTGCTTGCATGATTAGTGCGCGGAAAGCCAAACAAGTTGAAGTCACAACCATGTTTACATACTCTCATACAAACACGCCTCTCGGCCACTCCGAGCCCGCGTACTATCTTAGTTATTTTATAATCTACAATATTAGCGGAGCTCCGCACGCGCCGAAGGCGCGCGCGCGCGGAGCAACATTGCTAAGAAAATATGGTAACCCAAAAACCCATCCATCGAGAAATTTTGGTTATGACGTCATCTTACGACCGACCGACCGACCGACCGTCCGTCGTAATGTCGAGCAACGAGAGAAAGAACAAGAAAGGGCTCGAGTAAACAGGCTGAATCGTTCTGACGAGCAACGGGA
>OX419344.1:14747275-14774775 GCA_948470475.1 Galaxea fascicularis
ATAAGGAAAGAACTGTGGAGCTCCGCTTTTAGGCTTGCCTAAATATATATATTAATATAATGGCTATCAACAGATTGAACTATCCATCCAGATGCTTCACTGAGCCAGACTGCTATTTTAGTAAATATCTATTGTTGAGATAATTCAAGTGATTCAGCCATTTGTTCAGTATTTAAAACTGTTTGTGCTCCACTATTTAAATATGCTGTTTTAGTCTCTACTGTATCCGCTACTAGTTTTTGAAATGTGATTTTCAGTGTTTTCACATACTTGTATTGCATTTTTTTCAAGTTGTGTTTTCAGTTGTCTTCCAATAGCTAATCTTGTATTTTGGAGCTGTAATAATGGGTCTTTTTTCGGTAAGAAAATATGGTGACAATCATTATAAAGCATATCAAGTACATTGTTTTGTTTGGGAATGTTTTAATGGCTGGATTCCTAAAGGACAAGTTATTGGTCACATCAATGATAACAAAAGTGATAATCGGTTATCCTATCTACAGCTTGTAACACAACAACAGAATTGCAAAAGATTTGCTAAAAAAAGAGATTACACATTTGCAAAATACAATTGTGAGAATAAAAAGTGTGTCAAAGCAACTAATCCCACAACAAATGAAGTTACATATTATAATCCATTATACGCTGTAAATCAATATCTTGGAATTAATCCAGGTGTTGTGAAAATGTCTTGTGAAAGATTAAATTGTAGAATACGTATTTCTAAAAAAGACATTATGAATACACATTTGAGTATATATCAAAAGATGAACTTCCTGATGATTATATAAAATCAGCAAATGTGAAACCAAAAAGAGCATCAGATGAAGAAAAACAAGCAGCTAAGAAAATATGGTTGAGCAAAGAATATGCATGGCCAAAATGTAAAAAAAACTATGAACAACAGCAGTAAATATATGAATAACAAAAAATATAAATAGATAGCAAATAATAAGTTTATTATTTGCTAACAATATAAATGACAAACAGTTGATAATACTCATATAAGAAATGTTCAACTTTATCTCCATTTTTTGTTGCTTTGAGGAGTACATCATTTGCATCCTTATCTCGAACAATATAATAGGATTTTATTTTTTGGATTATTACCTGATCACAATGCACATTCAAGATTTCTTTATTTTGTGCTAAATTTGGCCAATATTAACTCTATCTTTTATAACAACTTTATTAAAGCCTATCAAATCAGAAAAATTACTATGTGTTAAATCAAGCTGATAATTATCTTTTAACTGTATAACTACTCTGAAAGTTGGCTCGTCAAATTCCAATGTAATAGGATATACGTCTTTTCCATTGTCTTTAAAAACTGTTTTTTGTCCAATATACTGGGAAATATCGTCACAATTCCACACACCTTGACTAAACTCAATATTGGTAAAAGAAACTCCATTATCTTTACTATATTTAATAAGCTGATTATTATATCCGGCATTGATATTTGTCCATGTGATAATACGGTTCAATCTTATCGTGTACTAACGATTTTTGTCAAATATGAACGGCGGGTTAAAATGGGTAATGAAATTACCTGGTCTATTGTTTCCATCTTTAACAGTATAAGATGATAAAACTCTCTCTCCTTCCATTTATATAATATGATTGGATTATTTAAAATATGTTTTGTACAGTTTTTCATGTTGAGCTCTATTAATTGCTGATGTTCTTAATAGTGTGTCCAATAACGTAACACCCATTTTTCGCATATTAACCGATGTGTTTCCGGCCATAATTTCTCGACTATAATTTCCAATTTTTTAAAAATTGTTTTGGATCATTAAAAAAGAATACATTTCTGCCTCGTTTTCGACCAGAGCCTTCAATTGTTTTGAGTTTATTTTCATAATAATCAATATACTGATTCAAAACAGCTCTTGCTTTGTCTATTCTTTTATATTACTTTATATTTGTTTTTGCGCATCATTTATTTACCTTTGTTGTAAGCTCTAGATACTTGAGCCTTATAACCTTTCAATTTATTTCTTTTAAATTCAGCATCTTTGATGACTTTGTTACTTAAATTTCTTATGGTTCTTCAGGCAAATATTGAGGATCAACACATATTTATTTTTCCCCTGAAAGAACATCTTTCAATGATTCTTCATATGTTGGATGAGATTTGGGTACCATCTGTTTTTGACTATCCGGGACCTTCATCAAACAGATCCTCCTATCCATAATCCAGCACTTCATCTTCAACAGCAATTTCATAATCTGGGACCTCTGTTTTTGCCTTCTTCTTTTGTCTAAGACCGGGCATTTTCAAACAGTCAATGCAACATCATCTAATTTGGTGGTTATCGGTTGGAATGTTTTTTCAGAGCTATTTGAGTTACTCCTTCATCCAATTTATTTCTCAAAATTGTTTTTTGCAAGTTCTTTCCACTTATGTAAACTCATGTATTATACGATTATATGACATAAAACCAGAAGAAGAACTAACAGTTGAATCAAATAATGTAAGCATATTGTATACCAGAAAGCGTATACCTAATTATGATGTAAAAGGCGATGAAACAAATTACAAACAGACATGTAAATTTATCCCTGATAGATGCTTCTGGATGCTGATCGTTGCTCCTTCAGGAAGTGGAAAAACTAATTTATCGCTGGACATGATTTATCAGTTATTGTATTATAATAAAATTTATCTGTTTGCCGGAAATCTTCAACAATCAAAATATCAGAATCTGATTAAAAGATTTGAGCCTATAAGCAATCAAGCTGGTTATTGAAACCACTAACGATAACCGAATACCGTTAAAAGATATGCCAGACAATAACCAAAAGCTTGTAATATTTGATGATTTGTTTAATACTGGCCACGACAGAGAGATGGGAGATTATTTCACTAACAGCAGAAACAAAAACTGTAGCTGCATTTACCTGTCACAATCCTGGTTCAATACTGATAAAACAATATGAATGAATGCAAGTCACTGCTGTATTTTTGAATTTCCAAGTACTAATCAACAATCTTTAATCTGTCAAGAAATGGTATTTCCAAAAGTGACTACAAAAAAGCAACACAAAAACCATTTAGTTTCCTATATATTGACAAACCAAGAAAATTCACAAGAAAATGTGAAAAAATTGTATAAAGATATTATATAATGAGTTATTCAAATGCATTATTACCTAATGATTATTTTCATGAATCCGGGGGTGATGGTGTTGCTGGATGGTATCGGGTTTAAATTAACAGACGATGGTGATTACGATATACAGAATAAAAAAATAGTAAATGTTGATGAAGGAACAGAAAATAATGATGCCGTTAACAAACATCAACTTGATACCGGTCTACCAAGCAAAGTAGATAAAAAATCTTCTCAGTTCTCCATCACAAAACATTGGACCCAATGAACTCCCAACTTATGATTCAAATAATGCTCTTTTCTGTCATCAAATCAATATTGGAGATACTTATAATGATACCGTTGATATAAGACCCCGTGATCAGGATTTCTCAAATATAGCATTATATATTCCAAATCTAAAAGATTATGATGGCATGAATAATCGAAAATCTTCAGATATTGTAGTAAATAGTATTGATAATACTATAACGGGTTCAAATAACACAAATGTATTTACTCAATTAACAGCAAATTATAAAAAATATGTTAATGATTCTCATGTCAATCCATAAAATCAAAGACATGTTTTTGAATACATAATGGATGATGTCAATCATTCAAGTAGTGAGACAGGCAATATTGTCGTTACCAGCATCGTTGACTTTCAAGGGTCAGTACATAGAATTAGGAAACAGTGTTATAGGTTCACTCTTCGAGAATCAGGAGCTACAAATTACAGAGCACGAATCGGTTTCAACCTTTTTCCACTAGGTCATAATGGTCATTATACCATGGTATCAGCATTCTATAATGCAAAACGTTTCTGTAACAGCTAGTATCGGTGCAGGAAGTATAGTAAAAAAAAGTATCATCTATTATTAACCTTCATGGGTCAACTTCGGGTTATATTAAAACATTTGTGCAAATCAACGCTCTTAGAACTGGACTTGGCACAGATTATTTATTTCTCGATCTTCATGGTGACATACTTCTATCAGATGGTATTTCCAAGAATATTGGTCACATGGTCATTTACGGTCTCTCTGGACTACATTCAAGTGTATCTCCTTCAATATATGATCAAATTTACAGAATTGATAATGGTCGAATGACAATGGAAACCGAATTGGATATTGACACACATGGGATTTACAGTAATAATAAACTTTTACTTGAAATGACAGACCAAAAAACAGAATTGGGGTTGGGTATTGATCTCGATCTATCAGGCATAAAATAAAACAAGGATCAAATAATATCATGTACGGTGACCAAACAGGATTAGCAGTTTTCCCTGGTGGTATTGATTTAGCTGGTGAGAAATTAGACGATAATGGTGACACTATTTTTGATATCAGTAATGGAAATATTAAATTGTTTAAAAGCTTCGATATTACTGGCACAGCAATCTTAAATGAACCAAATGTTATCTTTGCTTATAGGGAAAATTTTAAAATGCATCAAAATGTAAGCTTAAACAATCGTGACATTGTGGGATTGCCTTTCAGAATTCATGGAGGATACTGAGGAAATATTGTTGTGGGAGAATTTTACCCTTTGAATATTGGAGAATTCAATAATTCCATTCTTGTCCCATTCAGTTTTGATTTACAAAAAGTTTCTATTTTTTACTTAGGTAAAAAAAATTGTTGATACGAAGATTCCAACAAACTCCCAGTAATACTTGGGAGAAATGGGATATTCCAATCAGAAAAAATATTACTCCTTACAATGTAATTAATTCCACTTTTAATGTAACACCGCCGGAACCAGAAGGCCTTTATAATTACAAAATCAAATGCGGAGATTCTGAAACAAAACAATTTAATATAATATACTGATATATGACAGAAAAGAAACAAATATTTGATTTCAATCATATTGACAGAAGTTTGAGTAGTGAACGGAAACGAGAATTAATCAATCATTGTGCATTTTATCATAAGCAATGTCACATTTATAAAGGAATGTATAATCACTTCATGAAGATGGATATCGCACTAAAAATGACATCTGGTTTTCTAGTGGTTTCTGGCTCAATTGCTGGCTGCATTACTTTGAACCCTATTGTTCTAGCTTCAAGAACAGGCTGAGGGGTTCTTGTAAATATTTGTGCTGAAAGTAAAAACTATAAGAAAAAGATACAAAAGGGCAAGATTTGCTCACAGTACATATGAAGGCATTTTAGTCCGATTAAGAGGTTACCTCTAAGGCGATGAATACAATTATACTGAATTCATCCCTGAAATGAAAACTATAAATGGAATTACTGCAGGATTACGTCCTGTTATACCTGATAAATTCATCAAAAAATACAATAAGATATTCGTATTTACAACTGAGTTATTATCTTTCAGATATCATCTCGAATTAATCCATAAGCTTGTTTCCACCACTGATTATAGAATTGTAATGTCTTTTTTGATTTCTTTATTTTAATTTCAATATATGGTAAGTTCATCATTTGGAATATTTTCGAGTAATTGCATTGTGACTAAACTTGATAGACAACAAATGCAAGGAAACGATGTTATGAGCTTGTTATATTTCGATATAAATCTATATCATCTACGGACTAAGCGGGATACAGGTAGCAGAGATTTAAATACTGCGAGATTGTATAACAGTATTACCACGTGAAAATGAAAAACAAAGAAACGAAACTGTCAAGAGAATAGGCGGAGTTCCCTACTGGCTTTTAAGCCATTGTTCAGAAATGGTGTTGAACGTTTGATATGATAAGCTTCTTTATATAGTAGTAGATTCCAATTGTCATCGCGGTCTATTATGTTTGTGTTATCACGTACGGTATGGGTGAGAAATTCTTTGTTCATTAATTCACCTTCTACTGTAATGAACAAAGAATTTCTCACCCATACCGTACGTGATAACACAAACATAATAGACCTGTAATCTTGGCTCAGTGTGTTTTTGCCCGCAGCAAGTGATGTCTCCAGGGATAGTTGTTTTTGGGAATTCGATATTCCCGGAAGCAAAGACTTGCGTGAATTTCCCAGACACGTTTTGGTAAATTTCAATTGTGTTAATTGAAGAGTCAAATTCGCAGTAACATTCTGCTAAAATAAGGCTAGGACTTTGCTTTTTCTCTGACGATAAAACTTAAAATTCTCAAACCAGGTGTTGGTCAAAGACCTTTTCAAAACAACAGAGTAAGAAACTGAAAATACATATTTGCTGTTTGTAAAAACTGGGTTTTGTGTTTCCTATTCTTCAACATGCCCCTATCCATTTGATGAGAGATTATCATAATCATCATCATCATTATTATTATTATTATTATTATTATTATTACTACTATTATTATCATCAAGGAGGTCCGGATCTGCGCTTAAGCATTCATTAAAGTGTCAGCTATTGTTTCCAGTCAAAAATACAATTACGAATGCAATACTGGGATAGACGAAACAAGATTGTCTAAATAGGCAACCTCATTCCAAAATAATTCTGTCTTACTCGATTGTTTTGTTCATCATACGTATACTATGTTGTGAACGAACCAGCACTTCAATGATGGTTTTTAAAAATCTTAGGCCTTCATGGTGTGAATTCAGCCAAGCGGAAAAGCGTACGCCTGTATTAACAGTTAGCTTAATTCAATTACGCGAAAATTATTGGGTGGGAATTCAAATAACGGGGTTCCTTTTCCCTTCTCCTCCCCAGCCCCCGCCATTTTTCTCTCGTTTTCTCGCTCCCCACTCCTTCCCATTTTACGCCAGCCAAACAGGCTAGACACAAAACTACTTTTTACAAAAAATTAAGTTAAGTCGCTTACAGCATTGCCGCAAAGTGCGATCCATTCAATATACAACAATCCTTCAATTATTCCCCATTGTCTCTGTTACCGTAAAATTCTGAAAATAAGCCCCGGGGCTTATATTTTTCAAAGGCCTTTTTGGAGGAGCTTAGATACGGAGGGAAATTTGCGTTTCGAAATTGGCTAGGCTTTTACTTGGAAGGAAATTTGTGTCAGTAATTTGCACAAAGCTTTAACTGAAACTCGCGTGATGTCTGCTACATGACCCGGACGTAGATCTTTTAAAAACTCAGCAAACTTAAAAACACAACCGCAAATTCCTTTATTGAAAACGCCATACTCAGTTCAAATGTGAGGTAACGTCAACAAAAACTGTTCAAAAAAAAAAGAATCTTAACAAAAAGTCCAGACTTGTCGCCAACATTTTGGAATCTATGGCACTTCAACAGTATCAACAGCTTCCTCTGCGTCGATCAGTTCAAAATTTTCCTCATCTGATGTGTCATTCGCGTCAGTGGAAGTGTCCACGTTGAATTCTTCATCTGCTTCTGGCATCACGTACTCACTGATGCCCTCGAGATGGACTAACGCATTCTCATCAATATTGACATTAATGCCACATTTCTTGGATGAGCGCTTCACCATTTCCCTGTTAGAACAAATGTGATCCCATGCACTTCCAACCCATCTTGTCAAGAGTACCCTTCGCTCTGACGCCGGTTTCTTTCCTTCAGTGTACAAAGTCAGATTGTCATTGAGGTGTTTCTCAAACTGAGTCCTGACTGCATCTTTAAAGGGTTTGTTGACAGACACATCCAATGGCTGGACTCGACTAGTACAGCCTGGAGGAACTTTATTAGTAGTGTTTTCTTTCTCTGCAGAAGTTGTTTCACTTCATCTGTCTGCTGAGCACGATGGACATTAGCGACTAAAATCTTACCCGATGAATTAGCTCTTGGGGGATTCGTGAACATATTTCCCCACTCACGTTTGCCCCAAACTTTCATGACGTTTTCATCGCACCAAGCCTTAGGCTGGAACATCACATTTACCCTGCTAGCCCAACTTCTCTTTTCATTGGGTAAAATCCTCTTTCCTTGTCCACGAAAGATGATTGTAGGCCTCACCGGCGAGACTCCATCAGCGAAGATGGTGAGCTGTACTGTACATTGGGGTTTATCTAACCCTTATGAGGCGTTCGAGCACCAGACCTCCTTTGCCCCAGTTGAATCATAACTCCTACCGTCGCCAAGAACGAAAGGAAGCGGAGTCTGGTCCGTGTTTGCAATGTCACAATCTTCGTACTTTCCTCTTTTTCGCTCGCGCAAGATCTTTGAATGGAACTTCATTATTCTGTTTCTCAGCTGCTCTGGAGCTTTCTGGGCAGTGTATGTTTTCCTGCGAAGAGATACTTTATCCTTCGACAATAGGCGGAAAACCAACTATCTGATGCTTTGAAGTCTCCTTTCTCTGGATTCCGTTCTTTCACTAACTATATCATACGAGTATTAAACCACCATCGTTCGACGACTTTACCCTCCCTTCGCATGGTCTTGAATTCGTCATGAACGTCCTTTTCTAAAGAAGGGAAAAAGGCTGGCGACTACGACCGCTTGATTTGCTATAGGGCTTCTGATTCCTGATTTCTGTTCGGCTCTCACCCACATGCGTGCTCACTCTCTACTGTGAACTTTCTTAGCAGATTTGCGCTCTGAATTTGTATTTTTCTCGTTGCAACCCATGCTTTCATACAGCAGTAGAAAATTCAAGACAATACTTTTAAGTGATGTTAATTTCAGTCTCACTGATAAGTCGTTTTTAATAGCCAATCAAATGCGACTGTTGTCACGGTATGACGTAAGGTACTTTGTGCATACGTTCTAAACTTGCACTCTCCTTACTACCGTAGTTTTAAAAGCATGGCATCGGTTCGCATTGCAAGCATCACCTCCAGGATTGAAGGTCATCATGTATATCGAACACAAGTTCAAAGTGGGAGAGGGTTCTCATGCTTTTTGGAGCCCGGTAATCCACACAGTCCCAGTGACAATGCTATTGTGGTGAAGACAAGAGTTGAAGACACCGACAAAAAAAAACTGTTGTTGGCCATATTCCGGAACCCCCGGCACAGATTTTAGGCCCCATGCTAAAAGATGGAACAGTTCATTCTATTGTCGCAAAGATTACAGGTGAAAAGTGAGGAGCACGAGAAGGAGTTTGGGTGCAGGGTGGCGGAATAGAACTTCCCTGCAAGTACTTTGTCTATGAGCTGAAAACATCCAAGCAAAGAGTGAAGCATGAACTTCGGGAACATCAATAAACTGTAAAGTTTATTGACACTTAGTAATTCTTTGGTATATAAATAAAGTTTTGTTCCTGTAGCGTTTTTGCTTTGTTTAATTTTTACATTTGAGGGCAATTTCCAGGTATAACCCCACGAGGGCTTATATTGGGAGGGGCTATTTAACGGAGGGGTTTGTGTTTCAAGTTTGAGGGGCTTATATTTGGAGGTCTTATACATGGAGGGGCTTATTTTCGGAATTTTACGGTAAGTTCTCGCGGAATAGGCTTTAAAACTTTCATGATGAATAGCACCCCAACAATATTTCTGCCGTATGAATATACTCCGTGACCTTAACTCTTGCAATAGTAACCCCTGATTGCATGAATGATGGTAATCAAATAGCTCAAAATCAAATTTTCTTAATACAAAAAAGCACCGGTCAATACCCAGTTGTGATCGGACACTGTCCGTTGACCGGCTGTTATTTCGAGCCCTGCTGCATAATAGGGGTTAAGTTAGTCGAACGCGTTTTGCCCTCGATGTCTCGCGCTTCTTGCTCGCTAAATATACGCCTGTTATACACGCTAGCAAAGAGTTACAAAAACGGGAAGTTACATATTGAAATGACGTTTTCCTTGCCATAGTCGTCGTTGCTTTAAGCTCCCTATTAATTATTCTATTTTTAAATTTACGGATAAGTTTGCTTCCACTTTCCAAGTTTGATTCTGAGCAAATGTTCTTAAAGGGCAATCCACATTGGTTGTTTGGTCAATATTTTGAATTAGTTAAAAACCAAGTTCACAATTTTCACAGCATGCACCTTTACATTACTGCAAAGAAGGGAAAAATGACGAGGACATTTGTAAAATTCCGTGTAACTGTTGCTACAGTGTATGTACTCTACTCCTTCAGACTTTCACCTTAGAGGCAGTGTTTTAGATCAACAAAACTTAAGAAATGGAATATGATGGGAAGGTCGTTTCTCACTAGTTTTTCCAACAACAAGATTTTGGAAGTGTTTAATACAGACATTTACCTTCTTAAAGTTCTTGTACATGGAGTTGGCAATAGGGCTTTCTGAAGTAATTCTTCCACTGAGAATCTGGGACATGATGTTACCAAGGGTAACCATACCCATTACAGACCTGATGAAAAGAGTACAAGAACGGATCCAAACACATCACTTATCTTGACGGCTCTTGTGAGTACCTTGTGTCAGCACATTCCTGTCTTTTTATTTTTCCCGCTATAAATCATTTTTAAACGCAGTTCCCGAGTTCCAACAGTACAACGGCTGACTTGTAAGAGCATACCACTCTATACTATTTCTTTTTCATCGCCGTTGTACTGAGATTACGTTAGTTTAACTGGACTAAAAACGGCTCAGGTCAACACACAGCCGTATAAAGGAGACAACTTTGAATCTCTACTGCGAAACACCAATCTTAAAGGACTTAATGGGAAAAGCTGTTGTGATTTAAGAATTTTACGTCCTGTTATTCAAGGGATGAGCACCAGTAACTCGTCACATCTTCATTTCTCAGAAAAATACAACCTGTGAGAGGATCCCTGGACCATTAGCTTGGTGCAAAACTCACCCAGCTTCACTAACCACTGGAAGTTGGTCAAAACCTTCCCTGAAAAAAATAAATGTTCAAATAAGCTTCCTGTCTTATAATGGAAATTGAATGTGAGAATTTTAACTTGTTCTATTAAGATGGCACTCAAGCTCCAATTTCTGTAGAATGAGCGATCCAGATGCGTTTCTGTTCAAGTCACAGGGATGGAATTCTACCTCAGAGTGGACAGAAAAAGATTGCAAGAATTCACAGCCGTTTGGTTTTCAATTGTTACCAGTTTCATACCATTTGGGCTGCTGTTAACTTCATTCACTACAATCTTTTCACAACTATTCTGACCTGTACTTCCATACAACGTTCACAACCTCACATGATGATTTGGAGGTTAAAATATATGATCCTAAAAAGTGAACTGACGGCAAAGTGCGACAAAACGTTCGTAATACCGGATGCCATGCACGTCAGGTCTGGGATCAACTGCCTTGACCTGCGCTATTGGTGAGCGACAAAAAGACAGAGAGACAGAAAAGGCATGCAGTGAAGTAAGAAGGAAGAAAAGAATGAATGACAGTCGTAAAACTACAATACCTGTCCATGATGTCAATCGATTGCTGGCAAGTAACACATGGCAGGACAGTGAGTGGAGTTGAAAGGTTAATGGCAGAAACTGTCTTTGTCCACCACCTGAAATTACACAAGTTTGTTCAATAACGTTGAAAACAATTGGCACGTTTAAACTAATAATAATAATAATAATAATAATAATAACAAACACAAACGTTGAAATCCTGTATAAAATTAGAAAAAAAAACTATACAGTCAAAACACCATTTACAAATTCTTTCGATTAAAACGAAGAGGACTTGCTTTCGGTCAGAAAAAATTCAATTGATCAAAAACGAGACGCAAAATAAAAATAAAATATATTGGTTGTTCCTATGACACAAGCGATAAAATTTCAATCATTTTAATAAAAAAGCCTTTCGTATTGACTTCAAATAAGGAAGTCTACCAAAAAATTAGAAAAAATAAGAAGTAAAAAATATGGTTCATCAAATAGTTTTAATGAATATTTGCATGTCCTTTCTCGATGTCAAAGTCAATGTCCGACAATTCTAGATGGACCCTCCTTGTAGCTCGCGAACTTCTCAAGCATAGTTACGCTGATCTCAGCAACGCAAAGGACACTCTTGCCCTGATCCACGACATAGTAGTCGCATAGCTTTCGCCCTTCTTTGTAGCAACTAACTCAGCAAGCCTACTATAGTATCGCTTACATTCTACCGCCATTCCACCTGTCGTGCTAAAAACTAATTGAGTGGATGTAGCTTGCTCTACTTCTAGAACTCGGCCAGCGTACTGTCGCTTCTTCTGAAAATCTAGTCTGGATCCATATCACTGTAGGAGTCTGCATTTGGGTGGCGAATTCTCACATCGAAAAAGGCCGACCTCTGCCTCTCCCAAAACCCCCTAGCCACTATATCCAGCCGCGCATCGGGGGCTCGACATTCACGCTCGTGGCGTCTGGGAGCAGATGTTAGGGTTTGTTACCCGAATGCAGAGTCTTATAGAGGCCTAAATATAACCACGAAACAAATGTACCACCAGCATGAGAGTGAGAAGAAGAGAATGTATGCCAGCAGGGTGCTAGAAGTTGAGCAAGGTTCCTTTGCCCCACTGGTATTTACTACCACCGGAGGAGTGGCAGGTAAACACAAGAGGTATCACAGTAGACTGTCTGAACTTTTATCAACCAAGAAGGGAGAGGATTACAGCACTACAACGTCATGGATTCGCGCCAAAGTCTCATTCGCCCTCCTGAGGTCTCCGCTTCGATGCTTGAGAGGCTCACGTTCTACGTGAAGAGCTCCGCTGAACATTACAGATAATGACTTTGAAATTGATAAGGAACAAGCGAGATTTTAGGATTAGACCGTTTAGTATTTTTCACATTTTAACTAGGTTTCATCCGTATCCGCCGGTTAATAGAATTTAATAGAATTTAGACTGAAGATTTTTAAATAACAAACATGCATTTTGATCTGCTCGGTATGTTATTACTTTTGTTGGGAGTCTGACTTCCCATAGGCCTTTTCGAGCGTGTCGGATTCGCGCCTTTTCGCGTCGGCCGTGTTTCTAGTGAAAGTACAGTTTTAGTTTGCTGTCGGATATTTTCACGTTACAGCCGGAATTGACTCTGAGTATCCACACTTGTGCAAGTGTTACATTGCTTTCCTTCTGATTAGTCCACTTGACGTTTATTACGGTCGTTTCTTTATTCGAAACCGTTTATTTCTAGTGAATTGCACAGAATGTACTGAACCTTTTGAATCGAATAAGCGGACCGCTGGATGTAATTGTAGCCGAGGTGTAGGAGTTCGAAACGTGTAATCTCAACTTGTGGATGTCCAACCTGATTAAAAGCTGTTATTTCCGAGCTGGTGGTTAAAAACATGTCCCAACAACTCACCGACGACAACATCATCCAAAAACTGGATCAAGACAGTATGGACAGCCCGGAGAACAATAAAGAAACTGAAAGGAGCAGGTTCAGCCTGTGGCGAAAATTTGGAGGAATCGGATGGAGCAACTCAAGAACTCTCTCGCTGGCTTCTTAGTCGCGTGGGTATTATGTTAAAGGTGCTAAGGCTTGCCTTGTTGGCTCGAAACACAATGAACTTGAGACTGCTTTAAAGAGTTTGAATTCAGCTTGGAAGAAATACGATAACTGTTACAGTGCTTATGTTATGAACAATCTGCCCGAAGAAGAAGTTGATCGCGTTAAAAACAAATACAGTGAAACGCAAGCAGATTGGCTTGAAGTTGTGTAAAGGCAATCAATGAGTGTCTATTTCGACTTAAGAATCAAGAGAACACAAAGGGAAAGTCCAAAAGATCATTCACCTCTTCCAGGCAGTCTAAGCTGAGGGAAATTAGAAAGAGTATCGAAACAAAGAAACTGTTGCTACTACAGCAACAAGAGCTAGCTCAGTATGAATTAGAAATGGAGAACAGAAAAATTGAGATGGGATTTGAAAGAAAACGGAAGGCTTGTGAAATGAAGTTTCAGATTCAATTGGCAGAAAAGGAAGCAGAACTTTTAGAGGAGAATGGCAGCGATGCTGCTTCCAAATCTACCCTGGAAGAGAAAAAGGAACTTTCTCTCTTGCCTCCAATGACTCAACAAGAGAAAATCTCTCGCTGGGCTGCAAATTGTGATGAGAAGCCCTTGAACCCCGAAGCTCCAGACTTCACACCATCCAAAGGTCCCCTTACGAACAGTAGTTCAAACCTCATGTCAAAGAAACTGCCTACAAAGAACGAAAACACTTCTGAAAGAAAGTGTGGGGGGTCTTTGGCTGGTCCCCCACCTGTTCTTCTCACCAAGAGCAATGATACTACAGCCGTTTTGCTGAAGTTGACAATGCTCCAAGCCATTCAACCAATAAAATTCTCTGGTAACTCCAGTGATTACCCCACCTTCAGGGACAGGCTGCGCGATAATTTGGAGGATGGGATCCTAACTGACAGCCAAAAACTGGAATTTTTACCCAAGTTTCTAGCCGGTGAAGCTCTTGAAGTCATTGAAAGGGTTTCAGGCTGCTCATATGATGTAGTGCTTGATGTTCTACATAAACGTTATGGGCAGCCTGCTATGGTTGCTGCTGCTTGCATAGAGAACTTAACAAGGGGACAAAAACTATCCAGCAACTACAGGGCTGCTGAATTTTGCTGAACAACTTGAGTCAGTCGCAAAGAAGCTCACTGGGGAATATGAACTTGAGGCCAGTACCATGACAAACTTGAGACAAATTGTCAAGCGATAACCAAATTATCTAGTGAACAAATGGGGAGATGCTTCATTCGCGATCCGAGAGAAAGGTTCAACCCCACGACTCTCCGACCTGGCCAAGTTCGTCAAAGGCCAGGCTGCCATTAAGAATGACCCAGAATTCGTTAACGAGAAGAGGCCTGAGAAACAAACTGAGCCTCACACTAGGCCTCCTACTTTGCATCCAAAAAGACAAACAGATGCATTCACCACTGAGTTGAAGATTGGTCGCCCTAATGCTGTCCCCCAGAACGATGAAAGGTGGAATCCCGGTCATCCACGCTGTTCAGATAAACGTGAGCTTGCCGAATGCGAACTATTTCAAGCTGATGATCTTGGCACCCGATGGAAGATTGTTAAGCGACACAAATTGTGCCATGCCTGCCTGAAGTCTGGCCACATGCGTGCTCGGTGCGAGTCAAAAATGTTTTGTAGGTGGGGAGGTGACATTCGACACCATAAGCTGTTACATTATCCTTATAAAAAGAATAAAAGTGATGCTGAACAAGAGCCGCGATCAGAGAAACAGGTACAGAAGCTGCCCGCACAAAGTGACCCCTAGGTGGAGAGAGAAGTACCGTCATCAGTTAAACCCAGGACCACGGAACAGTATGCTACTGTTACAGGAACTGTCTCTAAGACGGTGTTACTGCACGTTGAAGGTGATAGCCCCGAATGGATCTGTGTTAACTACTTATGGTCTGTTAGACAATGCATCCCGAGGAACTATAATTAGCAGTGACGTGGCAAACAGTCTTGGCTTCAAAGGGAGAAGACAGCTGGTATCTGTGAACACTGTAATGGAGAAAACCAACGAAGAGCTTCAAGAGGTGAATTTTCAACTGCAATCAGCTGGTAGTGTCGGAGAGATTATTACTGTAGAAGAAGGTCTCGTGTCAGAGAAGTTCAACATCTCAGAAAATTGGCTTCCCAACGACATTGACAAATCCTTCCACCCTCATCTAAAGGACATAGAGATCCCTGATGTGGAAGTAAGAAAGGTCTCTATCTTGATAGGAAAGAGTGTTGATTATGCCCATGGGGTGTTTGAAGTATGAAAACCTGGCGCACTAAACAGCCAACTTAAAGCGCTGAGGGGCCCACTGGGCTGGGTCATTACCGGAACTCTCCAGGGTGTGCCCACCTCTAATGAGCTCAATGTTAACTTCACAAAGTCTGATAAGAAACTGAATAAACAGCTGGAGAATTTCTGGAACTTGGAGTCCTTTGGCACACGGAATGACTATGTTGCTAGAAAGAGCACTGTTGCCAGTGGGCATACAATTCTAGCATCCCATAACCTGTCCAGGGAAGACATGCGTACAGTCGACATATTACAAAAGACTAGAATGTGTGGAGGACATTATGAGACTAGTCTACTGTGGCGCAATGAGGAGCTGAAGTTGCCTAACAATAGCTGTCAAACTGAAAGGAGGCTACAGAGTCTGAAAAGGGAATTCTCGCACAACCCAGGGCTGGAGGACAAGTATCGTGCAGTTTTGGATGATTACATCGCCAAGGGGCATGCCCGTAAGCTGTCACCAGAAGAGGTTGCACAAAGGGGCCCAAGAACCTGGTACTTAGCACACTTTGCTGTTGTCAATCGTAAGAAGCCTGAGAAGGTACGTATCGTATTTGATGCGGCCGCGGAACATGATGGGACCTCACACAACCAGAGCCTTTTACAGGGACCTGACTGTACCAACAGCCTTCTTGGAGTACTCTTGAGATTTCGCCAAGAGAACACTGCTCTAGTAGCTGATATTGAAAGCACGTTCACCCAAATTAAGGTCAGAGAGGAAGATCAAGACTCGTTAAGATTTCTGTGGTGGGATACGAGTACAACGGATTCTCTAGAAGAGTACGTGATGACTGTGCATATCTTTGGCGCAACCGACTCACCATGCGCAGCGAACACCACACTGAAGAGAACAGCAGAAGCGGAAGGTTTTCAAAGAGACTCTCAAACGTAACTTCTACGTGGATGATCTGTTAAAGTCCGTGCCTACATCGAGCACAGCAATCCGATTGGCTGACCAATTGGTGAAACTGTGTGGCAGAGGTTTCAACTTGACTAAATTTATGAGCAATGATAGCCACTTTCTAGCTGAGATACCTGTCAAGAAGAGAGCCGCGCCTTCCCTCAACCTTGACCTCGATGAGTTACCAATCAATCGAGCCCTTGGAGTGCGATGGAACGTTGGACCTGATACACTTGGATTCAAAGTAGCAGATTTAGCCAAACCAAATACAATGAGAGGTGTGCTGTCAACGATTTCGTCAGTTTTCGATCCTTTGAATTTTGCTGCCCCGGTGATGCTGCCAGCAAAACAGATTATACAAACATGGAGACGAAGATTTCCATGGGATCAGCCGATCAGTGGGGAGATTCTTAAGAAGTGGAAAAAGTGGAAGAGCTGCCTTCCTCTCCTAGAGAACTTAAGTGTTCCACCATGCTATTTCAGCCGCCTTAACCATGAAGGAGTCAGACTGCTGTTACATCATTTCTCTGAAGCTTCGGAGACTGGCTATCGTACCGCAACCTATCTGCGTATCGAGTATCCAGATGCTGTGACTGAATGTTCCTTCCTGACCAGGAAATAAAGGAATGCACCTATTAAGAGCACTAGCATCCCACGACTCGAGCTGCAAGGAGCACTTCTTGCCGTACGAATTGACTCGGCAGTGAGAAGTAAGCTTGACCTCCGGTTTGACAAGGTCATCTTCTGGTCGGACTCGATGACCCCGCTGAATTATATCAATGAGAGCCGGCGATTACAAACCTATGTGGCCAACAGAGTGAATGAGATCAGGGAACTGACGCACCTGGAGCAATGGAGACACTGTCCGGGCAAGATTAATCCCGCAGACGATGTTAGCCGTGGTTTAGAGATGGATGAATTTCTGAAGAATAACCGTTGGCTGAAAGGACCTTCCTTCAGAGAAACTGAAGACAAATGGCCTGACAACAAGTACAGCGCTGTTCCCCCTGAAAGTCTAGAGCTGAAGAAGGAGATATTTACTACCAGTCTAGAGCCCAGCACAACAGTTGAAGACCTCATCACCAAGTCCTCCAACTGGGTGCATATAAAGTGGCGTGCACTAAAGAACGGGGGACCCAAAGGCGATCGATGTGCAGAGAAACATCAACTATGATGACCTGGAGAGAGCGAAGAAAAGAATCGTGGCGGTAGTTCAGAAGCGTAGTTTCCCTGATGAAGTGAGGAATCCGAAGGAAGGAAAGCAAGTGAAAGCCTCCGGCAGAGTAATCAAGCTCAAGCCAATCATGAAAGATGATGAAGTCATGCGTATAGGTGGGAGGATATCAAAGGCTCCGATATCTGCTGATGCTACGAATCCCATGATACTGCCAAAGAAGCACCACATTAGCACCATCTTAATCCGAAACATCCATAAAACAAATGGTCACTGTGGCCTAGAACAAGTACTGTCACTACTAAGGGAGCAGTTGTGGATAGTGAGAGCCAGAGAAGCCATCAAGAAAGTCCTCAGAACATGCATCCATTGCAAGAAGCAGAAGGGATCAAAGATGAACCAGCAGATGGGAGATTTGCCGAAGGTACGACTAACTCCATATGAACCTCCCTTCACCTATTGTGGTGTAGACTACTTCGGGCCATTCTATGTGAAGCGAGGACGTTTTTTTCCGAGCTGGTGGTTATAAACATGTCCCAACAACTCGCCTACGACAACACGGTAGTAGTATTCCTTTTGTTACTCCACACAATTATTTGTTTGTTTCCTTTTTTATATTTAATCAAAGCATGAACAGTGTCCAGAAAGTTCACTTCTGCGGTACACTTACAATCAACCTCATTTTGTATGTAAAGGCCTTACATTTGCAATTGCGTAGTTAAGATTTTAGCGTTTTTAAACATTGATGTAATTATTTATTGCTGTTCAGTATCTAATAAAATTTTTTATTATTGGGGTCGGCAAGAATACTGAGGAAGGTGTTCGAGATGTAAAGTTAGCAACGAGACGAATAAGTATGGATGTTTCTTGGCTTCCTTCGGCAACTTCTTGTTGCTCGGCGCAATGTATCAAAGCTGTGCGACTTATAATTATTATAATAATAATAATATTAATAAGTACTTAATTGGCTACCCCCAAGAGGGGTTATTCAAATTATACAAATGAAAACAACAGAGTTAACAAGGATGACCGAAGAGTTGAACCAGGCACGAACCCAGAACAACACCATCCAGTGGCTGGAGCGGGATTTGAACCCGTGTGACCGCACTGAAATCCAACGCCCTAAACCACTCGGCCATCCCGCTCCACAACATGATGAAAAGTAGATAGAGAAATGAATGAATAACTCGACGAACATGTTTGTTAAGTTCTCATGAATTCGATTCCGAAATCATTTTTTAACCTCTTTTTGGTGTTTATACCAGTTCTTGTACGTACTGAGGGTGTATATGATTTAAGCCGTGTTCACACTTCATTGGCTACGACAGTTTTTGCGCACTGAGTTCAAGTTACTTTACCGCCACTGAGCGTTGCAGTGTCAAAAACGACGCCCTTGGTGAAAAACTCACGTATCCACGGAAAATGTAGTTGGGTTAATTTTTATTTTTGCGAGGTTCCGTTGATGGTTCGTTTTCGGGAATTTATGTTTTCAGGATCTTCAGAAATGAAATTGTAATATCTACCCGCAGTGTACACACAAAACGGGATGGTGTCATCGGATGGTGACCGGCCATGTTTTGGTGTCTGTCCCTCCCCTGCAGAGATGTTTTGTGCGACAGCTGAAAACAGTGAACTCTGCATCCTCAGGCACAAATTGAACGAGACTAGAAATCAAAATTGTCAGCTAACTCTGGCTTGTGAATAATTTTCTGAGGGCCTTGCAGGTGAAAAGTTTGGCGCGACAAATAACCTGAAATTTAACTGTTTTCTCTGCGAGGGAGGGAGAGGCAGCATTTCGCTCTTGATGGCGCGTCAATCGGTCACGACTGTGCCGCGGTAACTGGCCGCAGCTGTTCCCAAAACAACCACCAAATAACACATCGACAAGTAAGCTAAAATGCTACACCAAAATTATTTCTTCTCGAGATTCTGACAAGTGAGAGTATTCAGTAATTATTCGGCTTTCTTTAGAGTCGAATTTGCTTGCAAAGAGGCAAAAAAGTCAAGGGTTCAAAGCTATTTTTCAGAGTGAGTGCCTATACGGCTTGCCGTCGGTGAAGTAGCAAAATAACGTCTACGTTTTCAAGTGAATGTTTACTGTCGTGACATTTTCTTCCACGTATAATAAAACAATTATCACATTCGGTTTTCCTGATATCCAGAATAACCAAGGCTTCCAAGGAACATATCGGCCTCAGCTTTGGCAACAATGAACTAGAGAACGTTGAAAACAAATTACCAAAGTAAAAAAAGCAGGCCAATGTGCAGTTGGGAACAACTGGCCCTCTGCCTTTATTTTACCCAGACTTGAGGTTTAAAAATTATTAATGATTAATAAAACTTTAATTGACAGGCAACATCACAGTATACCAAAATTTGTTGGTATCCTCATTTCTTTCTTTTTCTAGGAACCCATTATCTTCCATCCAGTCATCACTTAAAAATTTCGTCCTGAAAGGAAAATAAGGCAGGCATTATCATTGAAGCAATAAATTTCATTCTCTTATGTCCAGAACACTGAATCGGCGCTGCAATGAAATCATGTCTGCATATAGTTTCACAGTGCTCGTTCCTTTGGGATGATCCCGATCAGGATCAGTGATCTAAAATCAGTCGAATCATGGTGCATCAAAGGAACCGAGGAATCATTGCCCAGAGTGGATTTCTCGGTTTCTTTGATGCGCCATGATCCGAGTGATCTTGGCTCACTGATCCTGATCTGGCTCATCCCAAAGGAACGCACCCAAAGACAATATGATGCAGACATAAGAAAATGCTTTTTGGTTCTATGCACAGTTTTGTTGCCGATCTTTGTGGAAACAATTTAGTGCACAAACATCAATATTAAGTTCCAGTAACACTATCGAAAAAAAAAGACGAAACAAAAACAACTATTAATCGTTTTGAGTGCACAAAACATTTCGTTATAAGAAGTTCTTGTTTTGAAGAGGTCAGTTACTTAAAAAGCTGAATGATATCTTACATGTAGTTGCGGACAGAGTCTGGCAGCAGGACAACACACCTCTGCCCCTCCCCCAGGGTCTGCGCTGCTTGCAATGCAGCTGCCATTGCACTTCCACATGAACCGCCTGAAATAAGAAATAAATAACCACCAAGAGTATTGGCAAAGAATAAGGGAAATATCAGGAAAAAATAACAGTGAGACCAACGGTAGTCGAAAACCGCCAAATTATCCCGTACCACTTACTGAACTAATTGAACAAAAGTTGACATTTGGCACCGTTTAATGTTTGTTAACTGAGATATTTCAGTCCTCAGGAAACATCTCATAAAAACCCTAAAGTATCCTCGGTCACTGGTGGTACCGCTTCAATTCTGGATCACGCTGCGCCTCGCGCAACGCTTGTGAGACTTGATCGTTACGTTCGTTTGAGCATCTTGTGGTTACACCAAATCGTGTGCGATATGACCCGATTCTTAACCGACCGAATGACGAAAAAAATCTACGAACACGTCCAGATGAACGCAAACACTAACAAAATAACATAAAAAAGTGCTGGTCCTGAAGAATCGGATTACCGTAGACCGTTGGGCAACCACTAGATTCAAATGTTAACGTTCTTATGGCCTTTGGATGACAGCAAATCCACTGCCTATCTATTTAGTGTGTAGTATCCTGTACATTACCACAGAGTAATCCCTCTTCCTTTATAAGTCGTCTGGCAAAGGTAAAAGCTTCTTTGTCTCCGATCTTGTACCATTTGTCAACCACACTACGGTCAAGCACAGTAGGAACAAAATCATAGCCAATGCCTTCAACCTAGAAAATGCATAAATACATTGGTCAAGCTACCTTAGGATAGAAAAACCCAAGTAAAAGGAACTATACCAACGGATACCTACTCTCATCAACACGTACTTACACATCATGAAAAGTGTTAGCAGAAACTGAAAATCATGGCCGTTTGTTGTACAGTGGTACAGCCGCAGCGTTAAAGAGACTATTCACATAATACTTCACTCTGACAACATCAATAGGGATAGACGAATTGAAACATCCCGACGCATGGGTGCGCAGGACCAAAAAACAAAACAGCCCATCGATACCAAAGTGAACCTCGAGGGAACAATTTTTTTACTACTCTGACGCCAAGGATCGAAATCCATGCACAGCTCAAGATGAGAATCGAAACGCATTAAACACCAACAACCAGGACCTCGGCGTCATAAGTGGGCTCAGTGAAGCTTATTATTGTAAGGCACATTTGATCCTATTCACATGCCAATTTTGCCTAATAAGTAATAAATTATTATTATAATTATTTTTTATTATTATTCATATGATGTTTTATATTTTTACCTGAAAAATCAAGACTAAGAGTTGTCCTAAATATCTCGAAATCTATCTTACTGAAATATACATTTGTGAATGATGTATATGAAATAAATCATATATGACTGCGGACATGTAATGCAATGAGGAATGATCCTAGCAGTTGTGAACGCAATTTTATGCAATTGCGTAAAGAAGCCTGAAAAGAATCCAGGACTTCAACGGGGTTTGAACCCGTAACCTCGCGATAGCGGTGCGCTGCTCTAACCAACAGAGCTATGAAGCCACTGGCGTTGGGAGCAGGTCAATTGTGGGTTGAAATGTTCCCGTGAGAGAGATGAATGTGAATGATGTAGAGCGATTTCACTCACATGACCATCGGCCACATTGATTTAATGAAACAAAAGAAATTCCTATGTTCCTTTGTTTTGGTACACCAACATGGCCGCCGTGACGTCATGTGACAAACGCCCTATACTCTCTCCTCCGCAGGTCTCTTTTTGTGTCGTTGGGAGGCTGGGGAGAGGGAAAATGAAAGCGCGCTTGGGTCGATGAGAAGGGGAAAGAGAGAAGAGGAGACCTCTGCCATATAATGTGCGGTTCTCTGGCAATGGCGGAACCAGAAGATTTAGAGGATTTTGAGTTCTCATTTAAAGATCTAAGTATAGAAGGTTGGTAGACGCAATTTGGGGCTGATCTATTTGCTGTTTGAGGTTTTTTTTAACTGTTCGTGGTTTACGTTTTCATGAGTGTCTGCAGAAATAAAAATAAATGTTTACAACTTTCATTGTCTTTAGTCAGTGCTTAGGTTTCGCGTCCCTGTTAAGACGGTAAAAAGGGTTACTGAACCGTTTGCAGTCGAAGTCTGCCGAACCATTCAATGAACTTGCCGTGAAAATCCTCAAAAAGTGCATGCCTTGCATCTTTTAAGATCATAAGATCTATGTTTCGAAAATGTTGATTTATTTCGTCTCTCTCGGCGAAAAACTTTACCAGGCCGTGATTTTGCAAAAAATTACTGCAAACCTCTCACATTTTGCCCCACAAGGAAGTGAGAACACTTGTTTAATTTTCTTGTCGTACTGTATGTTCGGCCGTTTTGTTTACACATGCATTCAACTGAAATGATATCTAGCTCACCAGTCTTTCTCGGAAATCAGGCGCCATCTTGGAAACATTATATGGCAGAGGCTCCCGCCTTTTACCTCTTCCCATCGTCGCCCGCGCGCTTATTAATTTATTATTGTCAGCAGGAGCCTCTGCGGAGGAGAGAGCGCCCTATATGAAATAAATCATATATGACCCGTTGAAGTCCTGAATATTTTAATATAAATTTGTACGAGAAAACTTCTGTAGACTTTCTTGAACATTTCGCAGCTGGAATTTGCTGGTTGGTAACCCGCAGTTACTTACATGATAGATTGGGTTGTCACAATTGTTGAGTTCTTCTGGTTCTGCCAGGATAGAACCATGTGGGTCAACTCCGATTATCTGCACAAAGCAACAACAATAAATGTATTAGAATGCAACTCTTTGGAGCTCTCGCAGAACTTTTAACGACAGTTGCAGTCAAGAGAGAAACAACTGATTTTTTTTCATCAAGACGGCTACTGGGGACAACCTCTTCACAAGGTTTTCGGCCACGGATCCATGGCCGAGATCGAAATGGACACTGGCTAAGAAAAACTTGGTTTTATCAACGGAGTCCATCATGTAAATTGACCATCGTAAAGGGATTCTAAAAGCGATTCACTCTGACGAAGGGCTAACGCTCGACCCGTCAGCCTTTAGAATCTCTGTACAGTGGTCAATTTACATTATCAACTCGGTTGATAAAACCAAATTTTTGTGTACAACTCCCCCCACCGACGCTTACTAACTGGAAAAAGTTAGACCGACCTTTTCATTAAATTCGTTTGCACTTTCGTTTGCTAGCTAGTATTTTCTGTCAGACAATTTTCTAAAGAGAAGTAATGCAAACTTTTGACAAATTTTCAATAGCAAGCAAATAAACGTCGTTTTCGATAAACATTTATAGTGCGACCACTTGAACCGGGCCACTCCGAACAAAGTTAACCAATCAAAGCGTTAATTGAGAACAAAGGATGGCTTCTTTTTTTGTAAACGGGCCAATGAAACTCAAGAAAGCAAACAACGGTTTAACAACAAAAATTGGAAACCCAACAAAGTTGCGTAAGGTTGCAGACGTCTCAGGAAACTTGGTCAATTTTTGATTGGTTCGTTTCGATCCTATCTTTTGAAACCTTTTTTCGGCTTTTCAACGGTTTCAAACGGTTTGCAGAGTTTTTCATTTTCTACATATTGCACTAAATCTCCCCCGAGTTTTGATCGAGGTTGCGTTTCTCTCATTTTGGGCATAGACGAGTTGTTTTGATCATAGTCCCTAAAAATGTTTCGCACAAAGTGTCGACTACTTTTTACTTCATTTGCGATCAACTGTGGACTCATTCCATCGTGGTGAAGGTCTAAAACACGCTCTCGTAGCAGTTGCGAAAGTCGACGACCATTATCATATATTCCCCCCCCACTTGATTCAACCTCAATTGAACGCGGTGGGTAAAGGCCATCGTCAAGATCTTATAATTTACCGAAGCCGTTTGAAACCGTTGAAAAGCCGAAAAAAGGTTTCAAAAGATAGGATCGAAACGAACCAATCAAAAATTGACCAAGTTTCCTGAGACGTCTGCAACCTTACGCAACTTTGTTGGGTTTCCAATTTTTGTTGTTAAACCGTTGTTTGCTTTCTTGAGTTTCATTGGCCCGTTTACAAAAAAAGAAGCCATCCTTTGTTCTCAATTAACGCTTTGATTGGTTAACTTTGTTCGGAGTGGCCCGGTTCAAGTGGTCGCACTGTAACGTAGGTGTCTTTCAGAATCATGAAGAAGTACCAGAAGCGGTAGCATCTTAATTAATGACATTATTATTTTCGTCATTTCAAACACTTAACACATTGCGAAAATCACGATTTTGGGAGGAAAAGTTCGAAAAAGTCTAGTAAGCGCTGCGCATTTTATTCCAAGATTTCGTCATGTCTTTAATGTCGCAAAACCCGTTAGCAAAGATCAATTAATCAGTTCTAAATAGACGTTTCATTAAAATAATGTTCTAGCAGCCAGGCAACAGAAACAAAACAAACCACTATAAATCGCCATAAATGCAAGTCCAGGAAGTTGCTCACCGCACTGGTGGCATGCATGCGTATGAGCAACTGGTTGGAAACCTAAATACAGAACTGGGAAATTTGTTTTGTTTTATCGTCATAATATAATTTTAAACCTCGCGATTTAGTTTTCGCGCTTTCTATTTTGGGAGGGGGAAGAACTGAATCGAAAATCGCGAAATTAGGAAGAATGATGATAGGATGTCAAAACGTTTTGGCCGAACTGTGCGGCCAAAATTCCGCAGGGATTCTTTCCTTTCTTTGGCGAAAGTTATAGCTTTTTTCTTCTCCAACTGGGTCTCGTCTTTTCCTTGCTTTTGCCTGAGAGCAAATGTTTTTGGATTTCGGACTTTTTGCATGTGTATGCAATCAACTACTATTGTTTAAATGCAAGGTATGAGCCAGGAACAAAACTCACTGCTTGATTAGAAATTAAACACAAACAGCGGAGATCAACATGGTAAACCAACAGGCATTTTATATAGACTTGACCTTTCGTATTCTAGGCAACATACATTTTCAAAAGGGACCGTTATAATTTTTGAAAACTATTTATATACTTTGAAAATAGGGGTCTGGAAACGAGATTAAGAAAAACTATCTCGTTTCCAGACCCCTATATTCAATAAAATGAGTTGGTTTACCATGTTGATCTCCGCTGTTTGTGTTTTATTTCTAATCAAGCTACGATGGCTTAACAACAAAAGTTTATATAAAACTCATTGCCTTAAAAATTAGTTGAAAGTAAATTACTAGACCTCCATAATGCATCAGCTTTTATATGGAAACATTTTATCGTAAATGATGTGGATTGATTTCAGGGTTCAGAGGGTTTGGATTCTGTAAATGTTAGTTACCCACAAAACCCTGAATTTCAATGAAGTCCATTAAAAACGGAATCGGCACTGCTCATCATCATCATGATCATCGAAACCTACAGGACTCAAACATTTAACCAGCGACCACTGACACGGCCTGATCAACAGTCTTTCATCGCCCAACAGTGTAGCCATTATAAAAATAGTGATACACGTGACCAACAATCGACCGGTTATAGTTGAGGTGATTCACAAACCTTGACATTTGGACATTTTTCTTTGATCTTCCTTGCCACACCCGTAATTGTGCCACCAGTGCCAGCACCAAGAACCACCATGTCAACTTGGCCTTACATAAAAAAAAAAATTAAAAACAATCTTTGTTTTAGGGTTATAGCAAATATTTTGGCAATTATTTAGGGACACGATAAACCCTTTTTGGCCTCTTGCTAATTAGCAAACCATTCTTACAGCCTGTAGGTATTCTGTTTATCCTTTACTTAACTGTGGTCCGATCCAGGAACTACATTTATAGGAATTACGCTCTGCGTTAACTCGGATATAATAAGAGCAGAATGTCTAACACACGTGTAACAAGCTGGTTATGAGAAAAGGAAGCGGGGGGGGGGGGCAGTGGGGGTGGAGAGGAGAGGGGGTAGGCGGGCATTCAGTATGGAGCCAAACCAAAATGAATGACAAAGGGTTCTTCCAAGAACAAGCGAAGATAAATTTGGTCTCGAAAACTCAAAACGGTATAGCCTGTTGTCTCTGACAGGATCGAGATCCACAAGCCCTTTCATAATAGCTTCTAATGATGCAATAACCTTAAGCTTGGGATGACATGCTGTATAATTGTTTGAAGGAAAACCACTGTAGTTCTCCCGTTTAGGTATAAATAAAAGTGCAGTATTACGTATCGCCGGACAGGAGAAAATCAGCGGCTTTATATCAGAGAGTTCGTTTACTTAACTACTGTTTTGATTGATATGGCATGGTGATCAATGTCACATGCTTGTCATTATATTAACAGTCATTTTTCATCTTACTGCTTTAGCGTCTTGCTTTAACACCTTATGCAAATTACGAGATTGCATTAAATTTTTCTTCGTTGGCCTATAGCGTACGTACATGCAGTCCCTCATATGGACAACATGGACATGTGTAATATAGAATGCCTAAAGGCTAGTATTACGAGGCCAACTCCAAATGTGCACAACATTTGCGCAATTAGCTTTTTCGTGTTTGGAGAAATCCCGCGGGGGAGGGGTTACTCAACAAAGTTTTACATGGGGAGGCTGCCCCTGGGGAGAAAATTCGATATCCATGCTGCAGTTGGCGTTCCATACAGCGTAGTTCTCTGACGGCTTTGATTGGCACTTCCCAATCTGACAACGGATTTCTTTATTGGTGTCAATAGGAACGTTGATTTTAATTAACCACACAAAGTTCAGTACAATTACATGGTTGCATAAATGTGAC
>OX419344.1:14779775-14789775 GCA_948470475.1 Galaxea fascicularis
CACTGGGCTAAAAATAGGCAGGCATCATGAATCTCAAAGGTCAAATGATTCTGCTTCCACCCCCCCCCCCCCTCCCCGAGATAAAAGGTGAAACTTTCAATAGACTAGGTAATTACAGGCCATTGTAAAGGTCAACATTTGTAAAGGTGACATTTGGATAATACCCACTTAACAGAGCCATAATCAAGGAAGTGTGAATAGTGTGTGAAATATTATTTTTTGTGAGGGGTGAAGCTCATCATCTGTAGGTGGAAATCTGGAAAAATTAAAGTTTACCTTTTCCTTACTCATCTTCTCAGGCATAACAATGATGCAGCGATAACCCTTCACGGCAGCAGCTAATGCAAGGCCAATACCTTATAAACACAACAATTATTTGTAATTTTTTTTTATTATTATAGTTTTCATTAAAGCACCAGGGAGTATAGTTTCCACAGTAAACTATACACATGTGTTGTGTTATTGACATGTGTGAGATGGCACTTAAAAGGTCTTTAGTAAATTAGTATCTTGAGTTAATAAATTCAGACACCTGTGTAACTTAAATGTCCTATATTTCTGTGTACACAGAAAGGGATAATCTACCTGACTGCACCCCCCCCCCCAACCCCCCTACAAGGCTACTGATGTTGACTAAAAATAAATATAAACTTTTATCCAAAGTCAAATTCCTGAAGCACTTGTTGTTTAATCTTTATCATCAATAAATACAGATTGAAAGAAATTCAGCAAATTGATGTGCTTGGTGAACATTGTGCTTATACATTTTTCCCAAACGTCAGTGGTGAGATGCAGGAAAACCTCCAAGTACAAGACCAACATGATCTCAGTTAACCTAATCAGTGTTTCAAATGATTATTTTGAGAAGATATTCAAGTTAAATAAAAGTTAGTTGACAAAATCCAGCAGTCTAGTGTGTTAGCAAATCACTACATGTATTTATCAGAATCCACTGTATTTGAGAGAATTTGTTTTCTCTGAGATCTGTTGACTATTCCTTGATAGGAACTGATATATTTCTTAGTATTCCTAAACCTGGTGCTACTACTTATGGCTTACATTCTTTTAGTTACACAGCTGCTAGGTACTAGAATGCCCAGTCTGATAATTTGAGAGTTATTTGGTCTTTAATAACTTCATTTCAGCATGTTCAAGTTCACACTGCAACCAGGTGAACAATCAGACGTGTTTTGATGCTACTCTCGTTTGAAAATTGATGAATGTAACTTAAAAAGTTACAATTCACGACCCAACATTTCAACATTCCTGTCTAGTGTCTTCATCAGGGGTGATCTAGTGTTGCAATATATACGCTTACTAATTAACGACCTTTTGTTTTGTTGAGGATTGTAGAATGAGAATCGTATGTGTGTATGTACAGTTGTATGTATGTATGTTTAAGGATGTGATTCTCCATAATGTGAATCTTGTGCTGAATCTTGAATCAATCCCTGTTATAATTATATGCAGTATATTTCATTTGAATACATGTTGATTGCAACATGACAAATGTAAACACAACGTTATCAAAGTTTGCTTGGGATCAACTTGCCTACAGCTGATGCATCTAGAGCCAATTTCACCCCATTAAAAGTACATTTCTGTACAAGTTAAAAACTGTAGTCAATTTGTTAAATCTCCACATTTTAGTAAAACCTGCGGTATTGTACGCGTGGACTGTTTTCCATGGGGGTACCAGTAGCAAATTTGAATATTGCATTAATTACAAAACTCAGGATTTTCAACAACAATATAATTCTCTGAGTTCAGTTATTGCTTGAAGACGTAATGCACCTATTACTGTTTAGACGGAGAGGAGGGGGGGTACGGGCAAAGGTGCGTCATTTGAATTTTCTTGCAATTTTTTGGTCAAATTCCCGACCCTTGGGACTGGAAATAGTTTAACAATCCTTTATAATATTTGAACTTTAATTAGTACAAGTGGTCAAATTTCCCAGAGAGGGGACAACAGAAGTGTTCAAATGCCCCCTCTCCGTCTAAACATTGATAGGTGCATAAAATGTTCGCAAAACTCCAAATCAAAGTCATTCAAATTAGCAGGAAGCCCAAATATTCAACGCGTGTTGTAACCGGAAGTTGAGATGCGTAGACACACCTCCATACACGCCTTCAACGAAGAGATAATTTATTTACAGAGCGAAAACAAGGAAAAACTATAGGACGCAATTGAACCCGTATGATAAATAACTGCAAACGTGTGATATAAGCCCGATTTTTTATGGATAAAAAATGGAATGACCCCTGTTCGCCCGTTCCATGGCGCCATAAAACACAACACCTATCGAGGAAGTTAAAAAACTATTCTCACCAGTATTTCCTGAAGTCGGTTCAATAAGAGTATCACCGGGTTTAATAGTGCCCTCTCGTTCAGCGTCCTCAATCATCCGGAGGCCAATTCTATCTTTGACTGAACCTCCTGCGTTGAAAAATTCACATTTCGCCACTACAATTCAATAAAATAGAGAATAAATAAACTCAAAGTCGTCTTACTTAAGATTAAGTTTACAGGCCGGAAACCAAATCCAGCACAGCACTGAATTTTCACAGTTACGTTATGAACAAAAGCTTGACAGACAAGTTGCACTGTTACTTACACAATTCGCATTTTAAACCAGAGCTTTTCCCGATGTTGTTTAAACGAACTAAAGGCGTCTTTCCAATACGATGGAGGACATTTGGAAGAATCTTTTCTCGTGACACCCTATTTTAAACGACAATTGTTGAAATGTTAACGATAAATCAAGGGAGAAGTGACGTTTAGGATGAACGCGATTTACTCACATGGTCGACTTCTTGTGATGATGAGGAGACTTCGAAATATCAATTCCTAAATGCCATGTACATTTTGACGGTAAGTCAGGCCGAATCCAATGTCTTTTATCCCCAACAGAGGATGATCGTTTCAACTCATACGACATTTTACTGACCAGACAAAGTTTCAAGAAAACTTGATGACTAAAATCGCCTTCAAAGAACGCAATCGGCGAATAAGACAATGCACTGATTTATATGCAGTGACGTAATTAAGTGTGATTGGTTGTGAAATCTGTTATCCAAAAAAACCCCGCAAGTAATATCGCTCCGGAGAAAAAAAGTTATGCAAGAGCTAACTAGACACAAGATGAAAATTGGCGAGAACCAAATATTATGATATGGTCTTCAATCCCGTGAGTATACAGCTGCACTGATTGCATGAGCAATTTTTTTTGGCAACAGCATCATTGTAGAGGTGACTTTTACCGGGCGTATACTTTCAGACTAGGGGTGTCTCGCGTCCAAGCGATGTAGCGCGTCCGGTTTAAAGCAGATATCAAATTAAAGATTATAGAGCTGGCTACCAACCTGTACCAAGAATTTTGAAATAAATTGAGTCGTCGAATTTTTCACGACCTCTAAATACGAGTGTCCGAATCACCTTTCCAAAGCGAATTTTGTCTTTCCCTAATTTAATTTGTTTTCGGAAAAGAAAACGTGTCTGCGTTTTGCCATACTCAGTTACAGTGAAAAGTTATAGAATATTTTCGAAATGGTATCAACTAAATGTGAAGCCGCGGATTGTACAAAATTCGCTCTTAGGGAAAAAAAATTACAAACACGTTTTTGTTGCTTATATGTCAAAATTTGAGGGCTAACAGACAAATTTCCTTTGAGTTTTAGAGTCCCCTTTAAGAGAAAAAATTGATTTGAGAAAACAGCGCTAAGAATGTCAGTCAAACGGGTAATTTTTTACTTCCGATAAAAACGTAAAAACCGCCATTTCTTCGCCAATATTTAATCTTTTTCAATACTTTTTTTTTACATTAGAGATCCTATTTCGATCAGTACTTTAACCTAAAAAACCAAATTTCAAGAAAATTGCCGATCTGAAGATATACGGTAACCCTAATTGCGCTTTTCTAAGAGCGATAAAGAGGGGAGAGAATATTTTTTCAGTACAAAATGTGTTGTAGCTGTCAGAAATACAAAATATATTGGAGCATGTGTGACGGACGATACATCCAGAAAGAACAAAAAGTGTACTCAGCCAACGTCAGATTTAATGAACCCTTAGATGATAACTGAACATCGTCCAAAAAAACTACATTCTTTTGGTGATAAGAACTTTTTTTATAAAGAACGTTGAGGCTGAGATTAAGAACATGCTATTGTTTAAAAATCGGTGAGTAACCAGGGGGCATAATTGTAAAGTTAATAATATGTACGTGTAAAGTTAATTTCTACAAGTATTTCCTTTGTATCATTGTATTTATTCATATTTGTTCTTCATTTTCTCACCTTTTTGTACATATATTATTAGAATGAATAGTAGGATTAACACCGGAGTGCCCCAGAACAGAACAAATTATAGACCATCACACCGGGGACATAGTTCCCTACTCTTTCCGATCAGTGTGTGGGTTCTTTAACGTCCCACGCCAGTACTGAGAGACGAGATCTTTAGACAAGAGTATGTTTGTATTTGTGTTCGCTACTGTGATCTACGACCATATCATTTACGCACGGGTAAATACTTTTCTGTCATAGGAACGTCTAATTTTGGACCTAAGGGTGAAAGCCATTTTTTTGCGATATGGTTTAGTATTTCAATAAATCAATGCGACGTGAGCGGGAAACCTATTAAATTGCTTGTTGCATTTGCTCTGATGCCGCGAGTCTTCACAAGATGTCGTGCCAACCAACTCTTGGTAAATTTGAATTTACTACTCATTGAAAAAACAAACAACAAACAATAGCATGTAAAGTTAAAACGGCGTTCTCTGGTTAAAAAGTTTAAAAACACGAGCTTTTGATTGCAAGTCTGCAATCTTTAAAAGTGAGATGTAAAAAGTGAAGGTAAAGATATATATATACAAAAAGGTGAGAAAATGAAGAACAAATATGAATAAATACAATGATACAAAGGAAATACTTGTGCGATAATAAAAGGTTAATATCATAGAAAAGATTACAATAAAATTGAGTATTGTCTTGGCAGCTGCTTGGAGTTATTGTCTGCCTGGCTAGTAGTTGCAGTGTGCCAGGATTCCAGCGTTTTCCTTACGCGTGAATTGCCTTTGTCGATGACGCGTACATTCTCAAAATCAATAGTGTGACCTTCGAGCCACGCATGGCTGGCAATATTGGAACCACTTTTAAAAACTTTGGTGTTTCGTATGTGTTCCTTTTTTCTAGTGTGTAGGCATCTACCCGTTTCTCCGATGTAGTTCCATGTGCAGTCCGCGCAAGGGATTTTATAAACAATGTTCGTTTGCCGATATGATGGAGGTCTTGATTTGGGAGACGCAAATTCCTGTTGCAGGGTCTTAAACGGTCTGGTGGTGGCTCGGATGCCGTTGTTGTTAAAATTCTTTCAAGTGGTTCAGTGACACCTTTGATGTATGGTAAAACTGCGAAGTCATTTTGGGAATCTGGTGGGTCTGTCCACCTGAAGAACATTCCCATTAACTCTTTAGGGGAAGGAATGACTTCAAAGGTCGATTTCTTGTTTAAGATGTTCGACATAGTTGATGATGGGTAGCCATTTGATTTTAACGCGTTAGAGACGTGGGTCAGCTCTTTCGTTACTCCTTCAGCGGTGCTCAGGAGGTTGAGTGCCCGATTTAGAAGAGTAAAGGCGGTACTTATTTTGTGTTTTAACTCGTGATGAGAGTTGAAGTCCAGGTATCTGTCGGTGTGTGTGGGCTTTCGGTGGACACCAATTGCTGGTTTTCAGATGACGTCACTAAAATTCAAAGTTCAGAACTATTGATCCTCCTGACATTTTACTTTCATTATGTATAAGAGCAGCTAAAAACTAATATTCATATAAATTTTCACTCCGAATGGGTTCATGGTTTAGTGATAGACTGCGCTTGAATTTCTAAGCTTTTGCGTGACGCGGCATTTACATGACGGGCGAGAGAGCTGTGATTTTGATGCAAAAGGTGACTTATTTCGGGGAATTCAGATATCTGAACAGTTCTTGTATTAGAATAAAGTATTATTGTTACGTTTTTGAGTTCTTCGAGAGATAAAATCACGCTTTTGTAGCAAAACTCAGTGACAGATGTTTCTGCTGGTTTCCGGCCGCCATGTTGGTGCCCATCTAGGTGGGCACCAGCATGGCGTCTCCATACAAATCTCTATAAATTTGGGGAAAACGTTTCTCCGCATATCTTCCATAAGAAAAATTGCTGTGACCTGAATCTTGGCGAGAGTCTTTGCATATCTACCTTCTTTCTATTTCCGGATTCTGGACTTAATCTATTGAACGGTTTTGGTTTTTTATTTTGATCTATTTTGAATGGTGTGACACTGAAAACCAGCAATAGTGACTGCCCCATTCTTCCTGGTTCTCAAGGTGTCTAGAAAGGAAATTTGGCCATTGCTCTCAGTTTCAATGGTGAAAGATATCTTAGGGTCAACTGCGTTGAGAGTGTCATGGAACTTAGTTACGGAGTGTTTCTTGATTATGACAAAACTGTCGTCTACGTAACGTTTCCAGACTTTTGGCGGTGTCGTCCGGCGAGGCAGTGATTGCCGATTCTTCGATTACTTCCATACAAAGATTAGCTACGATGGGACTAACTGGGCTCCCCATTGCACATCCATGTGTTTGTTTGCAGACAGAATCGTTAAACAGGAAGTAATTGTTAGAGAAGGTGAATTCCAAGAGGGAGATGATTTCGTCGGTGTTAAGCTTCGTTCTTAAATGTAGCGTCGTGTCCTCGTCTAGCTTTTTTCTGATATAATCACAAGCCTTAACACCGACGTTCCTATAAGGTAAAAGTGTTTACCCGTGCCTAAATGATATGGTCGTAGATCACAGTAGCGAACACAAATACAAACATACTCTTGTCTAAAGATCTCGTCTCACAGTACTGGTGTGGGACGTTAAAGTACCCACACACTGATCGGAAAGAGTAGGGGACTATGTCCTCGGTGCGATGGTCTATAACTTGCTCTGTTCTGGGGCGCCCCTGTGTTGATCCTACTATTCATTCTAATAAGATTGCAAACTGCGTGGCTGCAATTTGCGCCTAAAAAGGCAGTTTGGCAAAGTCCCAAATAAAGTGTTATAAAGCGCTTTGAGCCCTTTGGATAAAGGCGCTATATAAATCCTCATCATCATCATCATACCAACGCGTTTCAGAGTCTCAAACAAATAATCACTAAAGCACCCGTCCTAGCCTATTATGACCCAGAAAAGGACAATGTGATCCAGTCAGATGCAAGCCGAAAGGGGAATGGTTGTGTACTGATACAGGCTGCACTACACTACAAATTGGCGACGAGGATGGCGAATTCTGTGGAAAGAGCGTCGCTGCCGTTAGACTTGACAGGCTCCTCATCTCAGGTTGCTGAACGTTGGCGACAGCGGAGACGATCGTATCAGTATTACATCGATGGCAAGGGAATCACGAATCCTTGTCGAAAAAAAGGCTCAACCACTTCATTTGGCAGGTATGGTAGTCCAAGATATTTACGAAGATCTTCCAGATCCCGGGCCGGTCAATGAAGCGGTGGATGAAATCTATCAAGTATGTTTAGGAAAGCTGGATGCTCATTTTCGAGCCGAGGACAACGTGCCATTTGAGCGACTTGTTTTCCGTCAACTTGCGCCAGCATTGGGGGAGACCGCTGACAAATTCATGTTTCGCCTTCGTAAACAGGCCCGTCATTGCAATTTTGGCGAAATTGTGAACGAAAGTCTGCGAGACCAACTGATTGAGAAGCTGCCAGATGTCGAGTTGAAGAAAAAGCTACTGGAAGTCAATAATATTACTTTGGGAGCTGCACTGGATAAAGTTCGCAAGTGGAACTCGGGTGAGGTGATATGTTTGCTTTTACTATAGAAGAACTGACATATGCTTTGTCGACGTCAGCTGAACCAGTGATCTCTGTGAGCATTGGTGGAGTCAGCATAGACATGTTGGTTAATTCTGGTTCTGCAAGCAACTTAATTAGCATGAGTACTTTATGGGAACGAAAACATCAGGGGCTAAATGTTGAGTTACAACCATGCACAAAGAAGTTGTATGCTTATGGGGGTAGAGAGCTTGAAGTTGAAGCTCAGTTTCAGTCGGAAGTTTCTGTTGCCAAAACAAAGATTGTGGCAAATTTTATTGTGGTCAAGACAGGGCGTTGTTTGTTGGGATATGCAGCCGCCACAGATCTTGGCATGCTTCGTGTGGGTCCAACAGAGACTTTCAATGCAGGAAACTATAAAACTGTTGATGACACTTTTGTCGGAGAACTCAAGGCAAAATACCCCAGTGTTTTTTCAGGGAATTGGGAAACTAAAGGATTATCAGTTGAAGCTACATATTGATCCTAGTGCAACCCCAGTGGTTCAAAAGATGCGACGAGTGCGCTTTTCACTAAAAGACAAGGTAACTGCCAAAGTCAATGATGGGCCTACAACTTGGGTTAGTCCCGTGGTTATTGTTCCAAAAGCATCAGGCGATATCAGGTTATGTGTTGATATGCGAAAGGCTAACGAATCCATAATCCGTCAGAGGTTGCCCATACCAACCATAGATGAAGTACTCGAGAGTCTTACCGGAAGTGCTGTCTTCTCAAAATTGGATTTGAGATGGGGTCTTCTCCAGGTCGAGTTGGATGCCGAGTCAAGGGATATCACTGCCTTTGACCCCCATGACGGAATATTTCGGTACAAACGTCTAAGTTTTGGTGTTAACGCTGCCCCAGAAAAGTACCAGCATACCATCACCCCGTCGATGGCAGGCTTACAAGGTGTGGCCAACATAGCAGATGATCTTATCGTTCATCGTTGGTCGAGACACCGAAGAACAAAACAAGAACCTACGTAAAGTGTTAGAGCGACTTAGTGAGAAGCAGCTGACTGTAAACGCTGACAAGTGTACATTCCGGATGAACAAAGTGGTGTTCATGGGTCTTTTGCTTAGCAAGCATGAAATTGGGCCGACTGAGGAAAAAGTCAGAGCTATTGTAGAAGCAAGTAAACCACAGACACCTTCAGAAGTTCGTAGCTTCTTGGGGTTTGTGGGATTCAGTGCCAGGTTTATTCCTGATCTTGCCACCACTGCCGATCCTCTTAGGAAACTTGCAAGGCAAGGAGAACCATTCGTGTAGGGTAAGGAGCAAGAGGAATCATTCCAGAAATTGAAAAGTCAAGTGGCAAGTGCACCAGTTTTAGCCTACTTTGATAAGCACGCGTCTACCCGTGTCGTTGCCGACGCCAGTCCAGTGGGGCTTGGAGCGGTTCTGGTGCAAGAGAGAAATGGAGAGAGTCGTGCTGTCTTTTACGCCAGCCGCAGTTTAAGTCAAGTGGAGCGCCGTTACAGCCAAACAGAGAAGGAGGCGCTAGCTTTGGTCTGGGCGTGTGAACGCTTCCACCTCTACTTGTATGGGCTCCCACAGTTTGATCTTGTAACAGATCATGAAGCACTCAAAGTCATCTATTCACGCAAGTCGAAACCTTCTGCCGGGATTGAATGCTGGGTTCTGCGTCTTCAAGTCTCTTATGTCCCTTCAAGGAAGAATATAGCGGACGCCCTTTCTCGACTGACGAAGATACCTGCTTCAGATCAGTCCTTGCAAGATGATGGATATGTACGAATGGTAGCTCTGCATGCTGTCCCTACTGCACTAAGAATCAAAGAGGTTGAGCGGATCTCAGCCCAAGATCCAGAGTTGCAAGCAGTCAGAAATTGCCTCATTGAAGGAAAATGGGACAGTGCTCCTAAGCCGTATGTGCCTGTTTTCAACGCGTTAACCTTCATCGATCATGTGATTCTACGGGGAACAAACATAATTGTACCCCAAACACAATTGTACCAGTCTGGCTCATGAGGGGCACCAAGGAGTTGTAAAAACAAAGGAGTGACTTCGAACAAAAGTCTGATCGCCTGGAATGGATCGTGATGCAGAGAGAAGATGCTTAGAGTGTTATGGATGTCAGCTGGTAACTAAGAATGTTTCACCTCCACCAGTGAAACAAACGATGCTACCCAAA
>OX419344.1:14799775-14802275 GCA_948470475.1 Galaxea fascicularis
TCATGGAAGAAACTGTGAAAGCTTTGGAAACGAAAGTGGCCCAGTTGGAAGCCAGTCTTGCGAAGAAAGGTGAAACAGCGCCTGGATCCAGTTCGCACAGCCCCGCGAGTTCATCGAGTGCTTTGGCGCCAGATCATCCTCTTCGCATTAAACCAGAAACTTTCTCGGCTGCTTCGGGAGAAAACTGGCTGGTGTGGTTACGGAAATTTAAAAACATCGCTTCGCTGAATAAGTGGAATGCCGAGCTTCAAAATCAAATATTGCCAGCGTACCTGAAAGGCCTCGCCGAGCAAACATACTACAGCCTCACTACCGAGCAAACATCCACATGGGAAGTTCTAGAACGCGCTCTGACAGATCGTTTTCATCCCAAAGAATCCCGGCAAGTGCACATTTCTACGCTTCGAGCCAAGTTACGTCGACCCGACGAGGATTTACATCAACTGAGATGCGAAATATCTCGCCTTGTCGAGCTGGCCTATCCTGACGACCCGCCCGTTATACTTGATCGTACCTCGCGAGATTTCTTCATTGGCTCTTTAACTCCCCTTACGTTACGAGAGAAGGTGTTGGATTTGGGCCCGAATACCTTGGATGAAGCACTTGCAGCTGCCCAGCGATACGAATCAAATCAAAAAGTGTTAAACAAAGGGAGTACTCACGTCCTTACTTCAACGGCCGAAGAGAAGGATGGCGGGAATGCTACTTCACATCGGGGGACCCCAGAACCCCCCGTATGGGCTCAGCAGCTCTTTCAACAACAAGCAGAAATTTTAGAGAAGCTGAAGGGCATTCCTCAAGGAAGGCCAGGTAGGAATGAAAGTGTTGAGTCTCCTCAGGGCCCCAGAGCTTGCTTTAAGTGTGGAAGCCTGAACCATTTCATTCGGAATTGTCCCCATCAAGTTCGTATCGACCAGGGAAACTGGAGACGGGCGGGGCGCAGCCAGAAGTGACCCCGCCCGGTAAATCTAAGGGTGCATTTATGCCATGCCATGTCAATGGTGTTCTGTCCCATGCTTTGCTGGACACTGGTGCTGAAGCAACAATTATTAGTGATGACATTTACCATTGTATTAACTCTAATACGAGCAAGCTTGAACCACCACGGAAAGCTGTTCTTGGGGCCAATAACATGCCGCTTGATGTTGTTGGTGAAACGGAGTTGACACTTGAACTTGGTGGTGTCAAAGCTCAGCATAACGTGTTAGTATGCCGCGGGTTACCTCAACAAGTGTTGATTGGCATAGATTTCTTGATGGCTCACAAGTGTATTATTAACTTTGACAATAACACTGTATACAGTAAAGGGGGACCCAGCAAGTTGGTGTTTGGCCCGCTCGGTAAAGTCTACAGGATCACTGTTGCCGAAACTGTAACATTATCACCAAGTATGGTTGCTGATATACCTTGTTTGATTGAGGGGGTGAGTGGCCAGGAGGAATTTGTGGGCGTGGTTGAGCCAAGAAGCAAGTTTTCGGAAAGGTATTCCGCGGGGGCCTTGCGGACTGCAGTAACTGTAAAAGATGGGCGAATACCAGTTCGTGTGTTTAATAGCCTTGACAAGCCTCTCAAAGTTTACCGCTGCAGCAGCATTGGGGACCTACATCCACTAGTGGATGAAGTAGATGGACTGACTGACGAGGGTGGAAAGAGTGAGATTTATAAAGTTGTAGGGGCTGCTAAGGAGCATGCTGAGGTGGAGTTAGGGGCTAGGCAGTGTAGTGCAGTTTTTGTGAAAGACTCTGATGTTGGTAGTGCTCCTTTGGAAGAGATGTTTCCCATAAGTAGTGATTTGGTTCCAGAAGAGGAAAAACGTAAGCACTACGAGGTTCTGTCCACTTACGTCGACTGCATTTCAAAGGGGCCATGGGACTTAGGTTCAGCCAAAGGTGTCAAACATACCATTGACACTGGATCAGCACAGCCAATACAAGTACCACCTAGAAGAGTCCCTTTCCATAAAAGAGAAGAAACGCGCCGTCAAGTGGATGAAATGCTTGAAGCTCAGATCATAGAGCCATCTGAATCCCCATGGTCCTCTCCAGTAGTTTTGGTTGCCAAGGCTGATGGCACGCAGCGTTTCTGTGTGGATTATCGGGCTCTGAACAAGGTAACCAAGCGAGACTTGTACCCGCTTCCAAGATGTGATGACATATTAGAGAGTTTAACTGGTGCGCAGTGGTTTTCTCATCTTGACCTGCTCCGCGGTTACTGGCAAATTGATGTTGCAGAAGAAGACCGAGAGAAGACGGCTTTTGCAACCCCAGACGGTCTTTACCAATTCCGCAAGTTAAGTTTTGGTCTGACAAATGCACCGGCGTGTTTTATGAGGGCTATGCATCTTGTTTTGAAAGGTCTGTGCTGGTCAGACTGTCTAGTATATCTAGATGACATTATCATCTTCGGCCGAACCCTACAGGAGCATCGAGAGAGACTGTCACTGGTCTTATCGCGGTTGGCTGAAGCAGGCTTGAAAATTAACCCCAAGAAATGCAAGTTA
>OX419344.1:14807275-14847275 GCA_948470475.1 Galaxea fascicularis
ACCGAGATTCGAGGGAAACAAAATTCACTGTTCCCTAGGGAGCAACCATTAAGTGATTTGTTACATAGCAAAACAAATGGATCAAGCCGGTGGAAAACAAGATCAAAAGCAAATTTGGAACACGTGCTGAGATTCTAGCGACAACATCACGCCACCTTCAACTGCACGCTCTGATCACGTGCAACAGCGGTCAACATTTCGCGGGTGACAGTGAACTGTTTCCCATTTGACGTCGCAATGTTGCCCGCTCATAGCATTTGCCGGTAAACAGTTTCATTGTTAGATGTCATGTGACCATAAACTAGCCAATGAATGAGCGCGCTGTAGCGGGAAAAACGCCAGCTATATAACAATAACAAGTTAGTTTACAGGGTTCTCAATAGGATTTAAAGTAGGCATCTGCCAAACCTTAAGTAGGCGGCTGTGACAATTGAGGGACCGTAATGTGGAAGCTCAGAAATGCAATTTCCAGCCATTTGGGCGTCAAATTGAAAAATCTTTACGATCCCTTTTCTTACACCTACATTATCAAATTTCCTCAGCTTGTTTGAAAAATCGTATTGACAGGAAGGTCATTTTTTTTCATGCTTAATTGAGGTCTACTATTTTATGAAAAACTGTACACGACTTACAACACTACACATTCGAAAGAAAGTTCTGTAATGTTGGGATAAAATGGCATCCACACTCAAAACTGGACAGAAAATGATACTCATCAAAGTTCTTCACAGGCAAAGCCTGAAACATCATGCCAAAGGAACACATTTGTGTATACCTCAATTCTATCCTAATGCTTAGAAAAAAGGTATTCATTTTACCATAAAGACGATTACTAATGGTATACTACACTATGCAATGTGTCAGCAAGTTTAGTTGGGTTTTTGGATTGTATTGTACAAGATATGACAACAAAAACTGAAAAGCTCGAAACGCCAGCTTTTAGAATCCCTGTACGGTGGTCAAGTTACATTAGCAACTCCGTTGATAAAACCAAATTTTTGTAAATACTTTGTCAGTTATGGATAAATGTTGTTGCTGTTGTTGGTTAGTTGCAAAATCACACTTCATGTCAGGGCACTCAGAAATGGGATGCAAGGTATACTTGTTGGAATGGATACAATTTGATTGACCACAGTTATTTCTGAGCGGACCCCGGTCATTCTAACTGCATTGGTGGTGCACCCAATTGGAAAATTAGTTGATTCACGTGAGGTATTTTTGAGTGTGAAATGAAATAGTTTGTAGTTCAGTTAGCTGCGTTACTCTCATTAACTGGATATTCAATTAAACGTAACGTCTCCTTTAACTTCAGGATTGTGCGGGGTACAAAATGAAGACACAACAGGACAATGGACCATTGCGGCACTTGTTTTGATTAGGGTACCATGGCAAATGATACATAAACCAAGCCAGCCTTTAAAAGAATGTGCACTGTAGAACTGGTCAAACTGTAATTGTCATACTTACCAATTTTGAAGTTCGCAGTGGACAATGAAGGACAAGTGAAAAGACGAGGGAAAATCATGTAAATTGGAATTCTTAAACCACGGCAAACATCTCCCTCAGCAATCTGAAACAAACAAAACCTACGTTGGGAAGCAAACATCAAACTAAATGTGATTTTCTATTCTTTTGACGTAGCACAGTTTACGGAACAGTTAACTCAAGCTCAGGAGTAAGTAACACGTTTAAGTAGCTGAGGCCATGGCGAGGCTTCGAAACCATACACTTACTGGAGTGACCAGACCATTTCCAGAACACTGGACACAATATTCTATACAACAACATTACACAAGGACGAATGTCATGGCAACAGCTTGGGCCCCAAACCCAACCCAACCCTTTGTGGGGCGGGGTAGTGTTGACGAATCCAAGAAAAACGTATGCCTAGCCTTAAGCCTGCGATGGTGATGTGTTCTTGCCCTTGTTAAGATGCCTTGACATACGACAGACACCCACATTTGTAAAGGTCAAACTAGAAACGTTCTTACCTGGATATTTTGTATCTCAGTTGCTGAAAATATAAACAAATCAAAGGTACAATCAGAATACTTTAACACATAATTTGCAATACCTTTCAGTTAATGTAAAGAGAGCTACACCCAGGACAATACCAGAACGCAGTGTTATAATCAGTTACATTCTGGTCTGTTTTTAAAGACAAGATTGTAATGGGTTTTCCTCTAGTTTTCACTTAGCATCAAATTGGGACGCTGCTTTCCAATGTTTGCATGGTGATCTAAATGCTTCCAGCTGGGTGTGTGCAGCACATAGTAAGTACTTTGCCACGCTATTAAAATCTCCAAGTTCCAAGTGACACAGTTGCAGGTTCAAAATGCTTCATGGGCTGGGACGCAGGGTGCAGCCACCTCTTTACATCACAAGGGATAAGGAGATGATAGAAGTTTGCCGTGTCTTTATGATCTATCTTAATGGTACACTGTGTGGTCTGGCAATATGGTGTAAAAACAAATGTCACTTTAGAGTTTCATTAGTATGTCCAAAACTGTTCCCAGCGCCCCTGTTGTTCAACCAACACAAGAAGTCTTTCTCCTCTCTTTCATGGTTTGCCTCTTGGTTCTGTCTGCCTGTTGGTCGAAATATGAAAACTACTCTACTTTCTTCAATATAGAAAGTGTACTTGCCATCTTTTGAATATCCCTCTGCACAACCTGATAACAGAATAAAAAAACTATGTTCTAGATTGTCGCATGCAACACACAATTATTCACAAATATTACACGCAGCTTTACTAACTGTAGTAACATGACGTACCTAGATAGGCCACTGACCGAAAGAGTGAGATTAGGAACGCGTCTGACTCATCGGGGAAAAAGCAGTAAGTCATATTCGTATTGGATCTAGCATGAAGTGGAGGCTCTAGCGGGGGAATCTTTTCATATGTAAATGTTTCCCCCGCAAGAGCCTCCACTTCATGCTAGATCCAGTTCAATACCGAGAATACGAATATGGCCTATTAACGAGACTTGTTGTGTTCACGGATAATTCTGCTGTTATCTTTATACCTTACCGGTTTTAACATGGTGTCTGAAGTGAGATCTTTCAACTAGCCTAAAGCGACAACGATCAGATCAGCAGGACAAAGCGGACTAAGCAGACGAGTCGAGTTGTGCACGAACTAACAAGGTGGGCTCAAACAAGATGGCGAAAAGCGTGCCACATGTCAAAGCACCAGAACCTCTGGAAATTTCGACAGGAAATCCTGCACATTCGTGGGGAACATGGAAACAAAAATTTGAAATTTACCTTAAGGCGACTGGAGCTTCCAAGAAACCCGATGAAATGAAGGTGGGTTGTTCTTAAACCACATTGGTGACTCGTGTTTGGAGATTTACTCAAACTTCGTCTACTTACCCGAGCGCGATGATCCTGCGGGAGGAGAAGCGAAATTGCCGGCCGAAAATCCTGACAACTACACAACTGTGTTAGCAAAGTTTGAGGCGTACTTTCAGAAACGGGATCCACAACTGCTGTTACGAGAGAAATTCTGGCTTCATGTTCGACGAGAGCCGGCACAAACCTTCGATTCGTGGGTTGTCACCGTGAAAGAAAGGGCCACCGAATGTCAGTTTCCCGTCGATTTTTACGAGCAAGCTGTGAGAGACAAACTCACCTTTTCATGCAAGGAGGACAGTTATAAACTGAAACTTTATGACCAGGGAGCCGCTTTTCACTTGAAAATACTGTGAAAATCCTATCTTTGAAAGAAACTACGAAACGTGAGTTGCAAGAGTCAAAGACGGCAGAGATTGAGAGCGTCACACAGCGAGGTAGCAAGCCAGACCCTCAGACCGTGAACAACCCACAGCGAGGTCCCAAGTCAGACTCTAGGAGGCGATCATTCCAGCCAAGCAGCAGGAATTGTGGATACTGCAATCGCCAGCATTCCCCCGGACGGAGGAATTTCCCAGCCGCAGACACCCGATGCAACAAGTGCAACAAACTGGGACATTTTCCTATAATCTGCAGAGGTGCGCCTGTTCACATGGTCCACCAAGTTCTTGACAATGATGGCGACTCCTCTCCCACATTTGTTGGAAGGGTTACAACTACGCCCATGTCAAACAGAGTTTGTCAAACGTTCCCTGCAGAACCAATTGTTCCCCCAACATCCGACTCGGGGTGGCACATTAAGCTTAAGATAAATGACCAAGAGTTGACCTGGTGTGTTAACACAGGAGCACAAGTATCTGTGACACCAGAATCTGCGTACAAGGAGTCATGTGGAAAACTGTCAAAACCAGACAGAGAACTTGTGGAAGCAGGTGATGTCCCCCTGACGACCGTTGGATTTGTAATCATGAACCTTGTCTCAGAAGATAAAGCCATTGCAGAACGAGTATACATAGTTAAAGGGGCATCCAAGCTACCTCTGGTAATACCTGCTATTCGTGGCTTTGGTCTTATTCATCAAATCACAGGCACCTATAGTATCAAAGCAGTCCATCATACGCCCCGGCCTGCAGGTAACAATCCTGTACCCTTAAGCGTAAAGGACCACATTGTAAAGAAATACCCAATGCTTTTTCAGGGCCTTGGAAATCTGGAAGGTGAGCATACAATTCATCTCAAGGAAGGGACCACACCCTTTTGTCTGACTACGCCGAGGCGAGTACCATTGTCACTTATGAAAAACGTGAAGGAGGAGATTGAACGCATGCTGCAACTTGATGTTATCGAACCCGTGGATGAATCGACGGAAAGGTGTTCGGCAATTGTGGTGGTACCAAAAGCAGACGGCAGAGTGCGGATATGCGTTGACCTCACAAAGCTTAACCAAGCAGTTCGCAGAGAAGTCTATCAAATGCCGACCACTGAAGAAACTCTGGGAAGCCTTACAGAAGGTTCAGTATTCTCCAAGCTTGACGCAAACTCGGGCTTCCACCAGATTGTTCTCAACCCTGAAAGTGCCAAGCGTAACACCCTTTGGCCGATATATATTCAAGCCAAATGAAGAATGATCGTCGCAGTTGTAAAGAAGGCTGAAAAAAATCCAGAACTTCGACGAGGCTTGAACCCGTGACCTCGCGATTCCGATGCTCTACCAACTGAGCTATGAAGCCACTGACGTTGGGAGCACGTCAATTTTGGGTTCATATGTTCCCGTGAAAGATGCATGTGAAAGAAATCATATGTGAACTGCGGATATGAAATCAAATGAAATCAAATCTTCATTTGATTTCATATCTGCAGTTCATATATGATTTCTTTCATATGCATCATTCACATATATTCAAGCGTTTGCCTTTTCCATATCATCGGCCCCGGAACATTTTCAGAAGAGGATGGATAAAGAACTTTCCGGAATAGAAGGGGTCAAGTGCCGTATGGATGATATGTTAGTCGTGGGTAAAGATCAAGCCGAACATGATCGGCGACTCGAGCAAGGCCTTGACAGGCTAGTGGAGAGGAGACTCACCCTTAACCTTTGGAAATGTCTATTCTCCCAGAGTAAGTTGCAATATTTGGGCCAGATTCTTGACAGTCAAGGTGTAAGAAAAGATCCATCAAAGGTCCAAGCCATCGTGGACATGCCAGAACCCCGAGACATTGGAGACCTGAGACGATTCTTGGGATTGGTTAACCGCCTTATACAATTTTGCCCAAATAGAGTTCTAAAGTGATGACGTCACAAAAAAATTGGGAAATTATGGGATATGATGCCATCTTCTTATAGAGCATGCTAAAAGACGTCCTCATCCCAAAAATTAGCTCCGAATTGCAATTCCCGGTAGAGATATAAGGGATCAAAGTTTGATGGAATTCCATACAAACCCTTCAAAATTTGTTTCTGTTCCTTTAGTTTAGAACAGACTCAAAATTAGAGAGATTTGTATGGGGCAGTATCAAATTTCAATCCTTCATATTTCAGCTGGAAATTACAATTAAGAGCAAGCAAGGAACCTTTTTTAAGGATACTCCATTCGAAAATGGCGCCCAATGCCATAATTTCACAGATTAAATCTTTTGTGACGTCACACTTTAGTACTCTATTTGGCGGAGAAGACGAAGCCCTTACGAGACCTACTTAAAAGGGAGAATGCATGGGTGTGGGGCCCAATCCAACAAGAAGCGTTCAAGAGGCTAAAAGCCGACATGGCATCTGAGCAAGTTCTCGCACTTTACGATCCAGAAAAGGAGACAACTGTTTCAGCAGATGCAAGCAGTTTTGGACTAGGTGCGGTTCTTATGCAGAAACAACCATATGGCGATTCGAGACCAGTGGTGTATGCCAGCTGATCTATGACAGAGACTGAGTGCCGTTATGCTCAGATAGAAAAGGACGCCTTAGCAGTCACATGGGCACTTGAACACTGGGCTGATTTTCTGATCGGAATGAAAGTCAAGGTACAGACAGATCACAAGCCCTTAATCCCCTTGTTTTCCACCAAGCTGATCGACGAGCTTCCAGTGCGTATTAACGCTTCAGAATGAGATTCATCAAACATGTTCCCGGTAAGTTCTTGTATACAGCTGATGCACTGTCCAGATGCCCGCGAGAGGATAAAGCTCACTAGACGAAACCATGGAATGACCTACATGATGAAGTAGAATGCTACGTAAATGCAGTCCTAGTGACCCTACCTGCGTCGGATCAGCGCCTGGATGAGATACGTTGGGAGTTGAAGAGCGATGGCACGCTCAAACTGGTGATGCAGTATGTGCAGAATGGGTGGCCTGATAAGCGGAACGTCTACGGGCCAATGACGAAATACTGGGCTGAAAGGGGTAATCTCTCTCTTCACAATGGGTTACTAGGGACTTTAAGCAACCGACGACGACGACGCCAAATTCGACGACCGGAAGTAAGAATGTCCTATTTGCATCTAATGCGCATGCGAATGACTTCTCTGGAGTCGACGTTCAGCTGTGGACGACTGGCGACGCATGGTCTTGGGGTCGTCTTGTCTTGATTGCAATTCGAGCACATCACTTCTTCTCCACGGTACCCCCAATCCAATGGGGAAGTGGAGAGGGCGGTCCAAACTATGACTTGATGATCTTAAAGAAGAGTGACGACGAGTATTTGGCCCTCCTGACCTACAGAGATACTCCACTACACCATGGTTATTCGCCGGCGCAACTTAGCATGGGCTGTAGACTACGCACCAGAGACCATCCTGCAGTGAATGAGCCCTCACAGGAAGGAGCGTGGTTGACTCGTTTGAAACCCCGGGTAGCTCTTAGAAAGCCTCAAAGATACATTGAAAACTGCTCGCTCTTATTCCTTGAAGAGATTATTAACTGTTAAAAGAAAAGGAGATGTAGTAACATTGCGTACCTAGATAGGCCGCTGACCGAGAGAGTGAGATTAGGAACGCGAGTGAAAAAGCAATTAAACGAGACTTGTTGTGTTCACGGATAATTCTGCTATTATCTTTATGCCTTACCGGTTTTAACACTAACACCTCAGGATGTCTTTAATCACAAGTGCAGAAAATGCAAAAAGGAAAGGAGAATAACTACAATGCTTAACTACTGTAGTATACAACATAAAAGAGAAAAACAATTCAAACGAGAGAGTTGGTGCAATATGAAGAAGAAAAATTGAGGAGCATTCTTGTCACATGTACAGTAAGCCTCCAGACTATCATGGTGGCCAATACTATGTTTGGATTCAGAACCTTTCAATCTGCTAAACCAAGTTGATAACTCTTTTAGTGACCAAACGCAGACCTTGAAAGCTGTGCAGTAACCACTGGGCAGCCACCTGTCCTCAATAGACAAAGAGGTCTTAAACTCGCTTTGAAAACAGGCCTAGGGTAATTCGGAAATTGGCTTTTTAAAAGCGAAATGCACTTCAGTATTTATTATTTTATAACTTAAAATCTGATGGAGTAAAGTATAGGTTCATGTTACTCACCACAAGTTTCTACTCTGACAAGCTGGAGTTCAATGGACTTAATTGGTTTGTCAGAGTGTACCACTTCTAGCTGTAAGAACAGTGACAAAAAAATAATGCTTTAAAATGACTTGTTTTTTTTTATCAAAAAGTGCAGCAACCTCTTCAAACAAGACGAAAAATAATGATATGAAACATTAACAGGCAAACAGAACAAACTGTTTTTTTTTTTTTTGTATAATTTCATCAATTCTTGGCCATAAATTGTATCTCACTCATACGTCACCTGCGACTTCTGCAAACCACTTCAGTGTGATATGTTGTAGTGATGCATATATTAGAGAAGTTAAATAAAATTATTGTGTGTCGAAAGTAATTCCATTTACTTTGATTTAGCTTTACAGTGCTATGTGATTGAATACAAAAATTTGGTTTTGTCAACGGAGTTCATAATTTAAATTGACCACCGTACAGGGATTCTAAAAGCTGATGTTTCGAGTGTTAGCCCTTCGTCAGAGCGAATCGAGGAATTATGGGTTGTGTGTAGTTTATATAGTGGAGGAGGAGCAACGCTATTGGTGGTAACATGACAACGTGAAAAATAGGAATACATAATTGAATGAAAAGCGTTCATTAATACCGTGGGGGTTAAGGGTGCCGATTTGGAAGATGAATTTTTGTTCTAGATTCTCGCGGCTTTCCGTCGTACCTTGATGTAGGGAAAGGCCGCAGATAGCCATGCGTTGTTTGGAGTGGTTAGGGAGATTAAAATGACGAGCGACTGGCTTAGATGCGTCCTTATCGTTCTTCTCAACATCGCGAAGGTGTTCATGGAATCAGTCGCCTAGTTGTCTTCCTGTCTTGCCAATGTGTAACTTGTAGCATAACGTACAGGTTATGAAATAAAAAATTGCCGAGGTACATGTGAAACGATCGGTGATCTTAACAGATCCTTTAGGTCCCGATATTTTGCTGTTATTTAGAATGAAAAGACAAGTTTTGCATTGTGAGCACACGCATTTGAAAGTGCTGGGTCAATTATTAGTTCTGAGTGCATTTCTAACATTTGCCTTGTTTGAATGAAATTAGTGGAGGTTGCAAAAACTTGAGATTCTCATGGCCAGAAATTCCGGACAGCGCAACGGCGCACGCGCGGGTTTACTTGGCAATATGGCCGCCAAACTCTCAAAGGAAATGTATGGCAGAAATAAAACAAAATAAAATAGATCAAGTTCTGGCTTACCGGGAACAAGTGCCGCAATCTGGTCGAAATCTTGAAAGTTTCCTCGGCTATTCTGACTAAGTTGCTTTCACCGACAAATGTTACTCGCCCTGCTTTTTATCGATGTTTATTTTCGAAGCTTGGCTCATACAACGCTCTGTATTTCAGAAGCTTGAAAGCCAATTTTTGCAGCCGAACCAGATTTTGATGCGCCGTAGCGGACAACATAATCGGGGTAGACCAAGTGCCGCAATCGCTTGAGGAAAAGCACCGTATGAGGTACTATTTGACCAATTTTCACCTTCGATGCTGATTTCTTCGCCCTGCTAATTGCCTTCAAAAACAGTTCAGAACAGCACAAACAGTTCCACGAGAAGCACAAATATTGAATGTCACGCAAGCGTCTTGTTTGTGTTTATCCGAGAACCATGTGCTGTATTCTTGGGCGACAAACTTGCATTTTGCAGAAAACTCCGCCATGTCTGGTATCAAAATTTTCAGTGAAAAACAAGCTTTCTAATGCTGTAGAGAATGGTGGGATACAAGTTTAATGGACGATACTTTTGGCCAGCAAACATTCCTATGGACGCGGGAAATACTAAAATTTTATTACGCTCAATAGACCTGATCGATCGGTCGGTTTTATTTTGGTTCAAAAATGTCGGAAAACTTTGATTTCATTGAAATTGAGAAGTTTAAGAATGCTATTTTGTCAACTGTGATTATATTTTGAAATATGTTCGCCTACAAAGAGTTTCTTCGGAAGATATTTTGACCGTACACATCGGATACGATTCTCTGTGAAGTTCATACGAGCTTACTACAACAGATAGGCTGCAGCTACATCGAATTGCTCAATATCTTATGAGGCACGAAGTATTGTGTAAAACTAAACCACTGAAGAAAGAGAATTAAGCTGTGCGTAATCCACTGGCAAGAAGCCGCCATCCTGTTTACATTTTTCTACTGTTGAGAACGAAACCGCGTGCCACTGCGTGGGCTCAAATGTCCGGAATTTCTGGCCATGACCAGTCGGGATCATTTTGGAGTACTTTAAAGTTGTTAAGAATGATGCTTTTGACTGCGTGATTATAAGGATGAAAAGTGAGGGTGTTTGTAGTGCTGACTGTCCATAAAATTGATGGGCGCAAGATGGCCCACTTTGACCAAAGAGACAGGATAACCATGTTTTTCGAAGAACCAGCACACCTCCCACGATTTGCTTGAAAAATCAGAGTCATCCCTACATCAACATAGAAGTCTAAAAATTGAGAATAGGGAAAGGCGTTCTTGACATGTAATCGATGTGACGATGAATATAACAAATAACTGTGAGAATCTGCAGGTTCGTAGTGCACAATGGTACATAAACCGTTGCTGCTGATAGAAACTTTGATATTTAAGAAAGCCAATGGAGTTTTTGAAATTTCCCAGGCATATGTTAGAGCCGGATGAAAGGAATTAACAGAGGGTATAAATAATTGATTGATTTCTTCTCTGCTGGATGAAATAGCGCCGATGCAGCCGTCAATGTAGCAACCGTAGAGTACAGATTTTGGGCCGTTGTATTGATTAAAGAATTGGTGTTCAATATATACCAATAGGCCATATTCGTATTCTCCGTATTGAACTGGATCTAGCATGAAGTGGAGGCTCTTGCGGATATATACATTTACATATGAAAAGATTCCCCCGCAAGAGCCTCCACTTCATGCTAGATCCAGTTCAATACCGAGAATACGAATATGGCCTATTCCGTGAACACCTTCATGATGTTCAGGATGCATCTACGTGTAAGCCAGTTGCTCATCATTTTAATCTCAGTCTATAACCACCCTACATCAAGGTATGATGGAAAGCCGCAAGAATCTAGAGCAAATGATTCATCCCCCAAATCGGCCCCTTTAATCCCCACGGTATTAACAAACGCTTTCTGTCATGTTACCACCAATAGCGTAGCTCCTCCTCCTCTAGATAAACTACACACAACCCATAATTCCTCTATTCCGCTATGATGAAGGGCTAACGCTCGAAACGTCAGCTTTTAGAATCCCTGTACAGTAGTCAACTTACATTATCAACTCCGTTGATAAAACCAAATTTTTGTATACAACTTCTCCACCGACGCAGCACCACAGTTTCTTTAGAAACTACTCCCTTTATTCATTTGCTTTGTGATTGGTCAACCAAACTCATGCCACTTTCTCAACCAATGAGAACCAAAACCAAACCCAATTCCTGGTTGCAAATGCACATTTTCCTGCACTTGGTGCCTGTTGCATCTGATTACTTCAGTTTCTGATTGGTTCAATGAGCTGTCTTTGTCTCTTGTGATTGGTCAGAGTAATAATTACTCAAATTGAGTGTCAACTGTGGTTGGTCAGAGTAATAATTATTTAATTGAGTGTCACAAAAGCAAAACCAAAGCAATTATTGCTTTGGTTTTGCTTTTGACACTCAGTTGAAAACCACTGTAAGATGAGCATTTATCATTCAAGTAACTCACCTCTCCAGTGAGAGGTTTGGTGATGCAACACTGTACACTGTCCAAGCTGCCCTTCACTAGAAACTTTGGAACTTTAGCTCTCTGAAGACAATGATCAAAATAATAATGAACATGGAAATTATTAAAAAGAGGTTTTACACTAACGTTAAACTGTACTTTAACCTTATGAGCTATAAGTTTTAACTTATACTTAGGCTCTCCTACAAACCCATGTGTGAGTTTTATGCTTTTGTCTGTGTATACATCTTAACAGTAATTTTGTCCCAGTTCATATAGCGCAAGCCTGTATGCTTTGAAATTGCATGGCCCCTCTATGATTCTGTCACCAAACAAAAAAAAAACAATGTGCCATCCCTAAGTCTCTGCACTTATCAGGCAGCAAAGTTCTTGCTCCAAACATGTTAAGTGGTTTTGAGACTGACTTTGAGACAGTGCTATCTCATGCTATGCATCTGAGAATGGTAGTTAATTCGATCTTTAATTATGCTCTATGGTTACTGAGACAGGATAATACATGTATAACAAGTACCTCTTTCACATTTTCAAGAGACTCTGGAGTGATAGAAAACTCCACTGACTTCAACTCTTCCTTCTTTGCTGGCCCCTGTAGTGTTAAAGAATTATTAAAAATAAACCAGTAAGTGAGTCTGACTGACTCGCCCGAGCTACTGACTCCACAAGTCTGCTGTATCTTAGCGGTAGAGCATGCAAACTAGCAATCAAAAGGCCATAAGTTTGACTATTGTTGGGAGAACTCTGAATTTATTTTCCAAGTTTGTGTGTACAGTGTTTATTAATTCACATTTCCATTCATCACAAGAACCTTGTTTAAAGAACATCAGATTTTTAGCAATAATATATGAGAATTAAACTTATCTTTATTACACAACCTTATTCTCAACAATAAATTCAGCTTGACTCTGGAGATCCTTGTTTAGCAATGGTCTTTTCATCTCAGCTCGAAGGTAATACTGCATAAAAAACAGTCATACAGCAACAAATAAACAAATACACTTGACAAACAACAACTTCATAGATCAACCATGATTAAGATTAAGATCTTGCCTCTCTGAAAATTATCTGCATAAAAAAGATGACCACTATGCTGCATTCTGAACATGCTTCTTTCATTGCAGGGTATTGGAAGAACTAAATAATGCATTCCACAAGTTAAACAATAACAGTCTAACTAGATATTGGTTATAATATTATCTTAAAAGATGTCACAATTACAGTTGAACCGGCCCAGCCATTACTAAAAAACCTGACAAGGAAGTTGCAATGAGGACTGAGCTACTGGCCACAGAGGGTAAATGTTAGGTCTGTTGTTGGTGGTAGCTTCAATCCAGACACAAATGCAATTACATAAACCCAAACTGCAGTTATGTATTTCTGGCAGGATCTATGGGGCTAACTTGGGTAATGGTTAACAGTTAAGGACTAGTAGATAACAGATTAAGAGGAACAAGAATGCAACAGGTTAAACAGGTAACAATAGTATCAAGTAACCAGTAATTGGCAGCACGAAACAGGCAGCAGCTAGCAGGTAACTAGTAATGGCCATGCCAAGGTACCATTATGCATGGCCATTATTTTTTTAGGACTGTTCCGAAATACGAATACTAAGAATAGATGGCAATCATGTTTTTCAGGATCTTTTCTGTCTTCCAGATGGAAGGAATAATTATTCTGTTCCTGCTAGCAGAATGAACTGAATAAATAGAAGGAGGTTTACTCAGAATACAAAGAATATACTTCTTCAGAAAAAGTTTGGGCAGGAAATTGTGTGCATCCTGCCAAGTTCATGACATGGCACTGGAAACCCAAGAAGACAGGTTTAAGAGGCCAGTCCAGACGACCCTGTGTACTGTCCTCAGGTAATTTCCAAGAGTATTCCATTTTCAGAGTAAGCATTAATTTTTTGGGAAAACCTTATACCACTTATTCTCTTTTTCCTAAACCAGAATAAGAATAAGCAAAGCTTTCCAAAAAATTCACCTATATATATACCTGTTACCCAATATCTGTTAGCCATTACCTCACATTAGCTACTACTAACAGGTTAGTCTGATAAACGACACTCATTGCGCCCTGATACCTACAAGTGTATATGTAATAAACATGTGACTACCATGTATATGAAATATTAGTTACATAATGCTTTCGGGTGGCACACCATGGAATATCCCACACATCACTCTTCATGTACAAGGCGGGTGTCAGGCAAGTGTACATGCAAACAAAATGCAAGTGACAAGTGGGAGATCCCATGACATAGCACAAGAAAACTTTCCATAACTATTTCATACCATGCCTTTTAAAAAAATACATGGCCCTACACAATCAAATGTTCAGTGGAATACTGACAAAATATACAATGACTTTTCTGCATTCTGATTGGCTGTATTTCGCATGGCATAGTGTTAAATTGGATACCAAACTGAAGATTAAAGAGAAGAGATGAACAAGATCACCACAGCTATGAACAGCAACAAGAAGATGAGAAACAATTCAGATTTGTGTGGGGTTCAACTGAGTTACATGTACCTCTGGGAATGGTTATATGGGTGCAGTGCTCTCCCAACTGTCTAACAATCCAGATGGGAGTGGGTCATCTTGTTCATTCATGAGCAACACAACAATAATAAAATGCATGTAAATGAATGTCAATATATGAAAATAACATATTGAAATTCTTTTTCTTATCACTACTGCTTGAGTAACATTCATAACTGTAAATCTGTGACATCTTCATTACAATACACTGTACATGAGACAACCCAGAAAAAATACCTGGATGTTGACGAACACTCCATGGTACGTCTCATATAGTGGTTTGTTGCCTTTGGGTTTCAATGGGATCTCAAATGGCAGTTCAGTCACGCCATTTGGTGTAAACATTGCAGTCATCAAAATCTATGTTATGTTAATTTCTCACAAGTAACACAACACATCACCAACAAAAAACACTTGCATAATGTTGTCTTAGACATACAGCTACATTTGCCTTGGGCTACTAAAGAAGACACATTGTTTTGTGATAAACAAGAACCACCAACATACATGTATGTCAATCTGCCATGTCCAGCATTGTGCAGTTCCAGAAAATACACACACCTACCCCAAGGAAGGTCAATGGAAATTCCAAGTGGGTGAGTGGGGGACGTCTAAGGCAGTGCAGTGCAAACACACAAAAAACCGTCCATTAGGGAGGTATGGAAACACTCCGCCCTTGTGGATTGCTTTGAGGATAGCCACAGATTAAAAAAAAAAGCTCAGTTGATCACGCCGGCTTCGATGTTACTCTTGTGTTTCAAGTTTATTTCAATTAGCTGTCAGCCTTTGGAAAAAAATATTATTTCCTTTCTCACCGTTTTTGTCAAGCTATATGCATTCCAGTAAAATAGTAGTGTAGTAGTATGCTGATTCAATGTAGTATCTAAGTGAAATACTAGACTAGTGTAGATACAGCTCATGAGATGATGAATACTACACAAAACAACCAAACAAAAACACAATTGAACAGAATTGAATGGTATAGTTTGCCTGGCTTAGCAATCTCCAGAGAGTAATTGACCAGCTGGATTGGCTTGATGGAATTGTAAAATGCTTCAAATACTCCAACACTTTTGGCACTCAGTTGCAGATTCACCGCTCCTTCCATGGCAAGAGTGATGCCATTATGAGCAAGTTCTCCACGGCTCTGTACCACAATGATCCCCTTAACAATATCCTGCAGATAAAATGATAAAATGTACAAGCCATGTTAAGTAATAGAACCCAAAGGCATGTGAAAATACCAGTGAAATACACTATACTGTCTTGTGAAATCTCTACAAGAGATAAAAAACTGCATTGTAATCTGCTGACCAGTATTGACTGCAATTACTAGAAAGTGATGGTACCCAAGTTCGCTAATCTCAGAAAAAAGTCAATAAAGGATATAATAGTGACATGGTGCGCACTTTTGCTGTATTTAGTTGCTCAGGCACATGTACAACAACACTTTCTGCTTTCTCTTTCTCTCATATTTGTAGCTCTGTGTCCCGGATGACAAGTCACATCAAATATTTTAAACCTGCCAGAGTGTCAGGAAGTTTGCAAATGACACGACCGCAAAGACTTGCAAAAAAGCCCAAAAATTATGGAAGAACACTGCCGTTAATTCAGAAATTCTCAAGAAAATGATTACACTCTATACATGTATGTCCCTAGTGTCTTTCCTTGAAAAATCAGAGATTTGGGGGGAAAGAATTGTCATTCGCTCATTTTACATGGACCAAAGTTCATTTCTTGTATTCATTTGAGCTTTCATAATTATTTTTGGAAATTGCATCAGTTAACGCTATCATCTAGCTCACAGTTTAAAATCAGACATGAGAATATTGGTTTTTAAGTGTGAGTTGGTGTGGGATTGAGGTTTTCATACCACAGCACAGGTGTGACACTCACACCTAAAGTTCAACATCATACAACATTTGTTGGTTGACAAATGTTGAACAATGCTGCAGCAACTTGTTGAATGCATTACCGCTCATCTCAATTTTTGTTTAATTTTCATTCACCAATGTTCAACATGTTGAACCATGTGTTACTGGCTTCAGGCATGAGAGATGGCAGGTACATGGATCCATGTGAATCCACACTTCCAGTTCTGGATTCCTGACACATTAACTCATAATTAATAATTCTGTGTTGTATTGTTCAAATATGCATCCCCCACACCCATTCCCCTGCAGAATATCAATGAAAATTAGAAGGGCAAGGGATGGGAGGGGGGGGGGTAATATGGAACTTAATATTCCAATTATCGGAAATGGAATAAATTTTTGAGGGGTGGTGGGAGGTGCAAACCAAAGAACCTTCCATGGGGGTAGGGGGGGGGGGTTATAGATATTTTTTGGAACTATACATTGTAATAGTCACAACCACAAAAGTTGGTCATCAGTCAAAAGGGATTAGGGAAACAAGCCTAATACTACATTACGCCTGATAAGACACTAAGACAAAATGTGCAATTGTCTTAAACCGCTGAGAATGACAGGCTTTGAAATAACATCTTTTAAGGCTAGTTTTGGCCTTTTTTTGTTTACTGAGCTTGAGAATAGTGTGATTCAGATATACATGTAAAAATGTTGTCCAATTCACATATCACTAATCATCCCTGAAAATATATTTTGGAAAAATGAGCACCAATTAAATGAAAAAAATTGTTTTTTCCTTTAGTTGAAACTCGAAAGAAAGCTTAATAATTTCTGGATACTTTCACCTGTCAGAATCCTGATTATAAAATAGTTTTGCTTGGTGATTGTTTTTGGAACAGCTGCAGCCAGTTACCTCGGCACAGTTGTGATTTATTTACTTGCCATCAAGAGTGAAATGCTGCCTTTCCCAGCCTATTGTGAGTGCCTTTCTGGCAAAAACCTAGGCATGAGAAATAAGCTGAAATTTGACTGTTTGCAGCTGTCATGCAAAACATCAGTGGGAGGCTGGGAGAGGCAGCATATCACTTTTGATGGTGTGTAAATCGGTCATGACTGTGCCGAGGTAACTGGCCGCAGCTGTTCCAAAAACAATTACCAAGCAAAACATCAAAAAGTAAGTGAAAATGCTACACCAAAAGTATTTATTCTCAGGATTCCAACAGGTGAGAGTATTCAGAAATTATTCAGCTTTTTTTGGAGTCAAATTTAGTTGAAAAGCCCTGTTGTGGGTGGCACCTGGTACTATGATCGATATGGTCCATTTCTCGAAACGCACTAGTTTTTTTTTTAAGATACCAATATACCCTTTTCAGATACCAATCGATATCAATTAATTCATGGCTAAACTACAGAATACAGGGCCACTTATTTACATACCATTGCATAACAACAGTGGCCATTGTTATATAAGCTTACTTTGTCCAATAATTCTTGGTTTTCAACCACGTGACAAGGTGGCCATGTTGGATGACAATACAATACAATTTTTTATCAGAATTTGCATAGAAATAAAGTTTAGTTCCCGGTAGAGAGGCAGCCTATTGTTCTTATCAGCCAACATGGCCGCCATGATGACACATGCAAACCAGCAATTAGATTTACTGCTCCCACACTCCCAAAGTTGAAGAATACAGTTAAAGAAGGAGGTACACATACTAAGTGGCGCGGTATTCTGCGATTCCACACAGCCCCATAAATTAATTATACATGCATTTTGTGACTCAAACTCTATTTGCTTTTGGAACAGGGTTGGTGTGACTGTGTGGAAATCTTTCCCAGTATTCTCAACTTTAGTCATCAACACCAACGTTTAATCTATTTTACTGATCAAAGAGAACATGCCATCCCTTTATTTGCCAAAGCAAAAATTCTGCCCGTTACGTTCCCATATTATGAAGCTGTAAGTAAATTAATGCTTAACATGCACAGTGTGCCCCAATCAACATTGTGAAACTATTTACTAAAACATCACACACTCATACCTACAATACTCGATCATCTAAGTCGCAGCTCTCTAGTACAAAAGTACTCTAGACTAATGCACCTATCAATGTTAAGCAGCAAGGGGGAGGCCAGGCATAGGCGGGGTATTTGACGTAAGAAGTCTGCCCATGACAGAGGATTTTGATCATTGCGGCCTGTGAGTCAGGACATATGACTTTAAACGTTAGTGGGGAATTTGTGCTCTTTTGAACAATGATAACATCCCTAGGGTTGGGCATTTGAACAGAAAAAAATGAAGCGAGGTCAAATCCCCTGCCTATGCCCGACCTCCCCCCGCTGCAGCTTAACATTGATAGGTGCATAAACTTGCAAAAAAAGGCTTTCTCACATGTTGGTGTCAAAATTTGGAATAAGATGCCGCATGAACTAAAACATTATCAAAAATTCCTTTAAAAAACAAATAAAAAACCCTTATTTCAGATCCTGAGTAATGAAGATTCTTACCTTGATGTTGAAAGTATTACCTCTAAACTCAAAAACTGCACAACCAAAACAAATTCATCCAATTACTTAAGTATCTAATTTGTTCCTGTACTTTATTGTTACACTATGTAACTATTGATGTATTTACCAGTTATGCTTCTCTTTATAATTTAACATGCAAGTTTTTAGTTTCTTTACTTGTATCGTAACTTATAGTATATTGACGACTGGCTCGCCGCGAATAGCAAATTTGCTATGTGCGGGCCAACATTAACTTAATTTTTTGTCATGAAATTATATAAATACAAGTGTGTGTAAAAGTATGTGTACAGAACACACGCATTTAACACAGATACTTTGTAAAAAGCAACAAGAACTTACTCCCTCATAGTAAATCTTGTTCACTCTTTTCAGACGTATCTCAAAAGACGCCATAGTTGGTCATATTTTAGAACAACCAGCGGAAATTGGTTTACTTAGTTAGTTACGTTATGTATTACAATTGTAATGTCCCAATGAAGACCAACAACGTTGGCGCGTCGTACAGTCCCTTCCATGAGCTCTGCCATCTTCCTTCAACCCACTTTGAGCAACAATCCTTCAGCTTTTGGTAGTCTTAACATGTTAGCTCTCCATTTCGGGCTTGTCCCTAAACGCCACCTTGTTTTTCATTTCCCGTTTTGCCCTCCTTGTCCCTTGGAATATTTCCGGGGGACCCTCGCTCGGCAATCCTAAAAATCAGAAAAGTTGGAACGGTGGAAGGGTGGAAAATCATCCCAATCCCTAAAAGCCGAACCATAAATTTAAAGTAAAATGAAATATAAATAGAAATCGATTCGCTGGTCTAATTTCATGGGGTTTTACTTACTTCTCCTGGGTGGAAGGTCAGCCTGGAAGGTCTGGAAAGAGTTCAGTAATTCTAACCACAGGCGGACCACCCTATGAGTATGATTACATGTAACGACAAACTACAGAAATACAAAAAAATGTATGGCGGTTACGAATAAAACACTGAATAATATAATTTTTAACGCATCTTGGCCTGGAAATCTCAAAAAAGAGAAATCAAATATTAATGCACTGAAGAGTAGTGTTTTTTTTTTTTTTGCCTCTCCGAGCCGTTTAAAACGTTCTTTTACTGAATCACTCTCGATCGTTGGGTTTATAAGACAAAAGAGGAGACAAGGCTTGCCAGTAAACGCCGAGCAACCCCGACTTCTTCCCTTTCAAACTAGAATCAACGCCAAATTATTGAAAATCTCACCGCCGACGACGGTTCCTGATCGATTGTACGAGAGGATCGTGCGATTTTTTATTTATAGTACATTCAACAAAATTAGGAACTTACGCGCTGTTGTCATGGAAACTTAATAGGTGCTCCTACGGAGTACTATCTGGGATTAATTGTACTGCTCTCGACCACTCAGAATTGGGTAATTTTGTTGAGTGTACTACAAAAAGGTTAATATCGGCCAGTACCATCTTCAGTGGAGGTGATTTCAATCATGATGGTGAATGTAACCATCGGGTAATAAATGTATATCTGTTTCTATATATAAAAGCATCGCTCTTCAAGCTTTAAGTATTTGTAATTAAGCATTACTTTTTCATAATTTTAAACGGATTTCTAGGCATTTCAAGTGAAATGAAATGAAAATTTTTCTGGGGAACATGCCCCCGAACCCCCTAAAGTAGTTAGCTCACGCTCACGTATTCGCCTTTCAACTTCTCACTCCAAAACATGCAGCGCGAGCCCTGACTATTTTCTGGGGCCCCTACACTAAAGCAAATAAAGATAATCTGGAAATAGGATGGAAGTGTATCGTACATGATCAATGAGCTCGGATAGATTCGGAGGAGCCTCGAACAGCGACGAGCGGCCAATAGGCTTACTATGACGTACATGTACACAATCATACACGGTCATCATGGTTGCAGTAGAAATAAGTAATGATCTAATTCCTGCAACCAAGCATATAAGATTCGTTCACAGTCATTGCTTCCTTCTCCCTGGTGCGGAGAAGATGTACCTGCAGAACAGCCTCTAGCGCAGGACAGGCATCACCACAGCCACCACTCCAACTACCTTCCGGAGTGGTGCATGTGTGCTTACGCATTGATGATATCTTTACCATTGAACTGACACCAATCACATTAGCCTCGTAGAGAGGGCGTGTTTGCCTGGTAGATGCAGATATCTTGTTTTTTCTCTTTTCAGTCTAAAGAAGCGGTCTTGGAACCCTGCTCTGGTTGAGTCGATTATTGACTACTTGAAGGAATATAAAAGCCTCTCAAATAAAGAATGATCGTCGCAGTTTTTGTGATCGCAATATTTACAATTGCGTAAAGAAAAAAATTCAGGACTTCAACGTTGGGAGCAGGTCAACTTTGGGTTCATAACCCAAAAATTGACCAGCTCCCAACGTCAGTGGCTTCATAGCTCAGTTGGTAGAGCATCGCACCGGAATCGCGAGGTCACGTGTTCAATCCCCATTGAAGTCCTGAATTTTTTACAGGCTTCTTTACGCAATTGTAAATATTGCGATCACAACTGCGATGATCATTCTTCATTTGATTTCATATCCGCAGTTTACATATGATTTCTTTCATATGCTTTATTCACATAAAAGCCTCTGTTAGTTCAATGCCACCGACTTCATGCAACGCTGGCAACAAAGTGAAGTTATATGAGAAGATTCAGCAAATGATAGCCGCGAAATATACCACCGAAGACTACAATGGACCGTGGAAAAAACAGTTCCAGAGAAACAAGTGAAGGAAGTATCGAAAGAAGAATATAAAGCCTATAAAGCGATAAAGTGACAAAGAAGCAGAAATAACCAGAAAGGGTTACAACAGCATAAAATAAAAGTGAAGAAAATAAGACGAGATTATTCGAAAACAGTTGTACTTGACAAAAACTCTACCCAGGCTTCTGTTGATCAAACCTGAGGCGACCAGCTCTTGGCTTGGGCAAAGGGGTCAACTTGTTTCCCATATAAACGCTCGGTAAAATTGACTCGGCTGGGAAGGTGACCCTCTTACCCCGGTTAACTTGGGGCCTAAGTCTCAATCTCTGTTCAACTTGATGAAATGATTGGGCATGCCTCTTGGCATAAGTTACCCCTCCCGTTCGGAAACTGTGAGGAGATTATTTCACTGGTTCCATGCCTAAACTGATGGCGTATCGCTTGAAGGAAACGGTGAAAAATTCAGCGGTGAGTGGTGTGGAACAAAACAGGCTTGGGCGGGTAGAACACATGAGTTTGGTACATGGGGGATGTTGAGAATGCCTCTGGGAGAGGGGTAATCTGGATTGCTGCCTTGTGCTCACGTGTTTTGAAGTATTACCAAGCGACGCTGTGAACTTAATATCATGTTTGAGCAAAGGCTAGAAACAGATCTCGCCAACTTTGTTTATTATCTGTACAACAACAACAACAACTTTATTAAAGTGCACCTAACCCCAAAGTATTTTTTTCGCTTAAATAAATATTTGCACATGTCCGGAACATATTGCGCCGTTTTGCGCCTATTTCAATCAAATATTGACTTTTTATAGGCTGTAAAAGTTACGAAATCTAGCCATCATCTGCCCCACGACAGAGCTTGAAAGGGCATGGGTCCATTCCTTACAATTCAAAGAGGACAGACCACGATCTCACTTGCGGCTCCTATAGATATCTATATGCCGTAACCGTTCATCAGTAGGATGCCTAAAATGCGTGCAATTCCACAATTGGTTTCGGCTCCATCAAATCCTATACCAATTGTAGAACATTTTAGGTGGAGCCACCCACGATGTGAGCACAGTTACCGACAAGAAATGTTAATAAGGAAAACAACGTAATACAAATGCGATCTGTAAACCGTAAATTACGCTAAACCGTTAAATTTCAAACTAAGGACACGTGCCAACTGAATGAGCGAAATGCACGCGCATCAGTCACACAAGAAAAAGAGCGCGAGCGCACGTCGAAATCCAGTGAGTGGATTCAGAACCAGTGTGTATTTGGCAACTTGCATCACCAACTAAGAAGATAAAACATTAATTACAAGTAAGCAAAGGATACATCGATGAGCTACGATGCTTTTTAATCACGAAGTGCCGTTCTTAAGTCTCGTGATGTAACGTTATATTTTATCATTGTTGCACAATGACGTTTGAAGAATTTATTAGTCGATTTGACGAGTAGCGTAGATTTGAAGCCTTGTTTTTGAAGACGGGAGGATAGGCTACGGAGTCTGCGCAAAAAGTCCAACTTGGATGTACAAATCCTAGCATATCTCACCAATTGAGATAGGTAAACACCTATCAAGACCTATCAAACTGCTTTGCATGCATTTTTATAAGGAATAGACCCATGCCCCTTACTAGCTCGGTCGTGAGACAGATGACTCGTAACTTTTATAGCCAACAAATAGTCAAGATTTGGTTTTAAAAGGCGCAAAAAGGCTCAATGTGTTTCGAACAGGTGCAAAGATATATTTAAGCGAAAAAAAAATTATATTTTAGGGTTAGGTGCACTTTAATTTTTACGTAAGAAATACAGAAATTCTTGAGCCCGCAGGTAGCTTGATAGCTATTCGAGGCGAGTTCAAGAGAAAAATAATACAGCAAATACATACAAAAGTTATAGTTATAAACATCTAGACGCACCCTAGTGTTTTGCTGTTTGTTGTCTATGCTAGCAAGATATTTGAAATTGTATATAAACATAATTTACAGATCCATTGCTATGCTGACGATAGCCAACTTTATTTATCCTTTTGTCCTAATAATATTGCAAATCACGAGGCCGCCTTGGCTAGGGTTGAAAGGTGTATTGAGGACATTCGAGACTGGATGCTGAACGACAAATTGAAACTTAACGATGATAAAACTGAATTCATAATCTTTGGCACATCGCAGCAACTAGCTATAGTGTCCATCAATACCCTTCGTGTCGGGGCTGCAACTATCACTCCTGTGTCGTCTGCAAGGAATTTGGGCTCATGGTTTGACTCGAAGATGACGATGGCAATCCATATTTTAAAAACATGTAACTCTGCCTTTTATTATTTGTATAATTTGAGACGCATATGAAAGTATATATCTAAAGACAACACTAAGACTTTGGTTCATGCTTTTATTTCAAGTAGAATCGATTACTGTAACAGCCTTTTCTTTGGTCTGCCAGAGTATCAACTCAACAAGCTACAACGTGTGCAGAACATGTGTTCTAGATTGATATGTAATGAAAGTAAATACTGTCACATTACTCCTTTATTAGTGGACTTACATTGGTTGCCTGTAAAGTTTAGAATTGAATTTAAAATTCTGTTGATTGTTTTTAAGATTTTTAGGGGCCTAGCACCTTCGTATTTAAGTTCTTTAATTATTCCTAAGCCTGTGTCTAAATATAACTTAAGAGGTTGTAACGACGGTACCTTGCTTAGTTATCCGAATATTAAGTCCAAGGCTACTCTCGGGCCTTTGTGTTCGCCGCACCTAAGTTATGGAATGCTCTGCGGAGACTTATCAGGGAATCCACTCTATTGACACTTTTAAGGGAAAGTTGAAGACTCACCTTTTTGAAAAGGCATTTTTAGCTTAGACTATTTCTTAATTTTAGCCATAAGTTTTTTATTCTATATATCATCATTTTATTATTATTGTTATTATTATTATTATTAGTAGTAGTAGTAGTAGTAGTATTACTGTTAGGATGGCGCATTTGAATATATTTGAATAGATATTTGCGCCTTACAAGCTCTTAAATTAAATTAAATTAAATTAATAAAGTGATATATTGTATAGTACAGGATGGCGAAATGGATATAAGTTGTTTATTTAATATTTGAATTTACGGACGCAGTTAATAATTTGGGATATTTCAATATAGTCATTCTCAGTTTCAAGGATTTTAAGAAGAATATTCTTTAGTTCTGATTTACAAATTGAATTTTGTTTAATTCTTTTAGAGATAGCGGGAGACTGTTCCAGATTTTAACACCAGGCCTTGAAAAAGATTTTCTCATTTTGTCAGTTCTTGTACGTTGCATGTAGAAATTTTGGTTAGTTGTGGATTTAGTTCGATATTGGGGAGTATCAGTCACTTTTTGGAACATACTGAAAATATTTTGTGGCACTAAATTGTTGTGTACATCATTAGTTGACTAATTTGGTCAAATACAAAAATGATATGGGGAGTTGTCTGGTTTCTAGAAACAACAGTAATATATGCTCTCTAAGTTAAGTAAAAAACATAAGGCGATAAGCTCGTTTTTGCAATATCAACAATTTACAGAGATATGTCTTGGCACACTGGCCCCAAGCACAAATACCATAATGCAGATTTGGTGCGATAAGTGAGTGGTATATAGTAAGCAACGCATGTCGTGGTACAATGTTCAGAATTTAAAGCATTATCATGTATCATGTATCATGTTGGTGTCAAAAGTGGAATACTCGAGCCTTTTTATTTTGTGATTGTTTGGTAGGGTAGGTTTGGGTAGAAACAACACTGATCTGTATAAAATGGTCCGTAGTATCTGTTACAATGTTGCCAGATAGAATGCAATTTTCTAGATTATTAGAAAATATGTTGTCAATCAAAGTAGCACACTTTCCATAAACTCTCGTGGGCTTGTCAATTGTTGGTAGCAGCGCCAGACTTTGTATAATTTACAAGAATTCATTGCTATAGGGACAGGGTTCAGATTTAAGTAAATCGATGTTAAGTAAATATTTCTATTTCGAGAAGAGTATTCTTCTAGAGCAGAAGACAGATATTCAAGAAAATCTTCGGCCTTGTTATGTTGCCTGTATATTAACCTACAATACTCTTCTTCTTGTTTGGTTCGATGACCTCTAGCGATAAAGCTTGGAAAGAAGGATTTGTAGTGCGTTCAAGTACAATGTACTGTAGTTTGTTGTTTATTTATATGCCAACACCTCCCGCTGCAAAAGGAGTCGGCACGTATTCAAAACTGAAATCTGGTAAATTGGGAATAAATTCTTCGGAAGAATTATTACTTCTTATTTTATTGACATGAAGTTTTACTTCTGTTAATGCTATAAGACTAGGAGTTAACTTCAAGTCATGCAGTACGTAATCCCGAAAATGTTCAAAGTTTTTTTTTGAGACTCCGAATATTACTAAGTACAACTGAAAAACAATCATTGATTTTGCGTGCATTCTTAATAGACTCTAATTCTAATTCTAATTCTAATTGTATAATCTGCAAAGGGTATATCCCATCACGGCAGATGTGCAGATGTGCATGTGCTTATTATACAATTATAGTGCGAGTATTAAGTTAAAACGTCAGTGTTTTGAAAGATGGCACATGACGGTCTTTTTGAAAGCTTCTGGTGACTACTTCTCAATGATACTATTTGGTAAGGAGTTCCAGTCTCTGATTGTACGTGCAATAAAACTGTGTTGGTATTTGTTTGTTTTAGCACCAACTTGAATGAATTTCTTGGGATGGAATTGCCTAGTGCCCTGTCGCCTTTTAAATAATATATAGGGTGGAAATTGTATCGCTGATAGACCAGAAACTACTTTAAACACCATTGTGAGTCGTGCCAATTTCCTTCTGTCCTTGAGTGTTGGCCATTTCAGATCATTCAGAATATTCGTGACAGATCCAGGAGTAGTGCTGTATTCATTTTTAACAAAACGTGCTGCTCGTCTCTGGACACTCTCAAGGTCCCATGTACAGGAGCCATACTCAAGCTGTGGTCTAACTAAAGCAAGATAGGCTTGCTTCTTTACATGTTCAGGGCACCTATTTCGGTTTCTTCTTATAAAGCCAAGAGATCTGTTGGCTTTGCCTATAATGCCAGCAATCAGATGAACATCCCAATTTGGATCACTGGATAGTTCAACTCTAAGGTATTTGCTGTGATCTACAGTTTGCAGGGGTTTTCCGTGGATGGTGTATTGGAATTCAACTGGAGATTTTAAGCATGAGACTCTTAGGATGGTGCACTTCTTTGCATAAAACGACATTTGCCAGGTGTTCGCCCAGTGCACGAGTGTGTTTTAATCTTGCTGTAGTGACCTTGCATCATTACAATCTTTGATTACACCATACAAAACGGCGTTGTCCGCGAAAAGGCCAATTTGCGCCTTGATGTTTTCACCGATATCGTTTAGATATATACAAAAGGAACATAAGAGGGCCCAACACAGTTCCCTGGGGTACACCTGATCTCACGGGAATTGCAGAGGATGATACACCATTAACAAGCATTCTTTGATGTCAGGTGGTTAGCCATTGTTCGAGCCATGTCTTGAGGTTACCACGGATTCCCTAGAAATCCAATTTATTCAACAATTGCCGGTAGGGCACTGTGTCGAATGCCTTTGCGAAGTCGAGTAACAACAAATCACTTTGTTGGCCAAGGTCAAGGTTACGCGCTACTGATTCAATGACTGTAATCAGTTGTGTTTCACAAGAGTGGCGTTGCCTGAAGCCCTGTTGATAATGTACCAGGATATAGTTTGAGTCAAGACGATTCATAATGTACCGGTATATAATATGTTCCATAATCTTGCAAGACACAGATGTCAGAGAAATCGGTTTGTAATTACTTGGCTCTTCGCGATTTCCTTTTTTGAAAACAGGGGTAACATTTGCAGTGACCCGAGTCGCTTTGGACTTGACCTGTTTGTACTGATAGAGTAAAAATATACTGGAGAAATGGAGCAACCTAGCATGATATTTTGTCAGGACCACAGGCCTTTTTGGCGGGAGTTGATGTTTCTTAGTAAGCGTGTTATGCCTGGAACTTCAAATTTCAGGGGGGAGATGTCTGCAATCATACTAGGGCTCTTGTTTGGAATATTAAATAGATTTTCATCAGTGAAAACTGAAGCAAATTGGTCACTCAACACTTCAGCTTTCTGCTCACTGTTTGTAATTTCTGTATTTCCAGATTGCAGGGTACCAACTCCAAGATTATCTTTTCTGGTAGATTTGATGTATGACCAAAACCGTTTGCTTGTTTTAGGTAGACCGTCTTCGTTAGGCAAGTCGAGAAGGTTTAGGATATAGTTGTTTCGAGCTTGTACAAGTTTGCGCTTACCAGCCTTTCTTAACTCTTTGAACGTTTTCCACTGGTGTGTCATTAGATTTCTTTGCAATGTTATAGAGACGTTGTTTTTTACGCATTAGTCTTCTTAAAGATGGGGTGATCCAGGGAACGTTCCATCTTCCAGGGATTTGTTTAGTGGGGACATTCGTTCGGTTGCAGTCAGGATGGTGCGTTTAAAATATAGCCAGGCATCTCCAATATTTAAGATAGGGTTGTCCGCACTTTCATCTAGCTGTTGTTGTTGTTGAGTGCTAGAAAATTCCACCCAGGCACTTTCAATTTCTTCTTTCAATTTGTCAACATTGGCACGTTTATACAAAAAGATTTTCCTTGGTCTCATTTTCAGTCGAGGAACTTTTAGGTTTAGGTCAGTGATAATACAATCGTGGTCACTCATGCCTGCGTGTATTGTTGTTTTGTGAATTAAAGCTGGGCATGTTGTAAAAACAAGATCTAGGATGTTTGATCCCCTGGTGGGTTCAGAGATGTGATGGCTCAAAGCCAGATCTACCATCGCCTGGTTTACTTGCATACCGTATTAAGGATTAGGTTTGATGGTAAATTTGTTCTCACGCTCCTGAGTGTCCCAGTTAATGTGAAGCAGGTTAAAATCTCCAGTTAGCAATACATTAGGTAACTTGTTGGTTGATGTCAGATTATATATTTCGTCGTCCAATTTTATTATTGGATCCAGGTCGTTTGTTGGCTTTCTGTAGAAACAGCTATTAAGCAACAGCTTACCCAGTCCCACGATCTGAATTTTACACCACACAGCTTCCAGTTCGGGTATTACGATTCACGGTCATCTCAAAGGCAATGATGTTTTTCTTTACGGCAATCAAGACCCCTCCACCAGGCATTTCGTGGTCGGGCCTACCGTTTCAACAAAACTGTGAGGCGAATAGTAGAGAGTGCACAAGGCTCTGATCAGGATCCATGTAAGCATAGACTGAATTCATATTAAAAATACTTAAGTCGAAAATACTGTGCATAGTTTCAAGTGTATTTTTAGAGGATAGATTATCATCAAGGAGGTTGTTAAAGCGTTGATGAACAGAGGTAATGTCTTTGTAATTCGCCCTTGTCACATATTGTTCCGGGAGACCAAAAAAGCTTTGTTTTACCACGCCAAGCCTCGCCCCTACAGTTTCGACTGCGAGGCTTGGCGTGGTAAAACAAAGCTTTTTTTGGTCTCCCGGGACAATATGGCCGCCGCGTGACAAGAGCGAATACGGTAGTTGTGATAACAATAGTTTGTTTTCCCTCGAGAGGGCATTTGTTGATTTTCGGTTCGAAACCATAGCATCGAATGGAAATCAAACAGTTGTCATCTAATTAGCTCGGTCAATAACTAATATTATGCTGTTTGTATTTTATGTACTTAGCTTTGCTGAGGATAGTCTTGATTCTCGCTTTGATAAAGAGCATTTAATTCCTCCATTGATTTAATTTTATAGTACATAGTCTCTTGACTCACTTGACTTTCGAAGCAGGACTTTGAAGTTTTTGGTCCAACGACATTGGTATTGATGCTCGAATTCAAATTTGTTGGCTTCAGCTAGATGCTGCGGTTTAGGTGGCAAGTGATCTTAAATCCTTGTTTGAGCCAGAGAAATATCCGAACCCATGCCTAGGATGGTTGTGGAGATATTAGCCAGATCTCCTTGCCGGTGGCACATCACTTAATAATAATAATAATAATAATAATAATAATAAATATTTTAAGAGGAGGCTTCCAATCATCCGAAGGTGGTTTTCAGGAGGGTCCTCTAGAAAAAAAGGTGAGAAAAACATTAAAACTAAGACTGCAAACTAAGACTAAAAACTAGGAACTAAGATTAAAAGTACTAACTAGAGATAAAAATGGCTCAATAAAAACTGTTTCAGTTTAAGTTTAAAAATTGTTTTTGGCATCAGTCTCTTGAGCTCACTCGGCAGTAAGGTCCAATCGTTAATTGCTTTATAATACGTTTGGCTTCTGCCCCATTCTGTTCTTGGTCTGCTAACTTTGGGCATATAACCATTTCGGGTATTATAACCGTGTCGTTGGCTCATTGTAGAACTGAACACATCGAGATGTTCAGGGATCTCACCCTTCAATGCATCTTACAAGACAACATTGATGACCGAAACGCCTCGAGTTGTAAGGCCTAGCTGATCTCCCCAGACAGTATCTGCATAATCGATATGTGGTAGGACAAGGCCATTAAAATATACCGTCGAACTTCTCTTGTCGAGAATGTGATAGATTCGATTAAAATCTGAGAGGCGATGCCCTAATTTTTGTAAGAGGCTATTGATATGTATCTTCCATTTCCATTTCTCATCCAGCACTACCCCTAGATAATTAAAAGATGAAAGACGATTTACTTGTCCTTCATCAGTAAGAAACTGGAAGTTATCAAATTGCGACAACATTGTTTTGCTTCCTGACAGCATCAATTTAGTCTTCTTCACATTTTAAAAGTGTTCATTGTTGTCGATATACCAGCTGGAGATTAGGTTAAAATCATATCGAAGGGCATCATTAAGTTCTTGGGGTGTCGATGCAGCAACCATAAGAACAGCGTCATCTGCATACAATATCAATTTACTACCTCCTTACAGCAGTTGATAAGCTGTTGATGTACACGTTGAATAGAAGGGGACTTAAAATACTCCCTTGTGGCACACCAAGGTCGACATGGTGAGTCTCTGATACTTTCTAAAACTTTACTTAGTACTGGCAACACCGACATAGGCCTATAGTTTTCCACCAAGAGTTTGTCTTCAGCTTTATACAAAGGCGTTACACAAGCGACCTTCCACAAGGCAGGGACAGTTCTATCTGCAATAGATTTATTAGTGAGATATGTTATTGAGGGAGCGAGCTCCTCTTTAGCGTCTCTCAGTAACCTTACCGGTATTTTGTCCAGTCCAGCTGCCTTGTTGACTTTCAATGAATGTAAAATCTTTGAAACAACCTTAGGACTGCCGCATTGAAGTTCGCGTAAATTTCGTCAGTTTGGATAACAGATTCGACGGCCTTGGGTTCAGATATGATATGTTTCCCATCTTGCACTTGAAATTTCAAGTTTTCTTTCTTATTTCCCACAACTGAATTCAATGTGCGGCACATCTCCTAAGGGCCCTGGGCAGATTCAAATAATTTCTTATAATACAAAGCTTCAGCCGCCTTGATTTTAAAAAAGTTAAAAAAAAAAAACCCTGCGATAACTGTCCCACTTTTCTTCTCCACCTCCTCAACTTTTAGCAACCTTAATCGCTTTTAGCTATCATTTCTTTCAATTCCTTTGTGAATCCGTGGTTTTATTGCACGCTTCATTCTCAGCGCAGGTACGTGAGGATTAGCAACATCGACAAAGAGAGTGTTCCAAGCAGAAACGGCATCATTTACATCATCAAAAGATTCAACAACACTCCAGGGAATACCGGCCACCTCATTGCGGAATTGTTCTTTGTTGTAGCGCTTGACCTCATTTCGCGAATTTCCGCATGGGCCTTGCAAACACCAGCTTTTTTGACAGCGAAAACAACAGAATGGTCACTGGCTGCAAACTCTTGTACCCCAGATGAGTGCTCTCTTATGCGTTTAGGCTCCTTGACAAGTTGACTCAAGCTGTAAAATCTGGTTGCATGCATCAGGCTTTGCGTATATTTACAGGGTTTTGATGCAATAACAGGGACTTTAAGATAGTATTCGACGTTAGACTGAGACGGTTGGATGATTGTCATGTCACGCAAAACCCCCCGTGACATTTGACCGTCGTGCTCCTAGGACGGCATGTTTTTGCGGGCTTTCTCGTCGTGGAATCTACGGTGAAAACGGTAAGAATTCAGCCATTCTTATTCGCACTATTTTAGCTTTTTTCTTTATTATGAATTGAAAACTGATTACCCAATGGGCTAAATGTGCATTTGGTTTTATCCATCGGTGACATGACAAAATCTAGTGAAAATTCTAAGTTCATTCATAAGACATCACTCGGCCACATGGCGGCTCAAACCAAAATTTGCATGTTTTCAATGTAGCGTTATCCATAATCCACCATGAGACAGGAGGAAGAAAAGGAAGGTAAAAGAGATAATTGAGCCGCATTTTTTGTTTATGAGCCAATTCCCCGTAGCGGTTGTTGTGTATGTCATGTGCTAGGCAGCCATGTTTGCAAAACTGAATATTTAATAATGCCATGCATACATAACATCTTCCCTTTTCTGGGCCAAAACAAAGAAAATTACAATAATAACAATAACAAAACAAGATCAACAAAGGTCCACAGAATTCCAAATGTCACTGTGTATAATGCAAATAAAGTTCATCAGCAACAAAGTTCCACAGATTCCAAATGTCTTTGATTCAATGTTCCATAAGCAAAGTTCAACGAAGTTGTCACTCTTACCTGATAAGAAATCTACTGTACAAAATCCTTGAGATACTGGGGGGGGGGGGGTTAACCTGTCGTCCTGATCTGGTCTTGACTACTGGCTGGTCTGATATCGCAACTGTAGCTGGTTCACATGGAGCTGATGGTTGATCACCACCTGTTGCATCGGTGGACCTGGATTGAGGTTGTACTACTTGCTTCTCTGCTACCAATTACTCCATTGCTTGTTGTGTCTATTGAGCAGCCCGTTGGTCGCGTATTCAAGAATGGCATGCCTGAACAACATATGATCTTGGTGATGGATGTCTGTACAATACTGTTGCAGCTTGCCAGTGTTTTCTATGCTGCATTCTGACAACATAATATGACAGACATTGCGGTATAGAGGTACCACCACTTCACACTGGTACCTCTATACCGCAATGTCTGTCATATTGCTATTTTTCTTTCTCTTTCCTTTTTTCCCAGATGTGCCTTATTTCTGATGCACCTGGTGGCCTGAGAAGTGCTGTGGTGGTAGGCAGGCTTGTCTTTAGTCTGCGTCCCATCAGAAGTTGCGCTGGGGATAAATGGGTTCCTTCTAGTGGCGTGTTTCGGTAGTTTAGAAGGGCTCGATATGGATCTGCACCTTTCTTGAGAAATGTTTTTACGGTCTCCACTGGTCTTTCCACTTCACCATTTGCTTGTGGATAGTGTGGGCTTGATGTGGTATGTATAAACTCGTATGACTGCACAAATCCCTTGAAGTCAAAGCTTGCAAACTGAGATCCGTTGTCACTTATCAGCTCATCTGGTAGTCCATGTCTTGAAAACTGACTCCTTAGGTAACTTGTTGTGGTGCCACTGGTGAGGATATCCAGCTTGTCCACTTCGATCCACGCACAATAAATAGCTATGACCATCGCCTATCTTTGCCGATAGCCCATCTGGTATTTCGGGCATAATCACTGGCTCTATGGCGTGTGCTCTTTGATGCTGGCTGCACTTGTAACACTTGGACACCCGTTCTTCTATTTGAGTCGCCATTCCGGGCCAGAAGATTACATCACGAGCGCCTTGTTTACTCTTGACTATTCCTTGGTGTGATTCGTGTATTTTCTCCAGCATCAAGGGACGGAGTGCCTGTGGGACAATCAGCTTTTGCCCTTTAAATAGCAGACCGTCAATACATGAAATCTCGTCTCGGAATGTCCAGTATTGTCTGATCTCTACTGATACTTCAGCTTTTGAGTTTGGCCACCCTTCTAATACGGCATCTTGCAGTGCTTGCATCTCTGGATCGTTGGCGGTAGCATTCTGAAATTCAAGTGTGTTGTCAAGTTCACTTCATTGACCTCTAGGTCTGGCACCAGAGCCTCATTTGTGTCAGGTAGGAATGTTCTGCTTAATGCATCAGCAAGGAACATCTCTGTTCCTGGTTTGTATCCGACTTTCAGATCATAACGTTGTAAAGACAGCATCATTTTCTGAAGACGGAGGGGTGCTTGGCTTGACTGGACCGTAACTGGCTTGCCATAGACATACTGGTGGAATTTTTGTGTTCCAAACACAATTGCTAAGGTTCCCTTTTCAATTTGTGCGTACCTCTGCTAGGGTAGGCGTTAACGCTCTTGATGCGTAGGCTATTGGCTGATCGCCCTGAAGTAATACAGCACCAAGTCCCTTTGAGCTGGCATCCACTGACAGTGTGACGGGTTTGGCAGGATCGTAATAGCCAAGTACTGGTGTATTTGAAGCCATTGATTTGAGGTTTTGAAAGCTTTGTTCTTGCTGGGTTTCCCAGTGCCATGCAACTTCCTTCTCAAGGCGTTTTCTGAGTGGGGCACTCTTTTCAGCCAGGTTTGGGATGAACTTGGCCAGATACTGCATGAATCCTAAGAATGTTCTCAGTTCCTTTGTGTTCTGCGGCTGTTGCATTTCCTTAACAGCACGGACTCTCTCTGGGTCACGTATGAGACCATCTTTAGTAAGCAGTTGTCCTATGTACGGTACAGCATCCTTTCTGATGTGGATTTACTTCTCGGGCTCTGTTCAACACTTGTCGAAGCCGTGTGTGATGTTCCTCAACGTCTCGTCCCCAGACTAGTATGTCATCCACTATGACCTCTGCTCCTTCAACGTCCAACGATGGTGGACATGGACTTCTGGAACACTTCGGATGCTGATTTTATACCAAATGGGAGCCTTGTAAATCGGTATCTCCCAAAAGGAGAGTTGAAGGTGCAGAGCTTGGAGCTGGCTTCGTTCAATTTGATCTGCGAAAACCCTGATTTCGCATCCAGTGTGGAGAACACTTTGGCTCCTGGAATTTCTGCTACAACTTCTTCAATCGTTTTCAAGGGATAGTGTTCACGTTTGATTGCCTCGTTGCGATCTCGAGGGTCAATACAAATTCTGATTTTTGAGGGTTTCACAATTGTGACCATGCTGCTGACCCAGTCAGTCGGCTCAGTCTGTCTTACAATGACTCCGGCTTCTTCCATGCAATCCAATTCTTCTTTTATCTTGCCTTTGAGTAAAACTGGAACTTTTCTAGGAGGGTGCACGATGGGTGGTACTGTACTGTCAATCTTGATTCCATGTTCTCCAGGTAGGCCCCCCAATCCTCTGAAAACATCAGGATACTCTTGAAGTATGTCAGAGAGAGCGGGTTGTTGTGTGTCTGCAGTGTTCGACTGGTTTTCCAAGATGTCGTCATGTGCTGGTGGACTGTTAGCCTCTTCCTGTTGGTTTTGCTGTGCTTGTCCAGGCGAAGAGTTAACTGTGTGTGTCCTATGGACCAGTCCCATCTCTTTGGAGGTGCTTGCACTGAGTACCGGTGGCACTTTCAGATCGAGATCGACAATGTAAAACTTCACTTGGTACTGTTTGCCTTTATGTTCACATGGTAGGGTTGTGACTCCTCTTACATCAAGTGCGTGACCAGAATAGGACTTCAGCTGTGCAGCTGTCTTTCTAAACTCTGCTTTCATTCCTATCTGATGGAACGTTTGAAGTGACATCACATTGCAACGTGCACCTGTATCTATCTGAAATTTGACCACTTTCTGATGAATCTTGATTTCCTCACACCACTCACTTATGTCCACTGCATTTACAGTCTCTATACAGCCTACATACAAGTCGTCCTCACTGCTACTTTCATGGACACAGTGTACATCCTTTGGGTACTTGCTTCTACAGACTCTTGGAAAATGATTTAGCTTATTGCATTTCTCACATCTTCGTCCTTGCGCTGGACATTCACCACTCTTTTCATGTTCTAGTCCACATTTGGTGCATTCTACTGATTTTGTTTTCGATTCAATGCTGAAGCGTTTAGTGCGATCGCCCCGTTTCTTCTGTCTGGGTTCCACTGTGTGTACTTTGGGATCCTCACCAGCCATGGTCTGTAGTTGGGCGCAAGAAATTTCTTGGGTTCTTACGATGTCTATGGCGTGTTCTAGGGTCAAGTCGGACCCTTCTTGAATCAGTTTTTCTCGAGCTTTCTGTGAAAGACATCCAATTACAACCCGGTCTCTGACCATCTCATCTGGATCCTTGTATCCGCAGTCTTTCACGGGTAACTGCAGGTCTGTTAGGAACTGGACGAACGATTCGCCTTCTTGTTGTATTTTGTTGTGAAATTTGCATCGCGCGAAGACCTGATTCGATTTTAGCTTTACGTAAGCTTCAAATTTGCCGTAATACGTTTGGAGCTTCTTCTTGTCGTCGGCGCTGAGAGTCCAGGTATTGTAAATATCCGGCCCTTTTCACCTACCCAGATCATCAGAGAGTTGCAGAACTGCTCTCCGCTCTTGGTTTTCAACGGACTTCCAAACCTAAATTCGCAATGCTGTGTGAACGATCTCCAAGCTCCCGGTAGGTCGCCACTTGACCAATCCATTTTCGGTGTATTTGCTGAGGACATGCCTTCCATACCGCTTCTTTATGTCGGCGAGTGTTATATCGATCTTCGTTCAGTGATGGTTTCTTTCGATGGCTTTCTTTTCAGGCTTGAATTTTAGGACTTACCTCTGACGCCATGTTGTGTATGTCATGTGCTAAGCAGCCATGTTTGTAAAACTGAATATTTAATAAGTACCCACAATGCCATGCATACATAACAGCGGTATGAAACGATTTTGATTACATGTAATTTCAGATGTGTTGTCTTTCAGAGGAATTTCAGTCGGTCTACCTTCGAAAACTAGCTAGCTAGTTTGTTGTTCTTCTGATTTTCACTTGTTGTTATCATGGCTAGAAATTTTTGAACACTACTTGCCGTGTTAGCCAAGTCAAACAAATAAAATGCCCTTGTTGGACATTAGTTTCGGCCGCTGCTTTTGTCTGTACGAAAACTTCCTCTTATCAAGATAAAAACTTATTTATCTCCATTTCATTTTAGGGCACCGACATCAAAATACCGACAGGGATATCCCTACCGTCTAAGCAGAGTGCAAAATTCCTCTATACCATCATATCGCAAACGGTACTCTGAGGGCATATGAATCTTGCTTGAACTTGCAAAGCATAGGCTACAATGAGAGTGTCGTCTTTCTCTAGTGTGAACTCGGATTTACACTCGCTAGAATCCAAAGAATCTAAACAAAATGGTTCAAATTCCTAATAAGGATAAAGAGGATTCACTGATTCGTATTCATGGTATAAAATAAGAAATTCCTCCTCGCTTATTGAACCTTCTGCAAACGAAATGACAAGAGAATTTCTCGCCTCTTCAACAGACATGTTTTTTTCACCGTCTCGGTTGCGTTGGTCGTATCTTCAGTTTAAAATTTTCGCGCCTTTCTACTATCTTAGGTCCCTAACATCAGCTTTGAAATAGCCCATCATAATAATATCCTTACACGTTTCATCTGCCAGTTTATCAAGGACATCTTGCTTAAAGCTTAAAAGAAACTTCAGGATTCATAATTGGCGGCTTGTACATCACCCCAAAGATAGTGTTCCTAGCTTTATTTGGGCAGATTTCCACACACACCATTTCAAGAGATTCGCATTCCAGGTCTTTTCGCCTCCTACTGGGCCATTTACAATCACTGCACAGCCACCTCCATTTCGATTCCTATCCTTTCTATAGCAGACATAACCGGAAGGACACACTTGGCCATCAGGGATAGTACAATCCAGACGCGATTCAATAACTGCAAATACGTCAAACACTGTTTTCTCGAGTAACACATCCACGTCAGCAAAATGACCTGGCAATGTAACTACGCAAATTTCATTCCTCTTTTGTTTAGACCGGGATTCTTTTGCGTATACGTGTATTTGCTTCACTTTCGTCTCTCTCGTCGAAATTACGTGTTTTGCTTACATTGCAGACAGGTGTATCCAAGCTTGGAAATAAACAACCCATACATTCCCAAGCCATAGAGGCATTACACAGTTGACTATACTAGGTAGTTTTCATGTTGATGCATTTGGCGTGAAACCAGCCATCACAGGAATCGCACTGAGTAGCCTTCTGGTTTTTCCTGCATCCTTTAGAGCACACGGTACACAGATCTTTTGCAGGGTCAGGATTTGTCATAATATCACCAGACAGCAGTACAATGTAGGCAGCACAAAAAGTGATGTTTCCAACTTTCATCAGTGCCAGCTATGCAGTTCAAACATGGCGACAAATGCGATTGCCATTCGTACGTACGCACTAAACCAGAATTTCGAGTTGGGAAGTGCTTCACATCAAGCCGCTGAGGCAGCAGGAACTAGAACTTTGTGCAGAAGAGCAGAGACAACAGCGACTCTTTCAAGAACACCTGCTTGCACAACAGCAGCCACTCGATATGTAAACAATGCTTGCTTCGTTATCAATCTTCACAGACAGCTTTTGAGAGCCTAGAATAATGGTGAGTGAAAGCCAAACTAATAAAGCGGAGCTCCCCAGTTCTTTCCTTATTGTATGGCATTTACAGATAAAATAAAATCAATGCCAGGACTCGAGCCACCACTCTATCAAGGACTTCTGTTATGGTGATTATAGTTTTTACTGTTTTGCTGCAGAGCCACAGCCACCATTCAAACATGTGCTAACGTACATTTTCGATTTATCATCGGCCTTTGCCACGTTGGATCAAGGGACTACATGACTAAAAGCATAAACGATTTTACTTCATCACTGTTTAATTACATCCGATTACATTTCAATACAAATGGTGTAAATCTGTAAACCATAGATTAACAGTCGCAGTGTCTCACTTTTAAATCCAACATCACAACCGGTTATGTGCTTTGGCTGAGTCATAAATTTTCTAACATGTATCGTTGAAATTTTAACCTCAATGCAACAAACTGAAATATTCCACAACAAAACAAAATGGTAAAACCCCAAAGTTGGTACTCTTCGACTCCACCCAAAAATGAATAAAAGTACTTTGTTCGCCTTGTTTTGACTATTTTATGGCGTCACTTTTGTGATCTATAAGAGTAAAGACGATAGAAAACTGCCGTCTGTGTCCTTTGTACAATAGCACCGAAAAACATTAAAGCGAAAATGACTTTAACTTTTCGTTGTGAAAAGAGGCTGCGGCACGATAAGCCATGAATCAACTCAGGTGATCAACTGCAAATGGTTTTATTCTTGGTTTTGATTAACTACAAATATTGCAAACTACAAACGTTGACTGCAAGTCGTGGGCGGTATTATTTTTTACATCACTGTTAATGATAACATCTGATTGGCAATGACAACAGACAAACAAATTGGTTTCAGAAAAATATTTGTCAATGAACATTGAATTAACTCTTTTCCATTGCCCGGTTTTGGCCGGTTTTTGACAGATTTTGAGTGTAAGAAATCAACACGATCTCATCACTCCTTATTTGGTGTTACCACGGAGGGTTTTGCTGATCTAAGAGGCTGTTTACATGGAGGTAGGAAGATCCTAGCACTAGGAAGATCTTAGAAGGCGAAACAACTTTTCGTTTGGTTTACATGCAGAAATTTCTGTCTAGGTGGAAGTGGAGAATGAAAGCAAGATTGTCGACCTTTGGCAGCTGAATACCGTGAACACCCGGCCGCCGCCATGTTTGTTTTTTTGTCCCTAGTACCAGGATCTTCCTAGGTCATAGCTAGGAAGATCCTAGCACTAGGAACATCACATACATACATACATACATACATGCTGTTGCCATGAAAGCCTATTATCGATAGTAAGCCCAAGGCATTTACTTGATACCTTGTATTCAAATAAACTATTGCCGTATCTCAAACAAGGCAGGGGGCCAACAAAGGTCTGATTAGAAATTATCATAGCTTCAGATCTAAATTCATGAATTACAAGTCTGTTTGACAGTGACGTTTCACTGTTTGACGAAGTGTGGACTTGGTCCAGTATAGATTGCAGTGTTGGAATGATGTCATCAATGTTCTCGCCAAGGGTGTAGATCATCGTACCGTCCTCAAATAGATACAATTCCCCGTGTGTTATTGATTTTGCAAGATCATTAACAAATATCGAGAATAATTTAGGCCCTAAAATTGAGCCTTGAGGTACCCCAAACCTGACTTTTTTTAGTTCAGACTTATTTCCTGAAATTTGGACGAACTGCTGACGCCTAGACAAGTAGTCGGTAAGCCATGAGAACAGATCACCAGAAATACCAGTTGCTTTTAATTTTTCCAATAAAATGGTGTGGTTGACAGTGTCAAAGGCTTTTCTGAAATCTATGAACAGGACACCCACTTTTAGGCTATTATCCAGGGCAGTTTTCCATGTTTCTGTTAGGTGGAGCAACAGTAGAGTAGTTCTATCGAAATCCCCATTGCCTTTGACTTAATAAGCCATGTAACTCCAGGTGGTTACTTAAGGTGTCACAGACAACATCTTCTAGAACCTTTCCTGGAATGCTGAGGAGGGATATAGGTCTGTAGTTGTTAACATCGGTTGGTGGGCCCTTCTTAAAGATGGGGTTAACCCGTGACAGTTTCCATTTCGAAGGGAAGATGAATCACTCAGGCTCCTGTTAAAAACCGGTAAGAGACTGTGAATAACAGAGTCGCCAACCAGGGATAGGACTCT
>OX419344.1:14852275-14857275 GCA_948470475.1 Galaxea fascicularis
TAGCTACTTGTAGTTAATGGTAGCATGTCTTGTTCTAGCTAATAAAGGCCATTCACAGAGTACATTCACTCGAACAAAGCATCAACTCAAATCCACACAACCAGTAGTTATGACTTCTCGCAATAAGCCTTTCTCCGTCTCCGAGAGCCAGTCGGTATTGCGTTTATGTAACAATTTCAGAAATCAAATGAGGGTAGGCGGTATTCGCGTGACTCGGCCTCTCTAATACCTTTTGTGCGCGCCTGGCGCAGGTTTAGCGCACGAGTGGGCACGTCACCCGAAATAAAGAGAAAATCTATACAGTTAAAAAAGGTACCAAAGGACGTTTAATACAACAAAGACAATTTTAACTACTTGAAACTACTCTTTTCCTCATAAGGTCAAAGCCGTGGAATGGTAACATATTGCTTAACAGATCCTCTGACAAGGACGCAACAACTCCGTTTCGTTGTTTTATCAGTTGTTTTCCGTCCTCTAGACAGAACAGAAGCACGTTCCAATCAAGTATACATGCAGTTCAGCATTTACCATCCTGAAAGATAAACAAACTATTACTTGGCTAACCTGAAGGCTGGAAAGGGAATGTTCAGGGCAGATAAAATTGTTCTTTGTTACTTTTATGTAAGCATGACATGCTAAGAAAAAAATACTGTGGTATCAAATGTTAATCATGAAAATTCGAGTGGAATATAAATTTCCTTGCTGTTTGTAAAATAATAATTTATGTCTTGTTACCATTTAATTTCCTATTTTTTTGTGCCGGGTTTATGCAATGTCTGCCATTAGAGGAAAAAGGCCGAAGGCTCCCGAAAGGAGGCCTGGCTCGCCCGAGAACTGTTGGCAGAAAATTGACACAACCTCGTGGTAGCCAACACGTAGCTTTCAGCTGTATGTGACCGTCTAAAAAATAAGTACTTAAATCCATCGACTTAGAATCTGAGTCGAAAAATCTTTATTCACCGACAGCCCAACTGGCTCCACCGATGCGAAAGCTATGCGGCTCACAAAAACGAAGGTCACCATTAAGTTTTTCCGTTAAAACTCATCTTCAAATAATTGATCCTCGAACTAAACCTAACCTAAAACGTATGTAATATCTATTGAGTCTTATCGAAACGCATAGATAACAAAAGGGGCGGGCTATGTTAACATCGTATAATAAGGGGCCCTGGCCATCCGACTCGACCATGAATCGAAGTTAGAGACACTTGAGTAAGTTGGGTGCAAAAGTGTTCCGAAATCAATCTACTTGTTTTCACAAATGTTGGATTTAATTTTGTCAGGAATTCGGGACGGCGATAGAAACCGACTGCAATTTGGCGATCAGCAAGCGTAGGGTACAGTTTTAAAGACACTATCGTGAACACAGCTCACCAGTAACGTCCTTTATCGTGCTTGCCACTGACTCCTGTACAGCTGGGATAGACTGATCAAAGTTATGTCTTTCGGGGGGCACAAAACGCGATGCCTTGAGGTCTGTAGCCACTGCGCTCGGAGAGGCAACAGCCGCAACAGTTTGGAGAGATGCGTAGGCTTCCTTGACTACCGTATCACCTAATAGTGGAGTTCGCTCCGGTTGACTCAGTTGACTCCTGCCTCGAACGTTGGATGTCTTGGACAGAGTTTTTCTTTGTTTTATCTTGGGAGGAGCAGGCGCTGATTGAAGGGGGCGCTTGGGTGCGCGACTAATCGACCTGAAAAGCGAAAAGAAGAAACATTTCCAGCTAGGATTTTCAGATTTATCAAACATCTGGGAACAAATTATTATAGTCTTATAGCAGAAGCTGAATGTAACCATTGTGTCCCAGCATGAAAGACCTTGCGTGGCCAAAGTACAACCAGCAAAACACGTGGGTAAAGACCAGACAATCATGTTTATCATGCATTTTCCGATTGGCCGAAAGCGTCCAGTGAATTTTCGCGCCTGTGAGCATCTAGCTGCAGATTATATAAAAATCCTGTGAAGGACACTCAAGGTCACGTCAAGTATGACCGCGGTGCATGCTTCATAAGGATAATCATGTCAAGTTTGCCTGCTTTGTGTGGCTTGCCGTCGGTGGAGAAGCGAAATGACGTCCAGGTTTGCAAGAAAATGTTTACTGTCGTGCAAATTTTCAATGATCAATGAAACAGTTATTGGATGAGGTTTTTGTTAACCCAAGACAATCAAGGTCCCGGTTAGTAGAGTTGTCAGCCTCAGCCGATAACTCTTACCAAGACCTTGATTATTCTGATCTATTCTGATCTATTTTTGGATTCTCATCCAATAATTGTTTATAAGCAAGACGCCGCAAGGAAGGGACGTTTTATAACTGTCGCATGTGATGATAGCAGCATCACATGCAGCATGGCGAGGTCACGGGTTCAAGCCCCGTTGAAGTCCTGAATTTTTTTTCAGGCTTCTCAATTGCGATCATAACTGCGACGATAAGCCCACCATTTCATTGTAATGGGTTACTTCCCGAGCAAACTTGGCTTGCTTGATGATTTGGCACCCCATGATATGTTGGACGTGCTATTGGTTGTGCGAAATGTGCATCTAGCTGTCTCTATTTTATACCCCGCCGTTACTGGCCCTACACAGGTGCAGGAGCGGATCCAGGGTTTTTTAATGGGGGGTGGCTGATACAGTCTGCCACAAAACTAAACTATATTTTTTGGGACCCATGCATGTATTTCCTTTTTTTCACGCATTAGATTTTTATGGTGGGCTTCTCCGAAGGGGGTGGCTAGCCACCCAATCCACCCCCCCCCCCTGGATCCGCCCCTGCCTGGGTTCTAAACGCGATACAGTGAGATCAACGTTGCGGCCATCAACGCCATTAAGAATAGCTTTGGCTGACTGAGACGAATTCGGGTGGTTTTTTTGTCATGGTCACGGTCCGCGTGCAAATAGGGTTTAAGACGGCGAACAAAGGAGTGGCCTAAAATGAGATCTGTAGGATAAGCGAGCTCGATGAAGATGAATAAAACGTAAAGGAAAGTAGGAATATGAAGAAAGGAAATGGTGTACTCAAGGCGGTGGTGGCAGCTGAGCCCGTGGATCACTTGTAGTGTGCAGTGAGTCAGGTCCGAAGACTGAGACGACGAACACCAGAAAGTTCGTAACTACTGTCAAGCTATTGTGAGGTCGGTCACTGATGGTCTTGTGATTACTGCTCGACTTGTTATAATTAAATATTTTATTACAATTCATCAAACATTTTCGCTCGTACTAAACGCATCACGTGACTCAATATGCCCCAGCTACTTCCATGCTGCGAAACATTATTACTCGAAGGATAATAAACACAATAGCCTCCATTTGGCTTTAAAAATATGCTCAGATAATTGTCCTTGGACATGATCAGTTCCTCGAAGCTGACAGTTGCTTCTCGCATCTGATAACATCCGCGGACAATTATCTGATCACATTTTCACGCCAAATGAAGAATATTGTTTAAATATAGAAGTATCTCATTTGGTTTTATTTTCTTAAAGAAATATGAAGGGAAATATGAAGGGTCCGTATGACAGCATCTGCTCCGGCGCACTTAGCCTTCTGTTAGGAATCACTGGCTCCTAAGAGGAAATAGATTGTTTGTTTAAAATTTCAATCTTGAAACACTTTGTAGGATTGTATTGTTTTCGTTAATGCCAAGTCGTGTAGTACAGCGAAGTTGTTTAAACAGATACAAATTTGCATAAGCCAGTTGAAAGTTGATCTGTCGAATATTGGCATTGATAGGTAGGTCACTAAAGACTAAAATGTGATCGGCCTTAACTAGCTTTTAAGACGGAAAAATTCCAAAGTATAGACTTACTTTAAACCCATTGTTTCCTTTACTTTTGTAAAGTGAGGAAAACAATTCTGAATACTACATTCGGCTGAATTGGCATTGTCACGAACGACTTGAAATGACCAAACGACGAACGTGAGCGGGGGACGGCAAGTTTTTTCTTTCGCGTTCTTTGCTTTAAAACCGTTCACAGTAATTTAGACCCTGGACAGCTCGCCAGCATTTATCACGTTAAACAAATTGGAATAATCGCGACAGAGTTAAGAAAACGAGAAGTTATATTTTGAAATGCCGTTTTCGTTGCCGTCGTCGTCGTCGTCGTTGCTTAATTAAGCTTCCTATTGTCTTCTTGTAGCGGCATTGTTCGAGCAGACAACAATACATACTATTCACATGCAAATAAGTGACGGGGTATTCTGCAGTGTAGCTTGTGACGAAGTGAAGCGCAATCGCCGCAATATTTTTGGTCGACCAATAACATAGCGACTTTGTTGACTAATCAGGTCAATAATGGGAGCACTGAAACCATGTACTGACGTTACAAAAATCACTTGACTCAACCATCACTCAGGTTGTCGAGAAGTCAATCCGTGTCATGTCCTGGACTTGAAATCTTGAAATCGTGCTTCACCTAGTCAACACAAGGCTCCTGGGTTTGAATCATTTACAACTGAGATTTTGGTTGAAATAAATCGGTCATGAGTAAAAAAGAATCTAAACATCCTTGAGAAGAATTCAACACTAAAAGCGAACCAGTGGCTCTTTTCGTTCAGTTGGACTGTTCTGTGTGCTTCAGTACCAGCAAACTTTCCCCGTCAAATAGAAAGACGTCTTCAATCAAGGCGAAGATTCCCTCTTTCAATTCCCAACTTGCAATTAGTACATTAGTGTATATAGCAAAAGACTTACGTGATGGCGCGAGAAGCCAAATGAAAATTTAGTGAAAATGGAAGCTTAGAGTACCCACGAAGAACGCCATTTGTTCCTGAAATTTTCCAGAAAAGCTTGGCGTTAACTTTGGTTTCAATCGGCTGAACCGGACGTGAAGTGCCGCTCGACTGGAAATAACAAATTATTTATGCAACAAAGTAACCTAGCATCCTACGCAGGCCTTCTTTGGGGACGAAAGATTGCGTGACGATAAATTATCTATGCAACAAAGTAACCTAGCATCCTACGCAGGCCTTCTTTGGGGACGAAAGATTGCGTGACGAGCCAAAA
>OX419344.1:14862275-14864775 GCA_948470475.1 Galaxea fascicularis
GCAAGTTAAATCATTTCGAAGCCGTATGCAGGTCTAAAGGAAAGGGAGAAAGCAGAAACACACGCCATCCCACAGTAAACAAAGTGAGTGAGGAAGAATCGAGTGACGAAGGTGAAGTGTATACCTTCTCTCTGAGCACACAATCCTTGAAGGATCAGCCCCTCTTCACGATCAAGGTGCACGACACGCCAGTAACAGTTATGGCCGACTCTGGAGCAAGTATCAATATTCTGGATGAGAAAGAATATCACAGGCTACCCAATCGTCCCAAGCTTGAACCGAGCAGTGTGAAGATTTATGGCTACCAATCAACGGTTCCCCTTCGCATTCTAGGAAAATTTAGTACCACATTCGAGTCGAAGACAAAGAAGCTTAACGACAGGCTCTACGTTGTGGAAGGATCCGGTGGCTCTCTACTCAGCTGGAAGACATCGCAACAGCTTAATCTTCTTCAAACGGTTCAGCAGGTGAAAAACGTACCGTCAAAGCCTGAAGCCAAAGCTCCAGCAGATCTGGTAGAGGAATATGACGACTTGTTTCACGGTTTAGGCAAGCTTAAGAACTATCAGATCAAGCTGCATATCGATGAGGACATACCGCCCGTTGCGCAGCCGCACAGAAGAGTCCCTTTCCATGTTCGCAAGTAGTTAGAGGAACAGCTACGACGCGACGAAGAGCTAGGCGTGATAGAACGTATTGATGGCCCTACACCCTGGGTGTCCCCAATTGTGGTTGCACCGAAACCAAAGTCTCCAGGCAAGGTACGCGTATGTGTAGACATGCGCCAGGCGAACAAGGCGATCAAACGCGAGCGTCATGTCACCCCAACTGTGAAAGAGATGATTGGAGACTTAAACGGAGCGAGAGTATTCAGTAAATTAGACCTCAGTCAAGGTTACAATCAACTCGAGTTAGCACCCGAATCCAGGTATATCACCACCTTCAGCAGTCATATGGGTCTTATGCGTTACAAGCGTCTCAACTTTGGGATATCAAGCGCCGCTGAAATATTCCAGAACGTGATTCGTGAAACGCTGGATGGCATTGAAGGCGCGATCAACATCAGTGATGACATCTTGGTATTTGGCAAGACACACGAGGAACACAACCAGAACCTGGAAGCAGTATTCCGGCGGTTGAGAGAGAAAGGCCTGACTCTCAACAAGAGCAAGTGTGAGTACAGCAAAGACGAGCTGGAATTCTTTGGTTACGTGTTCTCTAAAGACGGCATATCGCCAGATCCAAAGAAAGTTGAAGACGTGGTCAATCTTCAGACACCATCGACAGCGTCAGAGGTGCGCAGCCTGCTGGGAATGACAAATTACTGTTCAAGGTTCATCCCGGACTATGCCACCAAGACGGAGCCCCTACGAAGGCTTACCCACAAGGACCAACCGTGGTGTTGGACAGCAGAACACGACAATGCTGTTAGCCAGCTGAAAGAAGCACTAGTAAGCGCACCCGTCACCGCCTACTTCGACCCAGAGAAGGAAACGGAGATCTCAGTTGACGCCAGTCCAGTCGGTTTAGCAGCCATCCTCTCGCAAGTGGATCCGAAAAACGAGGAAAGGCACGTTATCACCTACGCAAGCCGCTCTCTGACAGCAACGGAACAACGATACAGCCAGACGGAGCGAGAAGCCCTCGCAATAGTTTGGGCTTGTGAACACCTGTACCTGTACATCTATGGGAAGCCCGTTACGATTTACACCGACCACAAACCCCTAGTATCCATCTACGGCAACCCGACTTCCAAGCCTCCTGCAAGAATCGAAAGGTGGGCGTTAAGACTTCAACCATACCAGATTACAGTCAAGTATCAGAAAGGAGAAGCAAACCCTGCAGACTACCTGTCGAGGCATCCGAAAAAGCATGCAGCCGAGACGAGTCAACAGTAGAAAGTTGCAGAGGAGTACATCAGCTACGTTGCAACTACTTCAACCCCCAAAGCCTTAAAGACACAAGACATTGAGGCAGCCACTCAGAGTGACGAAACCCTTCGAGCCGTAGCAGAGGCTATCGAGAAAGGTAACTGGCACTACGTGGCGAAACGTCCCTGTGTCGACACCGCAGAGTTTCACCTCCTAGAAAAAGTGAAGGATGAGCTTACTGTGAGCGCATCTGGCAACCTCATTTTACGTGGAACCCGCATAGTCATCCCGAAGAGTCTGCAAGATCATGTAGTCAACCTCGCACATGAAGGGCACCAAGGCCTAGTGAAAACTAAATCATTATTGCGCGAGAAAGTTTGGTTCCCCAACATTGACAAGCTGGTGGAAAGCAAGGTGAAATCATGTGATGCATGTTTGGTTACTACTCCTGAATGCAAGAGAGAGCCCCTGCTGATGTCACCACTCCCAGCAGCCCCGTGGAAGGAAGTTAGCGTAGACTTTGCTGAAATCCCGAACAAGGAGTACCTCCTTCTAATAACTGATGACTACTCAAGGTACCCAGTGGTAGAAATAGTAAAGTCGACCTCCGCAGCAACAGTAATACCAAA
>OX419344.1:14869775-14874775 GCA_948470475.1 Galaxea fascicularis
AAATCATATTGCATACACACTACATGACACGCTGTAGATACAAAAAGCTAGCAACTCTCACGTTTACTTGCGATTCTTTAACCTTTTCGTTTTTCTTTTAACGTTGATAGTTTTAAATCAGCCCGTATCTCTTTCGTATCCCGTAAAACCCTCCTGTGTGTGTTAGCTCCAGCTTGACTTTCGGTTTAAACCGACTTGTTTTCTTCAAAAAACAGAAAAAATAAAAATAGTTAAGTATTATTAAAATATTTAAAAGTTCGAGAATATGGAAAGGTCTTCGTAAGTTGTTGTAACGAAACAATCACATTTTACGTTATCTGGACTAGTTTCAGCTCGTCTTATGAAATACAAACCTTCAGCCATGAGATGGTCGTATGGATTCTTCGCGCTACAAATTGAAAGTTTATTCCGTTCGCCAGATCTAATAACAAATACTTCCATGCATGCTAAATATAGGATCTCTGTAATATTGCATGACCTTCTCCTATAGCAACGCCTTAACTCGGATCCTTTACTTATGCCCAGAAGAGAGAAAACATATCGCAGTGATATCGGCATTATGAGAGCATCTATCTTTAAGTGATTTGCTTCTTTTGACAGCACCGAGGAAACTATGTAAAACCTCTACCCATTTTGCTTAGGCAGGAATTTCTAGAAGCTTCATTTTATTTATTTTCAATAGATTTCTTTAAAGGGCAGAACACGTTAGCCCTCTCCCAGACGTCTATTTGTCAAATGCGGTGTCTATGCTGCTTGGGATTCCTTCAGAAAAGCAAGTCCCCGTTGTATTTTGTATCGCGGCTTTTTCTACGTCATACACATGCGGTAGTCTTCGGGGACGAAGCATTAATCTTAGTACCCTGAAAAAGGAGTAACATGGTCGCAAGGCCATGTCAGACTTTATTCAGACAGCACTTTCTAGCTCAACGTTATTAAGGTCACTTACATGTAATGCTCTTTAAATGAATGTCATAAATTTTCCAACCTCTAGTAGAGAATAAGAAGGAGCGAATCGCGCAACTCCTGGCTCTTGCTGGGAGAGGAGAAACAAATGGTGGAGTTGAAAACAAGGAAGTAAGTATCGTGCGCGCGAGGCGACATAACGCGCTTGGGAGGGAATAGACTGCTTCCTTCGCGACTCCCCAGTGTCGGACGCTCCGTGCTCTTTAAAATTCCAACGCTAATCTACAACTCTGTTGACTTTCTCTTGATCAAAGAACACACTTTTTGCTCTTCTTTTAGGTTTTTGTTTGATGTGCCAGACGTGCTATTCCTCGAAATCCTGGAATGACTGCTTAAAGAACAGCCGTCCTGTGAAATGTCCTATTTATGGCAGTCCGTCTGAATCAGTTTGCCTAACAGTGTTAGTTTCAAAGTTGTATAACACAGGCCAACAGGTTAACGAGTTTGCCAAGTCCTGCTGGATAAAGGTATGCCTTCCATTCCGTCTTACCCCATCCAACCCTACTGTGCTCTACTCCACTCTAGTTTAGTCTGGAAACTAGCTTACCCAACTTTATTCTACCCAATCATACCCTATCCTACCCTGCGCAATCCCAATCTCCTCTCCTCTCCTCTCCTCTCCTCTCCTCTCCTCTCCACTCCACTCCACTCCACTCCTCTCTTCTCCACTCTACTCCACTCTACTCCACTCTTCTACACTCTACTCCTCTCCACTCCATTCCACTCCACTCCTCTCCACTCCACTCCACTCCTCTTCACTCCCCTCCACTCTACTCTACTCTTCTCCACTCCACTCCACTCCTCTCCACTCTACTCCACTTTACTCCACTCTTCTCCACTCTACTTCACTCCACTCCACTCCTCTCCACTCTACTCCACTCTTCTCCACTCTACTTCACTCCACTCCACTCCTCTCCACTCTACTCCACTTTACTCCACTCTTCTCCACTCTACTTCACTCCACTCCACTCCTCTCCACTCTACTCCACTCTACCCTTCTCCACTCTACTCCACTCCACTCCACTACACTCTACTCCACTCTACTCTACTCTCCTCTCCACTCCACTCCACTCCACTCCACTCCTCTCCTCTCCACTCTACTCTTCTCCATTCTACTCCACTCCACTCCACTCCTCTCCTCTCCACTCTACTCTACTCTTCTCCACTCTACTCCACTCCTCTCCTCTCCACTCTACTCCACTCTACTCTTCTCCACTCTACTCTACGCTATGCTACTCCACTCCGCTCCACTCTACCCTATGCTACTCTCCTCCACCCTACCCTACCCTATGCTACTCCACTCTACTCGACTCTACTCTACTCTACTTGATTCCACTCTACTCTACTCTACTCTACTTGACTCCACTCTACTCTATGCTACTCTACTCTACTCAATTCCACTGTACTATAGGTCAGCTTTTAGAATACCTGTACGGTAGTCAATGTACATTATCAACTCCTTTGATAAAACTGAATTTTTGTGTACAACTCCCCCACCGACGCAGCATTACAGTTTCTTTAGAAACTACCCTTTTTTCCCATTTGAAGAATATTCTGTTTTTAGCATGTCTACAAAAGTGTTATTTTGGAAAACAATGAAACTCTATAACTATGGAAGCTCGTGTAAACCGAATTGTGGGTATTGCGGGCTTAATCGTAATTTTCTTTCAATTACAGTCCAAGTGCAACAACGAGTATTGCCGTCACGACTCAGACAAAGAAAATGAGCGAGGTGTCATCAAAGCTACTTACTGCGATTTCGACTGCTGTATCGGAGACCTCTGCAACAGTGGGACTACTGGCTCCTACAATGCAGGAACGCCTACAACGATGTTTTCGAATTCTATTTGATAATCTTTGCCCTGGTGATCTCGATGTTTAAATAATTATATCATAAAATACACGTACACAATTGTCATTACTCGTGTTGATGAGTCACGAATATCATCAGCATCATCAGCATCATCAGCATCATCAGCATCAGCATCATTTATTTTGACACGTTACGTCAAAGAGCTAAAACCTCATTCGAAATACGAACGTGTATAAATAAATAAGCTACAATAATAAGTAAGTCAGTTATTCCGATCAACTGAGCTACGATAGAAGGTATGGAAAGAGAACTACCTTTACCGATTTATGGGCCTACTATCAGCAGGAAGTCTTAAGTTTTCGAGCCTTATTTTTTTGTCATGAGGACACCACAACAAGAAAACTTTAAGAGACGTTGCTAGCCCATATTTTAACGTTACTTTCAGTGGAGAGTTTGTAGGCTCGTTTTCTTTTTTATAGTTTTTGTCACTTTCTTTATTTAATATTTCATTTAATTTGTCGTTGTGTGATTTAAGTCGCGATCAGCTTTTCTTTGCTAGAATCAGTTTCATTAGCTGATTACATTCAACTTGTACCAGTTTTATTGTAGTAACGATATTTGCTCATAGTGCAATGCCTAGGGCATCCGACGAGACCACTTAGCTTCAAAACAAGATCCGACTCAAATTGGTTTTGTTTCTCGATCGTTTTATGGCCTTTTAAACTCACGTCTCTTACATTCGTGAAATATGATCGGTTCAGAATCTTTAGCTTAACGTTTAAGTTGCCGCGAAAAGTTCAGCTACGATCGATCGTTTTCTTTTCATCACTGGTTTGTTTGGGTTTTACTGCTTCAGATCTATATTTTAACAATAAGAAGACGTACCCTGCGGCTGTGGGGCAAATGTAAGCCGCAAGGCACCCGGGCTCGTTGAGGACGAATTTGTACAGAGGGTTTAGCCCGGCGGGTACTCCTTGGGGTAGGGGCCTGTGCCGCCCGGTTCTCCAAACCCTGACCTTATTTCACACCAAAACATGCCATTTTAGACCTGGCCTCGGTTGTTCTTGGGCGTGATTACATTTTATCACTTTGTTTCTGTGCGGTTTGTGAAATCCATTTCCTTTGCAGATTGATGAAATAACACCCAATTTATGCCAAACAAACGTTGCGGTTACAAATATTCCCACTGGCTTTGTTGTGGCTTAATTAAGCTTTGTATCAGTGCCGAAGTCAAGAATAAGTAAAATTTAGCTCAAATGATATACTTCTTAATTTTTATTCATACAGTTCTCTATTATAAATTTGGATTTGAAAAGACAAGTACGTTTGTACGCTCTCGTGGCTCCCTTTATACCCTAATACCCAAGATTTAAGAACATAATGATCAAAATTTATACCTGTTTTCAGACCAAAACGGCTCAAAAAACATACCCTTAAGGGTGGCACATACCTATATCGCTTATATAGGGGAGTATCCCCAGGGGGGGGTATATACTCACTTCATGTGGTTCTGCTTTATATGGTTACCTGTGGGCATGTCAAATTTTTGTAAACCATATTTAATAGAAAAATAAAGAACTGAACAGAACTGCCATTTACTTTAACACTGTCTTCAAATGTCCTCAACGAGTTTTTCGTACTTCAGAAGTACTAAAAGCTATATTTTACGCAAGTAGGCTTCTCTGGCATCAGAACATCTTTATGCATAATAAATATTCAGAATATGTTGTTATCACAGCGTGAGTTTCAAGAAAGAGATGTTCCATAAAACGATAGTTTCTGCAAGCTGTAGCGATTGAGAAAGTTAGACACCCTCGCCTTTGTCGATCTCCTTGCCTCCTTTCATCTTATCAGGTCTTCTGTGAACTAATCCTTGCTTAGATTGCGACCAGTAGTACTTTTTTCTTCAGATCTTTTCACGGTTTGCATGACATTATCCTGATTTGGACACAAACATAGCTAAAATTACAGTAAATGTATAGGAATTTGGTCGACTATGGACCCACTGCGACGCCACTACAAAGACGCGAATTTCCAACATTTGTCACTATTTCAAACAGTTATCACTGACCAAAAAAGGATTGGGGGGAGAGAGGGAAAGCAAAAGCTTCGCTCCTTTACCCTTTACTTTCGTGGCACCCTACAGATAAAGGGAAAAGTCAGGGACAGCGCAGAGGGAGGGGTCGGAGAAGCTGCTCCGAGGACGACCACGGAATTCCTGGTT
>OX419344.1:14879775-14894775 GCA_948470475.1 Galaxea fascicularis
CCTTGATGGAACATTAAATAAAACTAGGAAGACGTTTATTACATATTAATAGCTGGGAATTATTAAATGAAACATTCTGAAAAGGCTTAAAAGAAATACTCTTGTATTTGCTTAAAACTATCTAAAATTCTCGACAAGTATTGTTAAAACGTTCAGCGCCGCAGCGCTATTCCTTGATTTGTGAACATGCCATTGGTGTGGGTAGCCTACAATAAGGTCACTGTGACGGTTGTGTTGGAATCCCACAGGCATGTTGTATCTATGTCGAGTATCACTGCTCTAGATCTGCGATTGTGACTCATATTCTGCACCATCGTCACTCCAGTAGGCCCTGTTGGTAGTAGAACGGCCTCCTCGCCGCTGCCATTGTGTTTGAATTTCCTCCCTAGAGCGCCATGTGTGTCGCGAGGACGCCGTGGAAGATCGGTACCCACTGGAGGCCTGTAAATTGAACAAGAGGACGGTAAGAAAAAGAGAAAAATCACAAAAAAATAACTAACATAGATTGTGGTCAAACAAATCCAAGGGAACAAATAAATGTGAATACACTGAACTGCACGTGACAGACTGAAGATGTCAGAGATCTTTGCAAATGTGAACAATACTTTAGTAATAGAAAACCTGAGAAAAATTCAAGCTTGAGTCGCCTACACGACCTCTGCGATACCAGTACGGTGCTCTATCACCTGATTTATCTATTCAAGTTGGAGCAGGGCATTTTGTTGCTTCGTTTTAGGATTTATTCTCGTCACTGCTTCACAAGCGTTCACAACTGCCATGATCTGTCATATCTTCAGAACAGAGGACCAAAGTGCAGTGTAGTGTAGGCCACAGAAGTAAAGTGTATATCGTGTGTAACGCAATTTAGTGTAGTGTAGCGTAGTGTTGTGTAGTCCAGCATAGTGTTGTGTTATGTAGCGCAGTGTAGGCTGGAGAGGTCAAGTATGTTAGTGTATTGTAGTGAAGAGGTGTGGTGCAGTGTAGTGTAGTGTAGTGCAGTGTAGTGTAGAGTAGTGTAGTGTCGTGTAGAGTAGTGTAGTGTCGTGTAGAGTAGTGTAGTGTCGTGTAGTGTAGTGTAGCGTTGCGTTGTATAGGGAAGTGTGATGTCGTGTGGTGTTGTGTAGCGTAGAGTAGTGGTGTAGAGTAGTATAGGGTAGAGGAATGGTGACGACGGGCCATCCATGCACACATCATTTAGTATCTGAATCTGACCTACTGACAAAAAAGTTAGATGGGTATCCCAGTTCACTTCTGTAAGCAACAATAAATACTGTTTCCTTTAACTTTTGAAAAACGTGTCAGTCGGGACAGAATAGCGTTTTCACATGACGTCACGGCGGCCATGTTGGTGTACCAGGCTTACCCTATGCGAGTTGAAGTCTATTTTTGTGCAAATACTTTCTTTGTTTCATTGACCCAACATGGCCGCTGGTCACGTGAGTGAAAACGCTCTTTTAAACACAGTGAACACGACGTAATTATGTACTACACGAAAACAAATTTGCGATACTACAAAAAATGACTAAAGAAAAACGTTTGAGTAAAGCAGGATCAATAACGAATTTTAACAAAGTGCAATAAATCAATGGTATCTCCAACATAAAAGCCAGTAGCGATAACAGTTAGAATTAACCATAAATCTGATAATAAACTGACACACCATAATAAATTCTAACCATGTAATTTTTAGGCTACAAATCATGGATAGGAAAATAGTAAGTAAAAAAAAAACCCTTACTGAAAGAGTCTGTCCTATGACGACACTAAAATCGACTTTTCTTTTTTGATACGAGGGACACAAAGATGACTTGTGTCCTAAAAACACGTTTCTTTGTGGCAAATCACACAGTCACTGAAACAGGGCAACTTGCAGTCTGTTGACCATCTCAATAATAGGGACTCCAGGATTCGAAGACGTGGTGGCTCTGAGACGCGACCGGAAGTGAATTTTCAAATTTAAGATAAAGCGCGCATGTGCACGATGTTTTCTCCCTCTCATGTTTTCTCAAGAACGCGAACTGAGTGGCTTTGACGTTGTGCACAAAACGTGAGTATTAAGCTCTCTTTTATAAAGTAGAGCAGACTTTTTGCACTATGCTGCCAACTGATATTTGAGATTTATTCCCTTTTTGATGGTAAGGTATCATTTTTGAAGCCAAAAGAATTGAAGTTGAATAATTTAAACGTTTTGTTCTTACCAGGTTAACAAGCGAAGGCAGAAGTGATAGCGGTGCGCTTCGAGCAGATCTTCAAAGAAAATCAGCTAATTAAATCTTGTCTTATTTTTGTTTTGGTTTTCGGCAACGAATCAGAATAAATACTGTAACGAGTGTTCCACCACCAGGAAGGTCAATTTTAGCTTTGCCGGTGGAAAATTGAAAAATTAAGATCGTATCAGGCCGTCTACATGGATAAGAAAAGCGATTTAGCATAACACAATTAAAGTCTTTCTGTTTCACCATTCCGACATGTGAGTATCAGACATTTATTTTGTAAAGCATCAACTTGCAACAGTCTCTCTTTTCAAATCTGAAGTCCGTAAACTCTTCGTCATCAATAATTCCCTCTTCGACACAATAGCAGCATTTTCCTGAACTTCTTTTTAGAAATTATCTTTCGTCGCTTCGCAGATTTTCCCATGCTTCACGACCCCGTTCTAGATCCAGGCTTTTGCCCGGTCACCGCGTCCTATAAGCCGTCGCGTCTTGAATCTTAAAGTCCCTAATACAGAGACTATGACACACCAGTGACTTGTTTGTTTTATGATCTCGTATTTGACAAAACCAATCTGTCATTTATTTATGGTTAAAATGTATGGCATGGCACGTCAGGTTATCACATTATAATAGGGGAACATTCAGCTTGGGACGGAATAGGTGATGAACGACAAAGTAATTATTCATACAAAGCACCGACTCTCATACACATCAACCACGGCCCAATATAACTTTTGTGGGATCAAGCAAACATAAAAGCTCACTGGTTTAACTTAAATTAACAAGTAATTTAACAGCTGTAGCTGTGTGGTGTGCACAAGAAAACCGAATGACTTACCACGTGCTATACGTCGTAGCATTCGGTGCCAATTGCGAGATCTGGATTTGTTAGCATCTTAAGTAAAATTAAATAAGCTTCAGTTACTGGTTAGAATGGGGAAGGGGGTGGGGTGGGTAGTTAATCAGAACAAAACCTAAAGGACTATGAAAACTGCGGCAACAACTAAGAATTTAACAAGGTTTCATATTTATGCTTCAGCCAGTGCATGGATTACATCTTACTCAGCATGTTTACAATCAAACCCTGAGGCATCTGAATTGCAAAGTGACCGTTACACTGTTCCAACTTTACGTCTTTCAAAAAGTGAAAACGTCATTTTAATAGGACAGGAGTAAGTGGCAGGTGTGACGTCAAAAACACAGACCCTGCGGGTCCATATCGCCTGTCCGTGGGGCAGTGTCCACACTCAGCGCGCAAGCACTCTAGACCCCAGTATAGTACCAATTGATCACCAATGTGAACACAGTTTTGGTGTAAGCAAGATACTCAGGCACAGGGGACAAGTCGCGACCTTGCGCCCTGGGCTGGCGATTTATGCTCTTACATATCTGCCCTGAGTTGTATCTTTAGACATAGGTCCTGTCAAACTAATTGCGTAAATGCAACTAAAAATGCTATTCACCAATGCTGGTGTATCGAAGCTTTTTCAAAAAGGTTATTTAAATTCGTAAGGCTAATCAAATTTTAAGTTCATGAAAATCGTGCCTTCCTTAAGCAACGAGAAAAACATCAAGGGCAGGATTAAAACAACACATTTTTTTAACAACAGAACTAATTTAACAAACAGAGACCTAGCACACCTTACGTAAAGACGTAAGTTGGGACTTACCAATGAACTTCTGGCGCGATAACTAGAAAACGATGAAGGACGTGCAACTGGTTCCTGTAAAAAAGAAAAAAAGTAAAAAAATGAGGTGCATTGGGGCTAGAAAACTAAACTAAATACGAGATTCCTAAAGGATATTAGGTTACTGAGTGGCTTTGCAGATGTACAAAATGTTGTAACGGAATGTGACCAGTCGCTGAAATCAAAGCAGTAAGAATTGAATAAAATTAATTTACGTGTGAATTAATAATTAAATTACTTTCAGCGTCTTTTCTGACTGGTATGTATGTTTTCAGTTAATAAATCAGGGTTGCCTGTCACTGAGATAGAACAAATTCTCTGGCATTTCACTGAGCACAAACCAATTCCTTTACAGGAATTTTTAAAATGATATTATCGTTAGTAACAAGGGATCTCCTTCTCAAACCAAATGACCAGCCAAAATCAAAACTTTTTACTGCTTGTCAAGCAGAATTTCGACTTTTCCGTGACTCTGGCGACCCTGAATTGGTGGCCACCCAACTACCTTGGCTTTTGAGTTCGTTTGGTGAACTAGCTATGAAATGAACTTTTAATTTAAATTATATTCGGTTACAATTACAATTTACAGTACAAATAAATGTTGTTGTTGTTGTTGTTGTTGGAAAGTCCACTTTCTGCAGCATCTCCAGTTACAATGGCCGCAAGGTGCAGTACCTCCAAACAACAACAAAACAACAGTCCTGAGAGACGTATCATACCATGTTATCTTCAGAAGCTAAGTAATCACTTGTCTCTGATAACCGAGCATAATCTGTTTGAAAACAAACAAAACAAGAAAAAAAAAATCACAGTGCAACATTAACGGCCACTGTCATGGGCACAAATTCAACATGACTTGGGGAGAACGGTGGGTTGTGATTGACGTTGTTTTAAATTGAACAAACCTCACTCTCACCACAGTAAGACGTTAAAATGTCTGAACTCTGTTTCAAGAAGCAGAAATAGTTTCAAGCGTGCAAAGAATTGGGAATGTTTATTGCCACATTTTCGTTTTAAAGTTTCACGTGACGCCAGTTTCATCAGTTGAGGAATGCAAGGCAGCAGGGACTATACGTTCCAAAACTGTCACAAGTATTTACGTCAACTCTGCCCAGAGAAGTTACGCTACATAAATCTGTTACATGCAGCCATCGCGGCCAGACACAATGACCACTGGTCTCCCACAAAATGGGCTTTACATACCCTTTCACTCCCACAATCTGCGTATTAATTCTCCTTACTGTCTGTCACACATTGCTTACAATGTTAGTTCTGAGAATTTGGAGTTAAATCAAACAATATTAACTAGTTGATTTTCTTCTTCAATCTTTTTTTTTTTTTTTATTATTATTCTTCTTCAATCTTATCACCTGTCTTCTTGACAATGTAATGATAGTACAAGAGAAATTACCTGTTAGTAACTCCTAGGAGTGAAAGGGTTAAATAAAGCACAGGATCAGTGGAACAAACGTAGAGTGTTTTGAGTGTATGATTGACATACAGAGAAACAACAAAATACAAACTTGGGTTGTCCTCGAGAAAGAAAAACATCACTGGCAACGACCGAAAACACGTAAACCTACGTGTTTACTCGAAAAATAGAGTCAAAGACCTCACGTCAGAATCGTAAATCGTCTTATCAGCATGGACTTTTCCCTCCGCTGTTAGTATTTGAAATAGAGAATGCAGCTCTATTTGTTACTTATCGTTTGCAAAGGCTTCCTTACCGGAGTCCAGATCTATGGTAGACGTGGGGGAGCTGGGACGGGGCGATTCTGAGTGAAATCCCCCTGAGAAATTCTCATCATTAAGAGAAAACTGTGACCCAGGGAGCTCTCTTGTGCGGCGAGACGAAGAACGACCCTGCTTCAGCCGCTGAATTTGTGAATTAGCATACTGAAGGTCACATCGCAGTCTAAAATAACAAAGTAGTCAACAACTGTAAACAACTGTTTGTAAAAAAGTTAGATTTAAAAATCAAACTTCTTTTTGGAATGGTGCTGGCTGAATTATTAGTTCAAGAAGGAAATAGTGGTGACCAAAGCAATTAAGTGCGGCTTATTTATATTGGTCATACCGAGTCACTTAGGATCAGGACGGATAGTTCAGAAGCACAACCACAACTCTTACACTATTCTCGCTACAACACAAAGCAAAAGCACAAGAGCAGTTCTCTCATCACGTTAAAGCGTGATTGGCATGACACTAAGCAAAATAAGATAAGCGTACCTTTCCCTTGCCATGTCTCGATCAGTAATGACACCCTGAAAGACAAAACGTATACAACGTAAGCGGTGTCTCATAACTATAGTCACCAAAAGAAAACTTGGTACAACAAGGTCACTACTGGGTGAACGAGTCTGCTGCTAAAAACCCTTAACAACGTCATGTGCTGTACATGGACAAGAACAGATGCAGATTTTAACGCAGAACAGGTGCCAAAAGCACCAATCAGTGAAGTTATCTCAATTACTTACAAGCAGCGTTGTGAGCTGTTCATTCAGTACTGACGTCGATAAAACAAGCTGTTGCTGTAAGGAAAGAAAAGAAAAAGGAAAGCAGATCTATACAATACATCTGAATACTAATAACATGTATCCATTACCGTCATCATCATCATCATCATCATCATCTTCATAAATCCTTTTTCGGGGCGCAAGGGCGCTGTAACATTTACTACTCTATTGGATTTATAAGGTTACCACTAACAGCGATCAAGTCACAGTACAGGAAAGTAACATTTGGCATTGCAATAAACAAATAAATAATGCCACAAACAAGAGGTTGGAAATTTTTGTCATTGTCCTCCGTAAACAACAACGTGAAATGGTCAAAGTCAAGTTCTGCGGAGGACGTGAACACAAGACGGCGAAAATTACATTCTCTTTGTTTTCTTTAACGTCGCTCATACCAATATATTTCCTGGATGGTTTGTTCACTTTTTACAAGATGAACGCGCTTGAACAATCATGAATTAGCTACAATCCCTGTGATAAGTTCGAAACGTCAGCTCTTAGAATCCCTGTACGGCGGTCAATTTACATTATCAACTCCGTTGATAAAACCAAATTTTTGTATACAATTCCATTGACCTTCTCGTTAGTCGTTGCCGTAGTCTTTGCCTAAACTCCCTAATTCGTATCCATTAGACTCCAAAAAGCGACTTACAAAGCGACTTTTTTTTAGCCAGATGGTGAATGTTTGCGACCTATATTTTGGGTAGACTTCGAGCAGTCTCTTTTTTGCTCTCAAATCTGAGGAACGAGTCTAAAGCGAGAACGAACGCGATATGCGAGCTGCGAATCCGCAAGCCGGTATGTACTTTAAGTAGGGTTACTAAAGTGTAACCTCTGTATATCGCGTTCGTTCCATTGATTTTAGAGCAAAAGAGAGACTGCTCGCAGTCCTTATTTTGGGTAATGCGCGTGACGCAAAAAAAAAATTTCAAACCCCAAAGAAATCAAAGTTAAAAGTAATAGGAAGAATCCTGTAGTCCTGCGTGGAATCCGAAATAATGAACGCGTCCTGTGGAGTGATAAGTGATAAGTGGAGTGATAAGAGAGAGTGGGCATTTTAAGGTCACCGATGAAAATAAGCAATAACACCCAGTGATCAGCAGCTCGGAATTGTTTTTTCTTTGTCCTAAGCAGACACAAGCTCGAGTAAATGTATCTTGACTTTACCACCAAAAAATGGTTAAGCAATAACAATAGCTTTTAACAGAAAACTACCTGAGGTGAAAAATCGGCTTGAACTCCATCATAGCCCACAGAAACCATTCCACGGGACATGTCATCTACATTAGGGTTCAACACATCACTCACAGCAACTGTTAAGCGATTAGCTGGAATGTTCAAACAATTCAAAGTTTATTCAATGACTCACAAAAATAGCAATCCAACAATCCAATATAATGGCCAACCCGAACAAAATAATTTTTATAAAAGCTGTGACCAGCTATAGAACAGGGGCTACGGAAAAACGAGGTCGGTTGAGACTTGCATTTAACTCAATTAAAACAACTCAAAACAAGTAACTGCATAGAGTGCTTGTTAAAGAGGAAGCATTACGAACTTTTTGCACTAGCTTTCTGTGTTCGAAAATTGGGAATAAACCGGTTTTTTCAGTGGGGAACATGTTCCCGGTACGAAGTTAAGACCGATTTTTAAGTAAACGAGACTGGGTGCAAAAAAGTGACAAACAGGAAATAAAACTTTGATATTTCTCTTAACTGATCCCGTCTTTACTTTGTAAGTCGGCGTAAAATAACTACTAGCGAGCTGACTTTCAAAATTGCGAGCTGGAAGTGCGTTCAAATATGGCGCGTCTTTGCTCAGTGGGCCATTGTTTGAAGCAGACGACTGCACAACAATGGCTGTCTCTTTTCAAAAAAATCACTCAGTAAATCACATCATAAATCAGATGCTTGACGAAGGTTAATGCACGGAGTAAAGATGAACAAGGAAAAAAGAAGCGCGCTGGATCGGGAGCTCTTTTCAGAGCTCATTGAATCTCCGATCCATCCACTGCTGATTAATATGGTCCGCCCTTGTGTTGGCTCCTGTGATCCTGGAACGCATGGGCCCATGGCCAGTTGTTCTATACTCCACGATTACAATTGTACCGAGGCTTTAAACGCACTTGTTGAAAATGCCGGTGAGGTAATTAAGGTTAAGAAGAGCCTAGTCTAAACTGATCGGCAAAAAAAATATTTTACCACAACCTGGATTATCTTACAACTTTGCCTACTCCGAGCAAATAATAATCTTCGCAATAATTCAGGCCGATTTATTATACTATTATTACTATTATTATACTAATAGACAGCTAGAGTACGTCGTTCAATCTTGTTTAAAAAAAAATTCTAAGGAATCACCTGGTTTTAAAAGTTTAAAATCGCTAAGCTATCAAACCGGCCACACTTACCTTGAAGAATTGCAGCAAGTATTAAATCCCTATAAAGAAAAATAATTTTTTGTGACTGTAAAACGCTACAAGTTATAAACTAAATGTTGAGAACTAAACTGAAATAGCACAATTTTTACATCCAACAGCGCTTCAACATCCAACGGGGGCACAGGAAGGGTAATGAGATATCGGAAACGTCTGGGAAACTCAGTTTATCATGGTCTTACCCGCCACATCCAACTTCTGAACACAAGTGCAAGACGTGTGCTAACATTACTGCAGCTGGTTGAATATGAAAGGCGCCTTAATGATGCACCATCACAGTTTAAAACAGACCAAAGGCCACCAGCACGAATATGATTATGTGGCCCCTTAGACCTTTGCATATTGTCACGCTAAAAAGAAATACCAGAACCACCATATCTTATGAAAGTCAGTAACCAACAGTGACTGTCTTCTAATAGCTTAATAAAAGAGGGAAAACTGGCACTTTTCGAGTCAGTTTCACCAAAATACTTGGCTATAAGACGCACCCCTAGTTTGGCATTGATTTCCATGATAGAACACACATTTCTCGTAAAAACAATGCGCCTTATAACCGAATAACTACGGTATGTTAGTAAATAACCACCCAAGGTAATTAGCAAGCAAGAAAGCAATCACGTCCAATGAAAAAAGAACTTTATGTCTCCACGATGCGCTTGGTACATACAAAACACATCACAGCGCACATACCTGGCCTCCATTGAATCGCTGTTGATATGGCTCTAAAAAAGAAGGGAGATCAGTGGTTGATAAACATGGAAAGACATTTCATGAACCAAATGCTAGACTCCAATTCCATGCAAGTCTTTTCATGAACATGTACTTTTACTCCAAATATTTGTAATTACGTAACAAACAATAGTTCAATGTACATTGATGGCTGCATAAATCTACAAACCCTACCTCGCTTGTTGATGCCCCTACTGTCATGTTTGCTCCCTAAATACAAGATAGAAAAACAAGTTAGTAAGTATGTAGCAGCATGGTCTAATGGTGGAAGGGTTGCTTTGCTCAGCTCCTCAGTAAACAAACAAAACAATCAATAATTGTAATAAGCAACAAGCAAGAGCTGGTGAGTATGAGAGATGAGTAGCTAGTGAGGAAACATGCTAGGATCGTCATAGTCGATGTCACAACACAAAGACATCACGACTACAAACAAATTGCCAGAACTGAGGAAAAAACGGTCTTGTGTTTTATGCCAAGCATATTGCTAACTTGCAGAATGCTCAATAATTAACAATTACCGTGCGACATCAAGGGGAATCAGTATTGCTTGATACAACCACGTGGGCTAAAATCAAGGGGCATTCCACAAAATTGAACTGGGTAATAATTTTGTTATTCAACACACTTGTGACAATTACGGACACAAAGGAGAAACCGCTATTTTTCTCCCCCACACACGAAATTGCGTATGTTGCAGTATATCTGTCTAGTATGCGCGACGAATATCGAGTACAACATGACTATCTGGAAAGGGTCACACCGTGTTGAATGATTTTCTTGATGAAAAGCACGTAAAAAGGAAAGAAGAAAATCTCAGGCATATTATCACTCGAGTGACTCAATACGGTATCTGGGTTAACCACATGTTTGACGAATGTAAATATCAGCTGCGGTTAAACGTTTTAACTGAGCCATCCTGAGGCATTGCTTGGACAAGATTGCGGGATGAAGAATATTTTTTAGTTTGGAAACCGGTTTTATATAACTTTAGCTAATAACGTTGGAATGAAAGAAACTTGGTTATAGCTCGTTTGAATTCATAACCAGTGTATTCCTTTTCTTATTCCATTTTTCAGTGCCAACCATTTCTAAATGCGGACTCTAAATTGACACACGTTTCGATGAACCGTCATTAATCGTTGCTCCATGCATGTTCAAATTACAAATACAGATTTTCCTTAAATTGACGCGAGTATCCTGACCTAACACAAACCTGAGCAACCCTGCGATTTGAGCGATATATTTTTTATAATTACATATCTTACCCTCAGTTCAGCAACCAGTCTGGACTTTTCTTCCAAAATTTTGCGAAGCTCATCGTCTTTTGACCTCAGCAATTCTGAAAACAATCAAGGACCAAAAACGTCAGTTATCCTGTCTGTCAATTAAACTTGCAAGACTATGACTTTATAGTCATAGACATGATAACGATAATGATAGTGATACTTTTACTGTTATTGACACTGCTAGAGCTACAGTCAAAACCAAACCTTAAGCCGCTGCTAATGGTACTCGGTCATGTTTGTCCCAGTGCTAGAGCTGGTGCGGGTGGCCAGGGCTAGGACTTGGACTGGGACTGGGACTGGGGCTAGGTCTCGGTAGGGTTCTGGGGGGGGGGGAGGGAGGGGTGGGGTTAGGACTAGTCTTAGGGTTACTGCTAGTTCTAATAATCAATCATAATTTTACCAAGCAACATCACTGATGAGCGGGCCGAATTGCTGTTCATGGACTCATCATGCTCCTCAGCAGACATGTGAACAAGGCTCCCTCTCGTTTTGAGTGTGTCATTTGATGAGCTGGATGAACTGTCAGAGATGATGCTGTTACGCTCCATTGAGGGTGACCTGTCATCCACACTCTCTTCATTTGTTAATTCTGCTAGGGAAGCCTTGTTCAGAACAGACGAGCCTTGGGTTTCACTGTCTTCAGCGGAGAGTACCTGAAACATCCATGAACACATCAACATCACGGACCATTATCCCCGCTTACCTTGAGAACAGTAACCGAAGGGTGCTGCTAGCTTTGTGCTGCTGCTCCCGTTAGGAGTTGCTCATATGGATATGCTGCCAACTGTGCCTCGGCAGCTTGACTGTGACAGAAAAGGGTTCCGACAAATAATCCATGGAGGGCACATGTGGAACAGAAACTCAGCGAAAAACACGAACTTAGTTGAATTTGAGACAAATTACATAGCCATTTTGTTCTTAAAAAAAACTGCTCAAATTCCAGGCTTTCGTGTTCTGGAATGGACAACTATGAAACTATGTTGCCTTTGAAGTATCGTTCCATTAATATGATAAACAAAAAGGAACAAACGAAAATTTGATCTGATCGAGATGTGGTTAAAATTGAGAATTTTGGCCAATCACGACCCCCTTTCTGCTTATAAAATTAACGTAAAAAAAAGACGAAAAACAAGAACATTTAGATGTTACTGCACCCAGCGCACTGAACAGAATTCAGCTTTATGGCTCAGTTTCAAACTGGTTGTGCCTAGTTTCAAGCTAGTCATTCAGGTTAAGGGTGCCAATTTTGTGGTTTTGAAAGCTTGGTTGGTCGAATTGTGAGCCACTACCACTGTTTCCATTTTAGCTAACATATGCCTCCGACACGACCAAAATGCTCTCACGTTTTCGATGGCTATATTTTACCCTTACTTGGCATTAATGTGTGTATTCCACTCTCAGAGAAAATGTTCTTTTTCAGATTTTTGCAATCAGCAACTGGATTGCTTTCCGAGGTATTTTCTGCCACAGTTTCTACTCATTTAATAAATTGTTTTGTGAACTCGGCAAGTCGTGCGTTTCTCAAAATTCCAGAAAACATTTCAGAGCCGAGAAATATATTTTTGAGTCGGCTAGCTTTAAGGAGAAACAAGTCCAATATATTTATCAATTACATAAAATCACATTTCTGGTAATGAACGTTTGTCCTCGTAAAATAGTTTTTCGGGCACAAAAGGTTTACGGGAGTTTGAGAAACGCGCGCCTGGTTTCCATTTGTGTGAGTCAACTTACATCAGTTTCCGAGTCGCTGGGAGGGCTTGACTCAGTCATGATGTGCAGCTTATTGGTTGGTGATTTATTGTCGCCTTCCGATTCCTGTTTGACTGTTTCCCTCGTGTCGGATTCAGATTCACCATCAGAGTCGTGATCAGTGTCATTCTCAGATTCAGTATCCACCTGCGATTCCGGCTTCAGTGACGACTCGACAATCTTGGGAACAGTAGTCTCCTCTCTCACGGGTGACTCATTTTCTGTTTCTTCTTCTTCCTCCTCGTCATCATCGTCTTTCCCAGGCATTTCTTCATTATCTCCATCATCTGATTCATCATCGTCGGCATCATTGCCTTTGTCTCTTTCCTCCTCAACTGTTTTTGAACTGCCAATCTTTTCTTCATTTACAGATTCCTCTTCTTCCTTGGCTGGAATAGTCAGTCTTCTGCTCGGTAGTTCAGTTAGGTCACCTACATCCACTGTTTGTGTGCCACCCACTGATAAGGCAAATCGCCGACCTCTCTCTGTTGAAAAAGATACCGTCATGTTATTGGACTTGCCAACATGATGAATTCATATTGTACAACACACAGAGAAAGTAAGAGACGACACAAACAGGGAAATCCAAATAATAACCAATAACCCTTAAACAAGGTCACGTGCACAGTTTCCCCGCAGTGAGACAATTTCACTCCCCCCTCCCCTAGGTGTCATGTAATAAAGTTTGAGAGTTCCAAAGAGGACTGAAGATGTACCCAAGAGTAAGAATAGCCTGGTTGCTACATGGGTAGTATAGTCGTAATGTACAGTAGTGCTTGAGTTCTTGAAGTTTTATAGCCTAAAGTATCTTTACAGTTTTTCCAGTCTATCAGTAGATTGTTAAACCTCTGTTGCAATCCCATTTTATGGGTAGCCTCTTGAGAATAGCACTGAGCAAGAACTTTGGTCAAGCAGTGATTAAGAGTAGAGGAGAATGTGGCTGAAGAGAGAAACCTGTGTATCGAGCTCCACTACTTTGACATTCGTTCCTCTGGTCTTTTGGGTCAATCAACAATGAACAGACTGTAAGAAAACAAGTAGACTTCAAGCAGTCTCGCATATCAAATACACTGGTAATTGTCACTACAAACTCACCTTTTCCTTTGTAAGCCTCTGCCGTATCCGTTATGTACTTATACCAACTAACAAAAGTACAACAAAAATTTGTTATTGATAAAATGTCTTAAAGAGCAACGGTAATTATTCTTCCTTCTGTCTATGTTCCTTAAGTACTACCCGTGTGTTGGTTCGTCTGTTCTTTCAGTGGTAATGAACAGAGGGCTTAAACAACGAGGACGACAACGGCAACGAGACGCCACAAAACTATAGGTTTAATGAGCAAAAACAATCGCTCTGCACGTGCGTTTTAACGACGTGGAATGACCACATTCTGGGTTTTCTCGGGAACGTGAGCGTATCCACTTGCGAGGAACGAGTATAGTGAGGTGGTGATTTCAATGGAGTAGGGTCCGTGATGGGCTGTAAACTGCAAGCGGGGTAGTTGAAAGGTGACATATTTTCCAACCACTTTCCGACTAACAACGGGTATCCCAAAAGAGATGAACTTATCTTTCGTTTGGAGTTGCACAATCGTTCTAAAAATGAAAACCATTTGGCGTACTGAAACGTTGACTAGACTGTTCAATCCGTCGATAGTTTCGAAACATTCTTGTTCTTTACAACATTGACATAAAAGTTCATTTCAGTGCTTCTTTTGCAAAGATCGTAGAGGTAAAAGTCCTCTTTTCAGCAACCTTGGTAAACGTCTGAATTCCGCCGTGTTTGTTTTCTCGCAATGAAACTTGATACGTTACCACACGAATTACAATACGACATTTTTATAGTTGCTGAAAGTGTGCATAACTTAGGTATGCGTACGATTTTATTAAGAGTTGACTTTTTGTCGTAAAGTTTTCATCATCATCATCATATCTATTATTGTTATTATTATTATGGCAGTTTGAAACTCCTGAATGCCAGGTCGTAATCACGAAAACTGGGCGTGTAAACGTAACCAGTATTATGTCAAAATTTACGAATTTACATTAGATAGGAATAAAATTGCGTAACATTAATAAAATAAATATCTATCCAAATAATACCCGCTAAGTGCTAATTGTGTATTGTCTCATTAGCGACCCATAGGTGTCAAAGTGGCCAGCACATCACTTTGAATGTTTTAGCGATGTGAAAGGTGTGGCTCAGGACGGCTTTCGTGCATTCTTCTGAGTACCCTCTCGGTACCTATCTTAGCCCACTAACGCCTTGGTTTCGTCCTTCAGACTCCTTGAGTAGTCACCAAGAGCGTCAATGACGATGTTGAACTGTCGAATCTTGAACCCTGGGTGCTGTCTCTTGAGCACAAGTCGCAAAGGCGCG
>OX419344.1:14899775-14919775 GCA_948470475.1 Galaxea fascicularis
GTTAGGTTCCTAATATCATCTTCCTTTTAATTGAGTTTGCGTTTAGTTGTCACTTGTAAGTGTCACTGTCTACTGATGTTGAACAATAATAACTTGTAATAAACAGGACAAGTTCTGTCTAGCTGTAGACTTGAGACATACCTGTTGCCACGTTCCTTGCAAGAACGCTATTCAGTTTGATGATCGGGCTGTGGGTAGTCTGACAAATAAAGAGTTAAATAATAGTCGAGGAGGCGTGAAATGGTGTGACAGTAGTCAGAAAATAACATTACAGGACTGAGAGATTCCACAACATCCGATATACATATATCTTATTAATCAAGCGCAAGGGCCGTACTGGGGGAATATCGGGCCGAGGTCTTGACAGCACGGACTGAGCGCAGCGAGGTCCGTACAAAAAAGACCGCCGGCCGATATTCTCCCAGTACGGTCCCAAGCCAGCTTGGGTAATAAGAGATTTACTACACGACAACGGGTCACGACGCGGGATCGTTCGGGACAATACCCGGTCTAATACTTAGAGAATATCGGATTGGCAATAGAGCAATTTTATTGGTCAGTTTTAGTTATTGGCCCTCTGACTGCCTAAGTCAAGTACAAAGTTTTGCAAACTTGGAAAAAAGTACATGAAAGTTTACAGTTATCAACTGAACATTGTAGGAACTTCTAAGAAATAACCCCAGGGATTGAAAGCAATTTCTTCTTTATACAAATGGACACTGAAGAAAAGGTCTGCACTTTGAATAAGAGAATGACTTTCAATAACTTTTCTGCATTTGCTAAGGTTCAAAATAACGTGTCACGTTTGGGCAGAAATTCCAACACACCCATAAATGGACAGTTTGACAATTTTACTCTTGTGTATTTCAAGATATTTCAGACCTTCCAGTGAGTTCCAAAGTATCTAGGATAAATATGGTTGATGATTGAAGGGAGATATGACAATTTTTCTGCTGCAAGCTCTTAGCACCTTATGGTCTTGGTATCCCGCAGAGAAAGTTGTACTGAGGCACTTCAGCACAAGCTTATCATCCTGCTTTTGAAGTAGAATTAACAGGTCTTCTAACAACAGCACATGGAGATCTGTAAGTGACACGCAACAAATTATCGATCACTTTGATAAATTTATTATTTGACAGGATTTAGAAAATATGACACTTGCAAAATACGGGCTGCTTGAGTTATTGTCTTTAGTTGGAACTCAGTAAACTGAAATAACACCAATGCTCAACTAATTTCTTTAAATTTATTTCAAACAATCACTTGTGATTCTGACTACTGACTTTGAGCCATTAATAATTAAACTTCACAACTGTGACTGTTGCAAATTTTTTAAATGAATGTTACAGAACTATGAAAAACGACAGATTATAATACCAAAACGGGCGGTAGAGTTCTGATTTGTTTCAAATAATAAAACGTCTGAACTTTTAGTTGAGTTCGCTAACAATCCACTTACCAATGGACTTAGTTCTACTAATTCTCCATGTAAGAGGTCCATCATAAACCAACTTCTTTTTGGTAAGATCCAGGTCCTGCCAAGGAAGGACAATTAACTCCTAAAAGCTCATTAATAATTCATAGCGGAAAAACAAAAGAAATTTATGTTTAATGAGTGTCTGTGTATAGCCCGAAATCTAAGTTTAAGAATCGATAGATCATGTACATTCGCAATTCTTGTTGTACCAAGTCCAACAACACTCAGCTGCACCTCGTGTTTTAAAATTTGGTAAACCGTGACTCCGGCTTATTGTGTAAACATTACAATGTCATAATAAGAAAGTACGATCTACTTTGCCTGGCAGCACAGGCATTTTGATGCGGAATGTGATTTACAGCACTTGACAGAAGTAACCTGGCAAATGACACAATACTTGCATTAGCAGTGTCCAATTTATGTCACCAAAATATCGAGTCAAATTTAATTTGGACTAAGCACCTCTATTAAAGGCTGGTTTTCACTAGCGACGGCGCCGGAGTCGTAATCGTTATGATCTAGTGAAAGTCAAACTGACGGAGTCGGAAGCAGAAGGCTATTCCGCTTATGACTCCGTCGCTTATGATCTAGTGAACACTAGATTGTCGGAGTCGCAAGCATTATTTTGGTATCAAACTGTAATCGGAGAGCGCAAGAAAAATTGGTTCTTCCGCTTCTGCTTCCCACTCCGATGACATAGTTTTCACTGGTTCATAAGCGATGGAGTCATAAGCAGAGTCGAAAGAAAATGGAAACGTTCTGATTCTTCCGACTCCGATTCCGTCAAGCTTATTACTCTGCTCATGACTCTGAACTTCGAGTTTCATCAGGTCATGAGGGCCTCTACGAACTCTGACTACGACTCAGACTCCGACTCCGTCGTTAGTGAAAACCAGCCTTAAGAAAACTGACAGTTTGCCAAGACATCCAAGTGATTTTAACATTTTTTACTTGATTATAACGCGGGCCACAGAGCAACTCGTGAAAAGTGTACTCTGCAAAGCTAACAAATGAAACAAAAGTGCTACCTTATACTCTTCCATCGTCTTGTTGTTGGTGTTTTCAAGAGGTCTTCTATCTATTTTTCTTTGAAAGTCGGCAAGTCTCTGCATGGGAGAATACCACGTGAGGCCTACTAGCACATTTAAAAGAAACCTGAATAGCTAATTTACAATTGTGATGCATACTGCTAGGAATACACAAGTGAAAAGTCATTACAACGAGTATACTAACACGTGTTCTTACAGACCTTAATGCATACTTGCTAACTGCAAGCATCATAAGTGGAATTATTCTAGATTACAAGATTCATCGTTGACTGTTCCAGGCTCTCCGATACTTGGTGCGGGCAATAATGGGTGAAGAAAATCTACCGGGAGGAGGAGGAGGTGGAGGTGGACCGCCCCTCAAGAACGAATTTTACTAAGACCTCTATTCAAGAAACGTCTTCCTAACTTGGAAACCAGGAACATGTCTGACTGGCTGCTCCCCAATAAGACTGGTATGTTATGGTTACCCCGTGACTTGATGTTTAACTGCATGACTTTACCTGTTGATTTTCACAATCCTTAACACTTTGATTCACGAAAGCTAGCAAATCCTGAAAGTTAAAAGGACCATGGATTAGACAAAAACATTTATTTTAACTTAGTTTACTACTTTTCCTTTCTTTTGTAAAAGAGGTTGAATCCTCTGAACATGTATCTGTGTTTCTGTAGAATTTATTCCGATCATTTTCTCACCAAGAAGTCCAATTGTTAGGGTTCAATTCTGGTCTGATACAATACAAGCATACTGAAAACTCTGGCCAAACATTTGCTGCTGGTATCAGCTATTTAACAATCATCCTCCAAAATCGTGTGGAATATCGCATGATACTTAGCCGACGAGGCCACAGGCTGAGTTAGCTGTACTCAGGTGATACTCCGCAAGATTGAGGAAGGATAATCGTTTCAGTTACATTAAATAAGTTTCTCTCGTGGCAAACGAAATTATGCAGGATATCGGTCGAGTGTGCATTACAAGAATGTCGAGTAAAAACATGACCATATTTGGTAAGTATTATGTGTTGAGCAATAAGTATAGGTAACCACATGATTTTTCTCGTGCAATTTGGAATAAATAAGCACGAGTAAATTTTTTCAAAGACCAACAAAATTGCACGAGCCCGTATTTATTCCAAATTGCACGAGAAAAATCATGTGATTACTTATTAATAATACACTTGAAAAAATAGACTACTTATAAAGCTTCAAGCCCATACATTGACTACTGAGGTACGCAGAAGGCATTGCCCTCGATCTTCCGAAACTTGAAGAAGCTTCGAAAATATCCGGAGATCACCGGAAGTGTTTGGTAATCTTCGGAAATCTTCGGAAGTGTTCGGGTGATCGTCGGAAGCATTCGGGTGATCTTAGGAAGTGTTCGGTGATCTTCGGAAATCTTCGTGTGGTCTTCGAAATACATCGGTTGGTCTTCGGAAGTCTTCGAGTCTTCGTTGTAATTTGCACTCGTGTTACACTTTTGCACTGGTGTTACACTTTTTTGCACTGGTATTACACTTTCTGTAGCCTGCAAACAGGCTCTCCGTATGGGTTATTCCGAGATTTGCTTTCTAATGGTGCGCGGTCAAAAGCTAGGGGATTGGGGCTGCAAACAGGCTCTCCGTATGGGTTATTCCGAGATTTGCTTTCCAATGGTGCGCGGTCAAAAGCTAGGGGATTGGGGCGGGTGGGAGAGAGGAGAGCCTGCAATGGTCCTTGTACGATTTGAGTATTTACGTTCAGATTCTGAACGTAAATTGCTGATTGGCCAGTTCGACTTGACACATGTCAAATAAGTGAACAGAGGTATTTCAGTAAATTCGACATGGCGACCGTGAATGCGGATTGAAGCTATCTCGTCTTTGAATTTAAGATCTTCAAAGCGAATTGATCAGAAAGAGCAATAGCTGGCAATTACATGTAAGAGAGGATGTGCTAACCGTGTTGACTACAAGCATTGGAAAAAGCTTTGTGTTTCAAGTTTCGCTGTGGTGAAATCGCTGGACTCCTCGAGAACAACACTGCAGATCAGATGGAAGAAGATGCGAATTCTCTGAGGATTGAAAGCAGTGGAACTCGAAAGCTCAGACGTGTTTGGAAACCTCCCTCAGTTGCCTGATTTTTTACTTGCCTTGGCCGAAGCGGTGTGCCCTCGACCCAGGAATGCAGGCGTTCCATAGCGGCAAATACACTTCATTTTTCTTCACAATGAGTTTGTTCGAGAACGTTGCGAGCTCGTCAACGTCTCTAAATTTCAAAATACATGTAGTGTCAAACTCTTTGTTTACAGTCTTAACTGGTGCGATAAGCGCGCATAGCTTTGTGTACAATAAAAGCATTTGCGGTTGCTTTCCCCCTCTTAAGCGCCCGATTCTTTATTAGGCAAATTGTAGCTTTATCTTCAGGTGTTCTAATCATCACATCCCCATTCGAAGACAAAACTAAGACTTTGACGCTTGCGGTGTTGTCCAGAAGGTCGTCGATATTGAGATGTGCCAGGAGATTCGAATCGGATAATTGTGCTCCACTCTGACAAGGTTGATCGTTTTCCTTGCCAAGGAAGATTCAAAAACTACATTTTAAAATCGAGAGATTTTACAATTGCGAAGTTTGCATTTATGTCACTTTATAGAGACAAATGAAATTTAGCAAAAATGTCTCTCTATATATATTACAGAAGCGAAAGACTTTGCAGTTAGTTAACTGCGAAATGTTCGTCAACATATATAAGAGAATCAGTGACTTCGCGATTAAAAATCCCTCTCTGGTACAAGGTTTGAAAACGTTCACAAAAGACCCCAGAAAGCCTTATTTTGTCCTCAATGAACACTTGCAAATTCTGCAAAATTCGTCAACCGATTTGACGCTTTGTGGTTTCCTTCCAGTTTTGCGTCGATATGTTTCGTTGGAGTTTCTGGATCCGAGTTCATAATAAAACAACTTACGCGTAAACAAGCGGACGTGTCGCAGAAAAGTTTTTTGACAGCCGCCTTGACCCAAAAGGTCATTTCCGGTTCGTTCTGATTGGTTCATTTCACTTTGATAATTTGACAGATCAGTCAAGCGGAAAAGGGGGCAGAACTCAAATCTTATAAAGACCATTGCAGGCTCTCCCTTCTCTTGCCCACCCCAATCCCCGATCTTTGACCGCGTACCATTTAGAGCAAGTCGACACGACCATCTCTCGGAATACCCAAATGGAGAGCCTGTTTGCAGGCTACACTTTCTGCACTTTGTTACACTTGAACTGCACTGCTCTCAGCCAATCACAATCGAGTAATTTTTTCAAGTGTATTATTACTGACTTAATATCCACTACTACTTTCATTGACATAAAATATAGATCGTTTACACATGACGTCACGGCGGCCATGTTGGTGCACAAGGCTAACCCTCTGGGAGTTGAACTCTATTTTTATGCAAATACTTTCTTTGGTTTCAATGAACCAATATGGCCGCTGGTCACGTGACTGAAAACGAGCTATTTAGCGAGCATTTTTCCCGCTACAGCGCGTCCATCCATAGGCTAGTTCATGGTCACATGACATCTAACAATGAAACTGTTTCCTACAAAATGCCATCAGCAGGAAACATTGAGAAACAGGTCCCTGTTATCCGCGAAATGCTGACCGCTGTTGCACGTGATCAGAGCGTGCAGTTGAAGGTGGCCTGATGTTGTCGCGTTTTTCAAAATTTGTTTCTCGGGAAAGAAAATTCACTGTTCCCCTCGGGACCAGTAATTAAGGTGGCTCAATAGGGTTTTTTGGCCGCGCGAAGAATGGGTACGAAAATGGCGCGAGTATCTAAACAAACATGGCGGCTTCACGCAAGTGCACAATTTTTGTCACATAAACGCGAAGCTTGCTTGATGAGAGTGAAATGGCATCGATACTTTCCGGTAACGAGCACAAAATGACAGTCAAAGACCAGAAGTTTACACAACGCCTACAAAACGCCTACACAACATCCGTAATGCGTCAGGTCGCTTTCGGAAAGTGGAAGCGATCGAGACAAAAAAAGAAACAAAAATAAAAATGTTACACGAAGGGTTCAAAACGTGGAATGCCAAAAGAAAGCTCCAGTACAATAACATATCCAAGGAAAACGAACCCCCAGCAAAACGAATGACACGAGCACCTGAGGTCAGTACATTTTTGTTTATCCGGAAGTCTTTAATTTTTGGTAAGATTCTCCTGCCCAGCTTGTCCTAATTATCGGCCTACCTGTTTTGTTGACTCCAACCCTGATTCCCATCAGCAGAATACAGCCAAGAGGAAGGCGAACTTGCCACAAGGATCCAGACTGGTGGACATACAGACCCTTACAGAGGGTCTGAAGGAATGCTCGTTTTGTCATTGCGGTAAATACTCACTATTTTTCACTGCACTATAGCATATTTTAAGCATCTCAAAAATGTTTTTGTTGTTAATTCTGGCGGGTTTGTTTCTTCCTGCATTTTTCTAAATGTTGACGTATTTGCTGCTACAAGTATGATCCTACAATATATTTATCCATGCCTTCAACTGATTTGTTTATTTCAAAAAAACGTGCAGTAAATGTATCATTTCTTCTACCTTGAAGAGGTACCCATTTCAAGAATTTACAGAAAATAACTAATCCTACACTGGCTCATCATATTGTTTTTTTAAAATTAAAAGCTTTACGGCCAGGACCACTTCATACACCAGCCTAAAACTTGGTTGTATCTGCCCACTATTTCATGAATGATTTCTTGGTTCACAAGATATTAAAAAATATCTTGACAACCGAGGAAAGCTGTACAACCCAGGTCATGCGGATAGCCCAATAAAACAAAGCATCGCCGAAAAAATTGCTGGCAGTGGCCTACGATATGAGGATTTGAATAATTTGTACCAACGATTTGGACGGAAAGGTCTTGTGTGTATTTTGACGAGACCGCCATTGTCGAGTCGCTCATCGCTTCCAAGGGTCACAAACAAGATGAGAATAGTCTTCGCAATTTTGAAACACTTCGAAGAGATTTCCAAGGATTCTGCGACATAGTGAATTAAGGTATGTCCTCAACTGACTTTCAGGTCAAAAGCATTTTGTACAAAAACGTCAAAGGTACACTGTAATTTACACATTCGTTCTCGATAAAACCGCGTGGTTCGAAAGTTCACGCATGTCCAAATAGCGATCTTGGCGAGTTCCTATTCTGATGACGTAATTGCCATTAAGGTGAGAAAATAGAAAGTTCCCCCTCAGATTTCTCTACTTTCCTTCGGTGAAATTCCTTAAAATTTGGCAGAGATGTTATACCTTTTTAGCTTTCCTTGCTGTCAATTTATCAGAAAAATTTGTAAGACAAGTTTTTCGCTCAGCCAAAAAACAACAAAAATGCTAAAAACGAAAAAACTACCTTGACAACCCCTACTTTTTTCGATTTTAAACGTTTCTTCTTGTCAGGCTCTACCCGGTCGGAGAATATCGGAAAATTTTACCGAAGGACACTGAAGAAAATTGAAATAAAAGCCAAACAGACGTCAAAAAATGGCGATGTTTGAGTAGTTTTAATTTGGGACTAAAAGCCTTGATTTCAGAGGTGACTGTTGTACAGCAAATTTTGGCCCTTTTTTGTTATGTTTCAGTGGCTTTGATTTGAAAAATAGCAAAATCAACGAGAATATTAACTTTCAATTGATGTGACTGGCGCGTGCTTCGTGATCTTGCATAACCCTATTGAGCCACCTTAAGTGTTAATTGTGGTTTATTTTGAGTTGAAAACACATGTTCATATTACATGTTCCTCGACCTTACCTTTGTACACTGAATTGCTCTCTCAATATCTTTATTATCCACATGAGAGCCTACAGTTCCAAACAGCAGAATTTCAAATTCAGGCACAGCAACAAAGTGAACATTACTGATTTCAAACACACAAAAACACACATCAAAACATACTGTTCAATCATTGGATAGTAGTCTGCATGCCTTCCTGTAGAAGGTCACCAAATAATTTTTGTCACAGTCAGTCTGTTTGAATCTATCGACTTACTTGGAGTATTTTTCTGTATTCCTTCCAGTAATAATGGATACTTTGTTAATCTTTGATAACTTGAAGAAATGATATCTTGTAGTCTTAACCTTCGACAGAGGGGATCATTTTCACAGTTCTAAGAAATGGCAACAACAATTCCAACAATTAAACATAACACTACAGCCAGATGAATTCAACAAATTTATATACGCATAACACACAATTATATAATGTATTGTTGAACTCTAACCCTGTAATATACAAGGATACCTAATCTCTGATAAGGCACTCAGCTCTGCCCCTTTTAAACAAACATTTATTTAAAGGATTTGACAGTTAAGTTAACATTTTTCCTACATAAATGAAAGTATGTACCACCATTGCCCTTTGACAGTCTGTATGTGGTTAAACGAACTGAAGTGACACTCAAGTGTGGTACCCTAATCCCAGATTGAATTAGAATTGTCAAAATGTTAGTTTTTAGGAGGGATTAACTGCAGAGAGTGGGAAAAATCCTCTCAAGCAAGGACAAGGATCAACAACAAATTCAACCCACATACAATGCCGAGTCCCAATGAAAATTACTACCGCACACGGAACTTTAGGAAGCCAAACTAATAATCAACGATAGAAATGTCAAAAAATTTAACGGGATTAAAAACAAGTGACGAGAGATGCTTTTTTTAACCCATAATTATTTGGCACAAGTTGATCGCGCAAGTTCACATCAGAACCAAGATAGGATTGGGAAGCAATTGTAACACTTACAGTTATGAATTGTAGCAGCTTAGCATCTTTCCTTTGACGATGCTGAAAGAAATGATAACATTCACTTCTCAAAACAATTTACTAACTTACAAAAAGCCTTCGTGAGACTGCTTACTAAGTCTGACCCCACGTTATCAAAAGAATACTTATGCAACAAGCTGCTGGCCATTTACGTAAATGTGGAACTAAAACAATTTACAGACTTGTCATACTATTGGGAATACCTCCTTCATAATGAGTAGTGAAGCATCAAAGTGGCTACAAGCCACTGAACTCGGAAAATGAATTATAAACCACTTGTGGGTAAATGGTTAGCAAACGTCACTGAAAGCTTCAAAATTGAAGGATTTCCCTTGCATTACATTTAACGTGTGACTAAGTCTGTTGGCTCAGATTTAAGCGCACCAGCGGTCTTCAAAACAAATAGCCCCATCACACTCTTTCAGAGATTATCAAAAGCAAGTTCCTCCGCTTCTGTCTATCTTCTGTTAGTCTCAGTGTAGCATCTTGATGAAATACATGGTTTTTCAATTGGCCACTGACTATTGTCATAACTTGCCCAGTCCAATAAAAGCCTGATGTGCCTACTGCTCTCTCAAAAGGAATTTTACATCTATTGATTATGCTAGTTTGCCTTAAAGTTACCAACCACTACACACAAAACCGTGTTGAAAACAAAACCATCGGGCCCAGTGTTTTGTCAGGACTTTAAAGGAACCAGCCGTTGGGTACATACCTTAAGCTGCTCTAAAGCCAGTTTTTGATTTTTACAGAATTCAGCACAGGCATCTTTGGCCATCTCCCCAAGTTCACCATCAAACTGCACAACAAAGACAGACAAGAAATAACATTAAACAAGGCATACTTCACAAGGGGCCAGCCCCGTGTCTGGCTTCATGTCTTAGTGGCAAAAGGAGTTTCAACTGTCTTAAAAAAATTAAAAATGTCTTTAAAAATGTCTCCTGTGACAATTGACAGGAGGCCAAGGTTGAAAGTGCAGTATAATTAATTTTCATGTGGAAGAAAGCCCTCCAAACCTCACAACAAGTTTCATCTGATTAGAACTTATAATTTGCAGGTTGTAAAAAAAAAACTTTGGACATTTACGATAAGACTGAAGACCTTTCTTTTTAAAAAAGGCTTTTAATTTGTGAACTCTTAGTTTATATCTGATATATATTTTATTGTAAAGCGCTTTTGAAGATTGACTTATTGTTTAAGCGCTCTACAAAAAACTTATGGCCCTATCCTGGGAGGAAAAGGATAAGTAAGTAAGCAAATCACAATCAACCAACTGCCATCACGATTGTGTTACATTTTACCCTTTCAAGCATAACATCTCCTATACAAGTGATAACATCCTCAGATTCTTGCTGCCTTTTCATCATGCTCTCCATCAGAGAAACTAGAAACAAAACAAGGGAGTACCCTGAATGAAGAACTGGGACAATTGGACAAATTCAACTGAACGATGCGAAACTACAAATAAAAAGGGGGCACAAATATACATGCCAAGGTATTGATAGAAGAAAGTGATCAACGTTTTTTAGCCTGGTACTTCAAAAGAGACAGCAAATAGACTGAATGCATTATTAGCACTATTTAGATAAAAGATTGATTAAGGGAAGGGTTCAAGAAGAGGATGGAAGATATGAAAGCTCACTTACCATGAATTTTAATCAATGCATCCAAGTTGGGAAAAAGTTGACTAATGTGCTGTTTTGACATTACATTCATTTTCAGCATTGGTTTGTAGAACACCTATGACAAGAAAAATTGACGACTGATTGATAACTGCCATACGTTTATGCAGCCACTCAGGATGATGCTTTGGCGTATCTATCTTAGAACTGTTTAGGCTAGTCTGTCTAGAAAACTCACACCATCTAATGACATTACACAATTCACTTGACAGTGATGATGACTTCCACTCAGGTTGTTGACAAACATAGTCAACGTTGAACACCATTAATAGTGCTTTGAAAGACTAAAATCACACAGGAGATCATGCCACACCCAAAAAAGAGACTAACAGACCGTAAATGACACTGATAATTCTCATGATTAAGTGGAATACGATCGTCCGGGTGAGTGTAGTCCTGAGAAGGACTGTTTGTGGTAGCATTGACTTACGTTTCGACAACCTGAGCGGAAGTCATCATCAGAGTCAAGTGATTTGTGTAACGTCAGTAGATGGTGAAAATACTCTGGTCGTTCATGTGATTGGTCAACAAAGTCGTGATGTTATTGGTCGACTGTCAGTTAAGCCTAGTTGATAATTCTCTGTATCAAAACACTGCAGTCAGCAGTAGTATAAGCATATCACCTTGCTCAATACTTTCAAATTCCTAACATGTGTCCTCTCTGTATGGATAAGCTCTATAACACAAAACAAAAACCAAACTATGAGCTGATGGTTTCTATCATGCAATAAATGTTATTTAAAACTACTTTGCACCCCCTCCTACACTCTTCATTACAGATGCTTCCTGGTCTAAGGGATAACAAAATTCATAAAAACACCAACTCAGAAAATTCAACAATTAGACCCATGGCCCTTAAGGACGAGGCCGGTCTAATTGTTTTAGTATCACCCAACTAGTCGGACAGAAAAGGCAATAATAAAGTTAGTAAATGCAAGTTGAAGAAATATTTATTTGGGAATAAAACGAAATAAAGTGTCACGCTCAATTGCTACTCGAGGACTATTACTAATAGTCCTCTAGTAGCGTAGCCAATCAATCAGGATTTGCATTAGTCCACTTGTTGGGTGATACTAACTCAAATGATTTATGCCCCCAGACCCTCCTAGTGGTTCCTGTATTCGGTGGTCTCATATCATGCCTCATCTCATGCCTTATCTTTGCCAAACGTCTGGCTATGGCCCTGCTATCAGCCTTCTTCTTTCAAGAATTTACTGCTTTCTTTCTGAGAAGCAAACTTCCTTCAAGCCTCAGGAACCTATGAATCTAAATTTCGTACCATGAATAAATTCTTGACGTTTGATTTCCTTGGTTCTGAGCCTCTTAATAACCTAAAAATAAATGAAGGAAAATGATAGCACCAAGTTATACTGGGATATTATGTACTTATTGACTGAGTGGGCGGGCCGGACGGGAAAATATTTGGCCTGAGGTCATGGCCGGTATGGACCGAGCGCAGTGAGGTCCGTGTGCCATGACCGAGAGCCAAATATTTTTCCGTCCGGGGCCACCTAACTCAGTCAATAAGCATTTTACCATATGGCCTCCTTAGACTCTTCATGAGCTCATAAAAGATGACGTTTTTACAAAAAAGCGACTAATTTGCACATAAAATTGATCTAATATGTTGTTCGTATTTGCTTTCTGGTTGTAAAATTATGCGTACGGCGCTCATACGGGGATTTCCTCAATAGTTTAAAAATGAAAGCGCGCGTGGGGCCGTATGGGTCATATGTGACCCTCCAGATGACTTTGAAGCTAAAGGTGATAACACGCTCACAACACACTCACACAACACGCCTTGTGTGTCCTGAAGACATAGATATGCGCATATATAATTGCGAAAACAAAGGAGGACACACTTGCTTTGTTTTGGAAGAGTTTAACACGCTAGTTCTTTTGTTTTTTTCAGCGTGCTTGATGTCACGCTTAGTGTGCAAAAGATCGCACGCCAAGTGTGCAGCTGAACACGCTAAAATTCACCAGGAGGTAAAACGAAGTAGTCAAAAACTTATTTAGTATCAAGAAATGTTTATTTCAATTTTTGTTCTATTGACAACAATGCGATGGAGGACATATGGATGAATTGATAGACCGTAATTGAACCCTGGACTGAACAAATAACCAGGCGCACAAAATAAAAAAAAATGGGACTTTATGCGTTCCTCGTGGTGGTGTTAGATTTTCGCTTACAAACGCTTTCCCAAAACGTTCAAACGGATGTGCAATAAACGGACTCTAACCGTTTAATCAACAAGACCGATAATTAAATGGACAGTCACTTTCTCGAACCGTATCGGTAACAATGAAACATGAATTCTACTGCCTGCAGTTTTGTTGACGGACTTTGGGACAAAAACATTTTATTCTTAAACGGTAGAATGGTGAAAACACCCTTGGAAACTTCACAAGAATAGCAGTACTTTAAGTGTTTGATGTGGCAAACTTCCGAGCGATAAGCTTAATTCTACGTTCGACTGGGAGTGATGTCTGGTGCAGTTGTCTTAACTCGTAAATGAAATTTTGCCGCAATGACATTTCGTACAGAGTCTAACAAGATCTCGTTCAAGCGAAAAATCGCCATAACGATATTTAATTGAGTCAAACGAGAATATCGTGTAGGATTCTCAGCAACGAAACCAAAATAAAATACATTGTCACGCCGTTCACGTGTTTTGTTTACATTTTCGCGCGATAGCGGGAAGTGTTTTCCTGGTTTTTGGATGTAAATTTCTGCGGTAAAATTGTTTATGGGTTGATGCTGAATATTTTAACGAACGTAGCTATTTTCTAGCTTCAATTACAATCATAAAATACTTTTCCAAAAGTATTGGTTGTATTTAATGAATAAATTGGCTTTTGATCTTAATTCATTGATCACGTGCTTTCCTATGATAAGAATCTGACCGGTAAACTGTGTGAAACTGAAACAAAAATCCTGTACTCCAGTAAAAAAAATGATAATTCTCGATCTAGGAAAGATATTTGGATGCTTCTGGTGTCTATTTAAAGCTAAAAAAGAGCTCCGTTCAAAAAACATATTTGTTATAACGCGCAGAGAACTTTAGAGGTAGAAAACTGTGGAAAAAAAACTCTTGCGGTAGCGCGCCCAACGTGTGAAAATTATCCCGACACTGTCGCGCATGCAAATGTCGCAAGAAAGATTATATTTTTCGTTAAAAAATCAAAACTCCGTCTAATAACATTTCTCTTTCGTTTTGTTATTGACTGCTATAGTTTCCATTAAATTAAGCCAGCGTATGAGTGCGATTTTACATTCAAAAACATTTCTTGCTATCACGCGAAAATGTAAACAAACTGCCTGTGAAACTGATACTACAGTAAAAAAAAAAAAATCATAACTCCCGTTCTAGAAAAGATATTTGGATGCTTCAGGTGTCTATTTGAAGCTAAAAAAGAGCTCCGTTCAAAAACTCTTGCGGATAGTGCGTCCAATGTGTCAAAATTATCCCGACGCTGGGTAAGTAACAATACTCATCGATATGACTTTCCGAAACTCTTGACGCAAAACACACTCTAGCTAAACTTTGCGTGCGATCTTGCACACTTAAGTGCATGCACCGGTAGTGTGTTGTGTCATTTTGCACACTATGGTTTGTTTTCAAAGGTTAACACGCTTTTTTGTTCGACTGCTTTCACTACGTTGTTCGAATGGTCACGCTCTATTGTTTCAAATGTGTCCTATGAAACAAAAGAATTTGCTAATGAAGTGTGCTCCTGGACACACATTAAGTGTGCTAAAACCTATTTCTTTTGTTGTAAAATGGAGGTGTGTTGTGAGCGTGCTATCACCTTTAGCATCAAAGTCATATGGAGGGTCACATATGATACAAGTAATTATGCAACTCTCGCAAATCGTTTGGCACAGTTAATAGAGAACCGAGTCTGACAGTTAATTCCATATCGTTTTAAACTTGATGGTTGAAATGTCATTCAATTTTACTTGCTTACGTCTTAAAAAACCTTTGCTTATACACGTATTAAGAATTTAAGCAAATTGACTCATCCTTCCAAATTTACTAAACAGAGTAATCTTTTAGCTACCCTAGAATAACCAGTCAATCATGAGTGCATTTATCTGATCTGAAATGTAGGAAGTAAATGTATACCACTGTAACACCAGTCGTTTAAACTTAACTTTCCATTGTAGCTACCAATGATAGCATTGCTCATTGTTTGCCTCGTGATGTAGGTCCCTTCTAAGTTATATGAGATTGTCATGTTTCAAATACTTTCTGGTGGTCTTCATTGGACAGTGGACACCAACAAAACCCTCTTTTCTATGACCACCTTAAATCTTTCCAACAGTTGCTTAGTTTTTGTTCAGTAGTTCTTGACCAGGTAACCAAGCTCCTCTTTTCCAGGTCCTATGAAGTTCTCATTGACACACATAGACCAGCAGTAAAGGGATCCAAAGCATAAAAAAGCCAAACAAGACAAAGGAAGCCTAAGAACTTGTTTGTGTCTCTTGGAAATTCTTAAATCAAGGTTATTTCCAGAAAAGCTTGACATAACATGCTTAAGTAGTTCAGCACCTTTTTATCCACAACCTGCTGCCAGGGCTGGGGCTGGCCATCGTAATTCATGTCTGGGTCCTAATAAAGATATGAGACAGACAATGTTGCAAAGAACAAGTAACATAGGGATAGATTACTGAAAGTCCATAATACTTTGAAGTTAATAATAATTAATAAGAAAGTAATTCGACAGCTATGAGGTTCATTGATTTATCCTTTCTTGGAACCAACGTGAATTCACAATTTTTAAACTATTTAAACTCCAGTTTAATATTGATATTCTGGATCAGTGTTGGGACTATAATTTAAGAAAACCCACAACTGGGTCCTAGCTTTTCAAAAAGATAATATTCATACGAAGTTCACTGCATTTCCTCAATTCAACAGTCTCAGCCTTTTGGACAAGCACAGTATTTTGTGCAGGAGGAGGGATTGCTTTCACCATTTATGACAGCCCTGTGAGGATCACTTTAACCTTTAAAATTAATGGTTTTCATGGTCCACTGGATATGAAAAAAAAAAAAAGAAAGGCCATGTGAAAAGAACGAACTCTGTTCCAAACAACTGAAAGGCCTTCAGATGCCCTCAAACCTCTCAGCTCTGTGAGTAACACAAATTGTTGCCAAGATTGGCTTGGGTTGTTTACCCATGTTGAATATAAGCATATTGCCAAGTGTTGGAAACCCAGGCTATGTTTAAGCCAAAAAAGAAATGTTTGTCATTAACCTAAAAAAAAAGACGTTTTGTTATTTCTAAGCCTGTTACTCGCCAAATTTTTTTTTTTACTCACCGGCTCTTCTTCTGGTGGCAGAAAAGAAGGAGATCGTGAGTGTGCACGCCTCCCTGGTAGTAAACAAAAGTAGTTAGACAAGAAATATAACAGGGTTTTAGTTCAAACTACTATCGCTTATTATTTGTCAGCCCCTTTTTTGTGACACAAGGACACTAAAGGACACTACTTTTTTTCTTTTCAAAGCCATGTATTTTATGTGAACTAACCAGCAGTTCTGGTTTGGCTTGATCAGTATCATAAAAATAATGCTCTACATCTGCTGATGTTGCCAAATTTTCATTTTCATTAATCCTAAATAAAGTTGCGACTGTCAATGTTCAACATCGCCAACAAGCCATCTAGCCTTCAAAATACCAAATATTTGCATTTTTTTTGTAGAAAGGAAATGTCAAATTTTGAGACAGAGAAAGGAAACATTTAACTATAACAACAGTCACAAACACTTCCACACCGCCAACAGTCAAAGCCAGCCAAGCATTCCCACCGATAACAGACTAATTAATTCATGAATTGATAATTATTCTGTTCGTTGATTCAATAAGCAGAGGCAGTAGAGCAGGGGGTAAAGAAAATTTGTGGGGGCTCAATGTTAAAAATGGGAACGCTTGGCTGGCTTTGAATGTAAACACTAATTCAGCAAAGTAGAAAATTGAAGACCCAAAGGTATCAATTTTCTGCATTTCATGAAAAATAAACTTACCTTAACATTTTAATGTAATTACTATACAATTACAAGTAAAAATGTTATAAGAATAATACCATCAGTGCTGCTAGATGTAGGAAAACCCAACCATTTATCAACAAATTCATAACATGACGTGACAAAAATAAACATTGAGTTCATGATGGTTATCATTGTTCTTTCATCATTAACTACAGATGACTTTTCTTAAGATGCAAAACAAGGGACAAGCTAAGAATTTTATCACTTCAAGGCAGGCCTGAAGCAATGTAAACAGTCACAAGCATTTGGGGCCACATAAATAATTTTAATATATATTATAGTTTTAGCCTTCTTGTTACCTACAGTATTTTAACTTTAGAGGAGCATTATCATGATAATCATCCTATATTATTTGCAAAATATTAAATAAATATAAATAAATAAAATAATACTTGTGAGGTGAAACCAGGTAAAATTTAAGAGAAAAATGAGCCCTGACTCGTTGTTACCAGTTTCATAATAATAACAATTATAATAATAATAATGAAAGTGAATGATGCATATGAAAGAAATCATAATAATAATAATAACAACAACAATAACAGAGAGCTTGAAAACTTTAGTTTGGTATCCATTTTCATCTTGGCTATGTGTAACCACAAATATTTAACAATACTTTCTACTAGCTAATAAATTAAATAACCATTTTGAAGAAAGTTTGGCTTTTCACTTTATTATTGCTAGGTCTCCTTTGAATTTCATAGTTTTGTTAATGACCCATGATAATGCCCTTTTAAGCCTGTTTGATGAGATACAGGATTTGCTTAATGCCATGCAACACTACAGATAAGTGATTTAATTATCACAATATTGCTCTTCCTGTGTAAGGTAGGTTTTAGTTCTGTTTGCAGAAAACAAAGCAAAAACTCACCATCTTCAGAGACTGACTCCATTGGCGAGGGATCAACAGAACTTGAGAACAAAACAAGACATCAGTTATTCTCCTGTAGTAATAGTGATTTTTAGCAAACACAACAATGACCTAAAGAGACACTATCCGTTACCACACATGCACCAAACGTTTTTCTGACAGGACATCACAAATTCAATACTTGCTATTACCTTAAACCTTCTCGTAAGTATAGATTAACGATATAGTTTCCATTAAGTTGCAAATTGTGTGTAATCTGGTTTTTCAATGCCATTGGCTGGAGCACTGAGGAGAGAAGTGCTGCATCATCATGCAGTCTTGCCAGCTTCTGTAAAAGCTCAGATAATTGCAAAAAGAATAAGCAGAATAGGAACCAGCAGCATGGAGGTTTTAAAACAACAAAAGTTTGTTCCCACTTGCACTGCTTTGAATTCCAAAACACAGCCTAATGTCTGCTCAAATACTGAAGCTGTGGGGACTTGAAATGGATTTTATGAGACTAGGGAAGGTGCCACAGGATGGTAAACAGTGTTTTGAATTTCGATTGTCTTTTTAAAATTTGTTTGACTGATCACTTTAGCTGAAATAGAGATAAGTCTTATTTCTGGCTTGGAAAGTTGCCCTATCTGAGATGGAGTGATTGCTTTGAACAGAGGTGAAGCATGTGTAAAGACAATGTGTGTGTGTGTGTGTGTGTGTGTGTGCTACCCTGCTAGCACAGGTGTTTTCCTCTTGTCCCAGCGAGAAAAACCTCCTCCAACAAACTATTCTTTTCCTGTTGGGCATACTCTGGCATTACTAAAGATATGGTCAACTTTAGATGTGACTTGTCTGTAATTGGCCAAATGATAACCCACCTGTCAGTCAAACTACATAGCACAGGTTTCTCACTTGCTTGCTCTGCTGCTAAAAACTACATCCATTTCAATAATGCATCCTGATTCCCCTTAGACGTTTACAGGGACTGAAAGCAAGCTTTGTACAGGGTCCAATCTGGTCTTTGATCATCAAATTTAGTGATGAAATAAGTACATACAGTCCACTACAGATTGCAAGTTCTTTTGAGACTTCAGCTTCAAGTTGGTACTGGTATATAAGCAACTTGCCATATACTGTTAACTACAGACAAAATTCAAAGAGCAATTGAAGATGGCCTATTTTCCTGTGGAATTTTTCTTGATTTCTCTAAGGCTCTTCACACTGTTGATCATAGCATATGACTAAAGAAATTATCCCACTATGGAATTTGTGGTATTGCTAAAGACTGGTCTGCTTCCGATTTGAGCAATGGGAGGCAGTATGTTACTATAGGTAGTATTAAATCAGATGACACTCTTATTACTCATGGTGTTCCACAGGGTTCTGTGTTAGGCCCTCTTTTATTTCTCCTGTATATTAATGATTTCAGTAAGTGCAGCAATGTTTGACTTTCATATTTTTGTGGATGATACAAAGCTGTTTTATTCTAACTCTAATTTAGCTGAACTTGAGTCCACTGTTAATTATAATCTGAGAATGGTATCTGACTGGTTTATGGCTAATAAAGTTTCATTAAATATTGATAAGACAAATTTCATTATTTTCCATCCCCCTCAAAAGGTCAAGGGCCATATAGTCAAATTAAAAATCTCTAACAGGGAGATTGCACAAGAGATATTTATTAAGTACTTGGGTCTTCTTATGGACTCACATCTCAGCTGGAAGTATCACATTTCACATATTTCAAGAACGATTAAGAGATGTATTGGCATACTCTCTAAGATAAGGCACCTTGTGACTGATCTGGTCCTTGTACAGTTGTATTACTCACTTATCTACCCCTTCCTGACTTATAGTCTAATAACCTGGGGGACTACATGTCAAACAGCTCTCCTTCCTCTCATCACCTTACAAAAAAGAGCTGTCAGAATAATAACATTCTCAGAGTATAATTGCCACTCCAGTCCGCTCTTTTGGAAATTGAAAATACTCAAAGTAAGTAACTTATTAATTGTATTGTGCTTTATTCATGTACGACTATTACTCTAATAGATTGCCCTTAACTTTTTAACGAATTTTTTAAGAGTATCAACAAAGTCCATC
>OX419344.1:14924775-14937275 GCA_948470475.1 Galaxea fascicularis
TAAAGACCACTGGTTTAAACAGCAAGTGTCAGTGCACTACTGAACTAAATGAGTCTGACTCTTCAGATGTCATTGTTATACAGTACATTAAATGAAGTTTACATTGTGACATGCTTAAAAGAAACTGTTAACATTATTATTATTATTTACGATATTATTATTATTATTATTATTATTTTGATTTGGTACAGATTTGTGCAGCCACAAGATTAGTCTTGACTTCGATCAACAAAACAAACTTAACATTAATTTGCATGAGTTGAACTGCATAGAGAAACAACTTAAGAACAACTTCTAGCTCAAGGAAGGTTATGGCAAAACAATTTTTTGAAAGACTTAGCATGGAGATGCCATGCTGGCAATCATAGTAATTGGTAGGTCATACAATCAGTGTTCCTTATTTTGCTTCAGGATTGTTGAAATGACACTTCACATTACTTTTAAATAAATACTAGTTTGTGAGGAAATAAATTATATTAGTTTTCATGTTGCATAAATTTTAATGCATATTTTTGTGACATCTTGGTTGGATTTTTGTAATTCCCTCTTATCTGGGATACTAGTTCAGAATGCTGCACCATATTACTCCTATTCTACAAAAGCTACACTGGCTACCAGTTGAAGAGCACATTATGTTATAGATATTACTGTTAATCTTGAAGTGTGAATAATCTTACCTATCTCAATTATTTTATTGCTATACTTCGAGAAGGAACCTCAGATCTTTCAATAGCAATAGTCTAATTGGTGGTAACATATCATTTAAGAACATATGGCTACAAAGCTTTCTCATCCATAGCCCCAGCTCCATGGAATTAACTACCTCAAAATATAGGAGTGTTGTGGTAGCTTCAATGAATTTAAGCACTTGGTATGATGATTGGATGATAGCGTTTAATATCAGAAATGGCTATTTGTGTTCATATTTTTCTCTTTTTAGAAATACACACATAGTTTAAGTTGCAATGATTGGAATTTTAATAAGATTTTAGAATTGTAAATATGAATGTTATCTCACTTGTTTTATCGCATAACTATTTTAGTTGTAAAGCACCATTGGACAGAAATGGAAATGTGCCCAATGTAAATTCAAAATTAATTATTATTATTATTATTATCATTATAATAATTATAATATTATCACTATTATCACAAGGTAAAACATGAAATTAAGTACAGTGTATAATAAAAATACTAGCTGATTTTATGACATTTTTAAGACTTACACTGTATTTATTAAGTGGAGGTAAATAGTGATGGATATTTACTGAGCCACAAAGCCAGCAGCTGGTGAAAACCGCTGCCTCTTACTGCTGCCTACTTTGACTAGATTTTCACTCAAATGGTTAAAAAAAATCATCAGGTTGCCCCCCTATTTTGGTGAGCTCAGACAGCTAATTCAAAAATTATTGAAACCCATGGTCCCCAGGTTCAGCAGTCTAAAGGTTTCCATATTTCACACACTACAGGTTGTTCATAAGGTCAGTGATAGAAGCCATATCAAGGCTGTGCTCTAAGACAAGCAGTCAGGCACCCAAAATCTCTAAACCCTTGAAATCCAAGGTGCCTCTCATGTAAATTTGGTGCAAAAACCAATATTTCCAGGTTGCCCAAAGGCAAAAGTAAGTCACCAAGGGTGGCTGTGTGCTGCTAGAGCACAGCCCTGCATATCGTATAAAGGCTAGTTTTCAAGTCGGGAAAATCCCAGATAAACAGGGATTTCACTTTTTTTCAACCATCTCAGATATTTAATTAATAAATTAATTCTTTTTATAAGACAACTTAAACCATCCCTAAACATGCAAACTGACTTGATTCAAGCAAAAGTATTCACTTGAAGAACTTGTGATCATTTGTTATTAATATGATAATTTGTAGAGACTGTATGGAAATCAAATCTTTGGATTTTTATTCACTTTGCCATGAGAATGGTATCACAATGACACCAGAACGTCAGCTACCGGTATTAACGTTAATATTTGCTTGCTTGTGTTTTAAGATCAGCAATGATTTAATCATTGCTGATCAATACCTCACATTTTGCCTGGATAAAATTGCCAGACGTCGATGACAAACACCATTTTTAATTGAGTTTGGGGGGGGGGGACTGGAGCAAAACAATGTAGAGGACTGGGAACAAGCTAAAACTATTGCTGACATCCTGGACAGTACAAATTTAAGTTTTCATACGTCAGTAATGATTGGGATACGTGAGGATAATAGAAACACTACTGATGTTCCTGATTTGTTTCCAACCATCCCATATGATCAGGGATGTCAATACGTTTTCCAGTTTTCATTCACTGACATAATCTGGGATGGCCGGGAAACAGTGAAATCCTAGATCATATGAGATTTTCCAGACATATGACAACCAGCCTTAACAAGACAGTGTGTTACTTCATGGCTGAATGACCCCTAGTCTATGCCCAAGTGACTTTCTCTGAAGCCGGGACAAGCAATACTACAGTTGGACAAACTAACCTCTTATGTCTTTGCATTCCTTCCTGTAAGCAAATGGACAAACAATACTTTTTAGATTTCTAAAGGAAAACTTTTTTGAACATTCTGTATTATTCCTGCATGTAATTAAAAACTAAGTTTTGAGAGTGAGGTCCAATAAATTATCCTTTTCATCTCTATGGTTTACCCTTGGCTTCAGGCTTGCAAAAAACAGCCAAAATTGGCTATGATGTACTGTAAACAGGTTTTCTGGGTGGTTGATTTACACAAGATTTATGCTGTAACCACTGAGTATAAAATTAATTCTTTTATCAATCTTGTTAAATCCCTGATGAAGTCTGTGAAATCACGCAAAACTGGTTGGATAATAAACAAAGTCAAGAAGATCTGTTGACATGGGCTGCTCACTAGGTTTTAGTAAAAAAATATATTAATTAAACAACTAGGCAAAAATAATAAAACCATTTTAATAACAATAATGTCCAACTTACTTCCCCAGATCCAAATGGTTCCCTGGAATTAAAACAACAAACAAACAAAAGTGTTAATGCATGTTTAAATCCAAGTCATACCATTTAGTACCACTCCACTCACTCATGTCCAATACTCCTGTTGTAAGTCAGGTCAACTTTTCATCGAGTCAACCCTACTCACCAGAAGTCAGATCACAATATTCACATTGGAAGTGAATTCAAGTAAGCAGAAGTCAGCTTGCCAACCTGTTGACAGACCATGACAGTCCAACTTGGATCATAACAATCCCACACAGCTAAGCTCCATCCAACTTTTTAAATGTCAGGTGGAGATTTTCATTCTAAAAGAGCAAGCATGAGGCCACAAACATGCTACACACAATGTATATTCTTCATTCTAAAACCATGAGGCCACAAACGCTACACACAATGTATATTCTTCACTCTAAAACCATGAGGCTACAAACACGCCAAACACAACATATTGTATACTGGCTTTGTTCTAAAAGCATGAGGCCACAATGCTAAAGACACTGTATGTTCTTCATTCTAACAGTGTGAGGCCACGTTAAACACGCTACACACAGTGTGTATTCTTCGTTCTATATGTGTGAGGCCAAAAACACCCTACACACAATGTACACCCTTCATACTAAAAGTGTGAAGCCAAACATATGCTACACACAATGCATATTCTTTATTCTAAAAGTGTGAGGCCAAAAACACACTACACACAATCTATTCTTCATTCTAAAAGCACGAAGACACAAACACCCTATGCACAATGTATATTCTTCGTTCTAAAAAGTGCGATGCACAAACATGCTAAACAGTACCACAATGTATATTCTTCATTCTATAAGAGTGGGAAAGTGCTACCCTAAAATTTGGTTTTATCCACCTACTTTATAATGTAATTGGCCCTCGTCACGGCTAAGGTCAAATTGAAATTTGTCGCAGTTTTAAGTGATCTTTACCGTTTCAGGAATTGATGGAGTTAACATTTGGTCACTTTTGAAGAAGAAGGGCTGTGACTATCCAAGTCAGATGGAGTCAATCTGATAACCTCTCCAGGCCCTATATAAAGATGTGCTGAAATTATCATAATTCTCTCGACAAATGACTTCCGGTGAGTCAGGTCATCTTTTCTGGAGATGGGTTGTGTGGATTCGACAACCTTTCTTAGTCTCTATATACAGTAACAACACGCTCAGGGTTTTCAAAATGTTTTGAAGTAGGCAAATGACTCTGGAAAAGTGGGCGGCTGTGACAATTGTGGGGCTACAAAGCCCCTTGAAGCTAGGGGGGAGGGCATGCTCTCCCAGAAGAGTTTTGAAATCAAGAAACTCGGAAATGCCATTTTCAGTGTTCTAGCAACAATTTCAGAGGTAAATTGTGATTTATTAACAATGGCATAACTGTACTTTTCTTAGGTGGCATTAATTTTCATGAAAAGTAGCCAAGGAACAAATGGTGATTTATGAATATTAGCTGTTGCCATACAAACCATTTTGTTTATTGTTATTATAATTGTACTTCACAAAGTAAACGAAATGAAATAAATAGCCACCCGAATGTAGCAAAGCTAATCGAGTCGGGTGGTTTCAGATAATATTAAAATACAACAAGAAAGTTGGAAATGAAAATTACAAAGAAATTACAATATTATTAATTTAGAAAAGTGAAATCAATTCAAACAAATATATGATTACAAGTGACAACGACGCAAATAAAGTAAGTTAAAGTACGTATAGTTTACAGGAGGTTCAGTATTAATGTAAATAAATAAATATGGAAGGTGCTATTTTAGTTCCATAAATCCAGCAGTCATTCCAGCAACAATGTTTTTTTTAGAGTCATACTTGTTTTCATTATTGAGTAATTTTAACAAAAGTGCATGGACGTTTTTGTTAAAAGACCTTTTAGGCATACAATTTAGAACAGTCAAAATCTCAATACCAACAACGTCGAGTCACTCACACGTGATGATTAAACGGTCTGAAAAAATAGCTGTCTACCAGTCTAGTTTAAAAAGGGGGCATTCCAGTAAATTGATATGACATGATTATGTCATGAAACTGGTCAAACATTGACAAACGTAATGCCAAAACATTAGCCAACATAGTATCCTACTTTACAGAGTATAGCATGAAAATAAAATGCTTTTATCACATATGTTTGTATGAGAGGTTGCTCCTGCCACTTACTTACAACTCAAGATAGTGACAAACTTTCTTTTAAACAAAGCTTACATCCTATAGTATATGCATTATTGCTGCAAAATTGAGAGTGAAGTTACTCAGCTGTCTTAAAGATTTATGGATAAGAAGAAATGTCAAGAATGTTTGTCACAAGCTGATTGTTATGACCAGAGTAGCTGGCGACATACAATCAAGTAGCCAGTGAGACTCTGGCGGTCGCCAGCTTGTTTTGAAACCACTGCATGCTGAAATTTTCCAAGAAAATTACTTCCAATGAGTCGGGTTGACAGCCATCCTAGTCGACCCAACTCAGACTGGGAGTATTGGACAACCCTTACACCACCACAAATGTTAAAATGTTACCGTACTAACATTGCAAAAGATGTAAGGAAACAAATTTTGCATGAACTTTTGAGAAAATGACATTCACACACAAACAAATCAGGTTTTTCCATCCTCTTACTTTGAACAGTTAAGCTGTCTCTTCCTAAACATTACAGACATTTCTCCCAGTTACAAGTGAGCCAAGCTCTACTGTGTGATGCCAACCATATATGCATCCACTTCTCAAGTCATTTTGGCAATATTTACTGAAGTCGAGGCATTGTAAGCTCTCAATTATTACATCAAAATGAAGTAGTACTGCCTCCTACGGGCAGTATTTGATTATATTATTACCTGTCAGATACTCTTGAGAGCTCTTCACCAGCCATTCTACATGCAAATAAACACATGATTAAGCATTCCAAAAGACACAATCAAGCCTGCAAATAACAGTCGCTCATTGGATACATGTCCGGTAAATTTTAGGTTTTGACTGGCGAAAGCTTAGCCTGGTCGGACACTCTGACCGGACTGTTCTCTTGTCCGGCCAAAACTTGACCCTGGCCTGACAAATGACTGGCTTATGGACACCAATTATTTGCAGGCTTGCACAATAGTACACCAAAAAATAGAAAAGGCAGGTGAAAAAGGGAAAGACCAAAACTTTTGGGCTTGATGTACCCTTGGCAATGGCTGAATGAAAGATCAAGGACCCATAAGGACCTAGAGCAATTTTGATCATGGGTGCCTAATGGCCCACTCCCTTCTACCTTGATTTCCAATTTGACTTCTATGTGGAACATTGTCTCTATGACAATATTGATAACAAATCAGTAAAAAATAGAAATTAACTGAGATATCTGCAAAAGTTGTGCCTTCCACTGGTTTGCAAAACAACCTACATTTTACCAATACACAGCTGCAGAGGATTGCCAGTTGACTTTCCTGTATCCGCTGGGGTAAAATAGGAAACCACAAAAACAAATGAACAGTCAAATGAATGCCCCAACACTTGACTCATTCAATACTGGTCTGAGTGTAAATAACACCAGTAAAGACATGCTCACAGTTGTTTAAATTTCTTGCTGCAACGGCCATTAAATGTATAAGCAAAGTTATGAGGAACAGTGCTGACATGTAAATTAACAACAAATGATTATTTTACCTGTTCTCTCTTCCCCCTGAAATCTAAAAAATAATGAAGGTAAGTAGTTAAAATCAACATCAGATGTTCAGCTATTTTACATTATTTAAGGAAGGGGATGATGTCACATAACATTTAGCAAATCTATAAACCAAAATTCATGAATAACAAAACAACAATTTTATCATAGATCACACCAATGCTTAGATGTGTGCATATATCTACAAGTGAATTTAAATATAGTGACAAAATTTGAGATGGTTTCAGACACTTCTGTAATATGAGTAGGCCTCCATGAATGTAAACAAGTTTTATTTTTTATTAGCCTCCATATGTGCAATAGCCCCCCCCCTCCCCCCTAGGGCAAAATTAATTTTTACCACAATTGCTGGTAATCTCACAATCTGATTGGCTAATTTGCTGTTGTTGATAAGAGTCTAGACAACGCTGCTCGCGTCAATTTGTCACGCAATGCCTTTTTCATCTCTCACGCTCTGAAATAAACATTTCTTTGACGCCAACATTGTGGTAAAAAACAAATCGAATGTGTTTTAGCATTGTCTGTACTATTACAGACAATGGTATTCGTCATCACACTGGTCAAAATGAGTTAAAGGGACTGAAAATGGTGAAATGCTCGAGTGGATCAACAGTGCATTCGGGTTGGAGGAGGTTGGAGCAGTAGACCAAACTTCTCCTTAGTGTAAAGTTTTCCAGTGTCCCAAAAATTTAGGCCGCATTGTAGGTAGGTAGGAATAAGAAAGGGAAAGATTTATACTGTAAGTATGGACAGAAGAAGATCTGATCTCTTACAAAATACCAAACAGAATGAAGAATTCAATATTCTGTATTAACACCATCCTCCATTACAAATGCGGTACACTGCAACAGCTACATTCCATATCTAGTCTCAACTTAAGTACAAATAGTGACTTACAATATCTTCATCAAACGAACCACTCTTTGGCTTGTAATCAGCTGAAGGAAAGTGCAATAACAAAGGAACCAGTGAAAACAAATTCTCTTCAAAAGCAGATCAAATGTGTGGTACACTTAGTTACTATCTGTTTAACCCATTGACAACTGAAAATTCTGCAGTGGTCTTATGATCAACTGCCCAACCCAACCAACTGCCTCAACTGCCCAAATAGAACCAAATCTGTTCAAAACGCTGTCAAGCACTAGTCTAGCTTTTGTTGCAGATGCCAAAATACAGCTCTCAAAGTTCAGGCATAAGAGGCAAAATTTCAGTCTTTTGGGTTGAAAAGTTCCACTGCTCTTCGTCGCTTTTTTTGCTATTCTTTCCCCATTGTTTTTCTTTTGTTAGACATTCACTAGGCTTCACTTCAGTGGGAAAAGGTTTTGTTAGAAGCGGGAGTATCATGAAATTATTTTGAAGGAAGTAGAAGTGGGTAATAGGGCAAGATTTTCATTGGAATTTTCTGCACAAAGTTACATGTTTTTTTGCATTTTTCTCTGGCCTGTTTCACTGAATTGGGTATGGTTTGAAAGTTGGTTGTCAAAGTTGTCTACCATCATTAAAACTGATGACGTAACAAGTGGTACAAGGGACATGGTTCCAGGCAGGTGCTGAGGGGCGCATCAGGTGCCCCTGGATTAAACCAAGGAGCCACCTGTTTGCTTGTTTGATGTCACGAGTTTGGGACAAAGACAAAATCTTTCCTTTTGTTCTGTGCACTTGAGACAAAATATTTTTGTCATTTGATAACCACGCTTACAGTGTCAGTGCACAGACGAGATGAAAGGCAGAGGTCGATTTGACCCATCAGCAACATTAAAGATGGTACAAGTGTCAAGGCTTAGCTCACCACAAATAACCCAACAGCCTAGTGGTTACCAGAGATGGAAAAAAAGGAAAAGATGGATCGGTGATTAGCAGTTAGCTTTATCCCAATTGACATTTTTATTAGAATTTTTATTCTCGTGAAATTTTATTATCATATATTTTTGCTGGCAAATTTGATTGGTAATTACCAATCATGGGCTGTTATTTCCACCTACAACTTGAGAATGGAAGTCAAGGGTTTTAATTCAGTCACACATTGAGAGGAACACTTCATCTTTTTTACATAGGGGTTATGAACTACAAAGAAAAAATACTGTACCAACAAAAGTGCAAGCCCTTCATCTTTCCATGTAATTCCCTTACACCCCAGAAATTGTATTTAAAAAATTCCCAATCTATTTAAACTGCTTTGCACAACATTAAAAAGATTTGGGAGCCTTGAAACCCATGGATCACAATGCTCAGATATGCTGAAATCACTTAACTAAGCTTCAATACAATACAACTGTAGTATCTGTGGGCTGTAACATAACTGAGCACCACAGCTAAAGCAGTAACGTTTCTTACCTGGGCCTCCATTTTCAGACTCATGTTCATCATTTGACCCATCTACACAAATATAAATAATGATAAATTTTCCACTTGACTATTTCTAACTGTATGCGTCTCAATGCCTATCACTGAAGACTTGTAAAGTTTTGCTAGTACGATTTTCACTAGCAAACTGGTGAGACCACTAGCAAATTCTTTCCATTTAAAATTTCAATTACCACACCTGATATACAGAATAGAATTGATATTTTGCACAGTCTATTAATGAGCTGAAAAAAGTTTTAAAAAAAAAAGGCCATCCGTACATTCCTCCTTGCATTCTAACAGCTTTATATAATTGTTTGGGAGACATGGATGATTCTAACATGTAAACGTTTGCTAGTGGATGCTAGTGGATGTTTTTCTCACTCGCAGATTATCAAAATCACTCGCATTTTCTGAGTATGCAAGCATTAATTTCAAGCCCTAAGCACACAAGTTCAGTCTTCAGTTTGCAATAACAGTTAAATGCCAAGAAAATGTTTAGTCAAGATAGTCTTGATTCTCTTCAAATTATCAGCATTTCTGGAATTCACTGGCAATTCCTTTGCACAGTGCTTCAATGTTCATTTAACATTAACTACAGTGTTGTATTAACAAACAGCATGTTACTCACAATGACATGATTCAACAGATTGACTTATCTTCCTGTTAGGTTTCTACAACAATCAAAAATTATTGTCAGAGCTAAAACAACCACTACGCAATATCACTTTCACACTCTTGCAAGTCAACTGTACATTAGTATTTCAACAATGTGTGTCAATCCTTATCTACATTTCTCTTAGTCTTACCCAGAAAATACTTAAATTTGACCTTCTGCCACTGAAACGGGATGTCAATAACATTCAGGTGTTATGGACAACTCTTGTAAGTTGTTTGGTGAAGTTATCAAACTTTAAAAAACTCTCACAAAACCCACTGAAAAGCTTCCTGCTCAGGTAATGACCACACATCTTCCATCTGACCCTCCCCCCTTCCTCAGGGAGGGTCTTCCATGTAGCTAGCAGGTTACCCTCCTTGCAGCGGCATTAGCAAAAGGTTTGTGGGCATCTAAACTGCATTGTTTACTTCTCATCAATCCAACTTGTCTAACTGTTCAATTTACATCTTGGTATATCACCACATAATGGGTATTAAATATTTATCACAAAAAAGTAAATGATTTTACTTATTAGTGTAAGCAAAAGACCAAACTTACTCTTTTCTTCTTAGGTCCTGGGCACTCCTCAATTGCCTCAAAGCAATTTCCTTTGTGAACATTGTACTCACAAGCTTAGTAAAAGAGGAAACACATCAACACATCATTTCATAGAAGACGGAACACTTGTCTTCATAGCAGCATGTTTCCAAAGGGAAAGTGTAAACAGTTACCCAGCACCTATAACACACTGCCCAGATAATTTAGGGGATATACATAATAATGAGCTGGTACAAACGCAAATATTTCATCATTTCAAAGTTGAAAGTTCTTGACACCAGTTGACACCCAACTAAGTGCCTGTACTACAAAAGTTGCCTGTAATACGGAAGTCCACCAGATAAGGCAAAGTTATGCATCTTACTGACCACATTTAGTATGAGTGAACACAGATGAAGTTGGCTGTATTACTGTTGTTATGAATTAAGCCACATTAGTGTAGAGTTCCAAAAGTACCATCCCTGTTACTTTCAGAAATAGCTGGCAACAACTTCTGGGTAGCTGCTAGTTTTGGTAGCTGAAATAGGTGAGTAATTGAAGAAAAAAATCAAAGTAAACAACTACAGTTCATTCTTTCCCATTGCTTCTTTTGCATTCTACAGCAAAAAAACAAAGCCGTCCTAGGTGTATGGCACTCAGGAAGACACAGTGTTTCTCTTTCAGCAATTTCTTATGCTCTGACGTCAGTTCCTTGTTCATGAGAACATCATACATACAAGGAATTGCTAGCCAATATCACTGGTAATTTTGAATGGAGGGCTACAAAATAATGTACTTTTGAAGGGCCTCTCCTTTCCAGGTGGGTCATTACATGTACTTTTAGAACTCTACACTGCAATAAAAGCTTTTTTAAGCCATTTAATAATTAGTCAGTATATTGAAATTACACTTCTTATATTGGTCTTCACTTTAACACAGCCTCAGGCATTCACTACATCCCTTCAACAAAGGACCAATAACATACTTGAGCACTGGTAACCTTGGTCTCCGATACCCCACAGCAGGCCATTACAGTGATTGCAGAAGGTTGGGCTTGTGTAATGTGTACTGTTAAAATGGTGTCCTTTGATCTAGAAAATTAAAATGTAACATCAACCATTGAAACAATTTTGAAAGGTTGTTTACTCATACCCCTTGTATAATACTGTAAGGGATACAAACTTGTGAGATAAATACATGGCCAAGCACTTCAGACCAACTGAGTATTTCCATTTTACCTTAAATAACATTAGCTCCACTCTGAAACTATTTAAAGGTAGAGCTACATTTGTTATTCTAGCCCTCTGCAAACAATTGGGAATGAGTACAGGGAAATTCCAAACTAATTATGCAACATAAACAAGCATATGGTTAACTTTCTGCTGTGTCAGTGTTTGAACATGAAAGCACATTCGTTAGGTAAAAACTGTGGTATTGTTTATGACAGACTGTTAATTCAGAAGGTACTGTAGCATGCAACCAGTGGACTCCTTATCAAGCAGCAGAGATGTCATTATGCAACAAAAAATGAATAAATTTGATATCACTACATAACAGCAACAACTTTGCAACATGCATCAGCAGATGCATGCATAACATGCAGGGATTTGCTGGCAATGAAGTTGTGCATATGCATGCTGAATGCTAACCACAATGCAGATCTCTGGATATCCCAGGTAGCTAAGAGCACTACATACCCAGGTCATTCTGTTAGTGAATTGCTCAACCTCATTTGATCAACAATTTGATGACTTGGTGCAAAAATGGCTTTAGTCATGATCTGACCTTAAATCTCAAGTTCCCTAAAATTTATTCTTCTTCAGCCTCCAGACTGGTTGTCATGTCAAAAATGTAGACCTTTTCATGTTTATTTTGTGGTCTTAAGGTTAGAGTTCAATGAATTAGCACATGAATCTTGCTAAAAACTCAAGAAACAGAAACAAAAGGATCTGCTGCATGGTTGATTCCCTTTTCTTGGGTCCAGCAAAAGTGATATGTGAATTTTTCAGACTCAGGCCTTCAAATCCAAAAATAAATGCAGTCTTTAAATTTTGGCATAATAACCAGTCTGTAAAACAAAGTAGAGCAACTTTGCAGAAACTTGAGATATTAGCCCAAATCTTTTACTTGCACCCTTTTTGCATCAATCTCTAATTACTTAACATAATATAATAACAAAATGGGCATCTCTGGATATGCAACCACCACACAAACCAATCTTTTGGTAACAAATAGCAAAAGCGCACCCATGAGCAAGTCATAGTAGACAAGGAGGTCATGGTAAATGAGGGCAATAGCACCTAAAACACTCCACACT
>OX419344.1:14942275-14952275 GCA_948470475.1 Galaxea fascicularis
TAAGAGACAAACATGTGAAGGCTGCAGAGAAATGGACAGAACACACCAAGAGAGTCCCACCCCTAGTGGTTGGTGACTATGTGCAGATTCAGAATCAGACTGGCCCACATCCCACCAAATGGGACAAAACCAGAATTGACATTGAGGGTTGCCAGTTTGACCAGTATGGTGTGCATGTCGATAGCTCGGGCAGAAGTACCACTCACAGCCACAAGTTCTTTAGGACATACATCCCTGTACCAGTGCAACCACTTTGATGCACCACTGATGATGATCTCCAACACATCACCAAGCACCACCATCCCCTATGAAGCCACCTGCACAGGCCTGGTGGCACCAGACCGAACAGCCAAATACAGTCCCCAAAAAGTCAGCACCCAGCAGCAAAAAAAGGCCTTCCAGAACTCCGAACACTGAACAATTTTTGACACTGAGCGACACTAAGGTGCATATGAAGTAAAAAATTATGTTTGCTTATTTGAAAGCAAGTGAGATTCACAGTTTCTGTTTTGAAAGATCTTCCTTCATTCTTGAGATACTAAAGTTTTTGCTTTAAAGTTGATGACATCACAAATGGTTTAAGTAAGAATATAAATCACAATATCAAGAATATATCTCAGGAAATATTTGAGTGACACCATTCAAACTTGGTGTTTATTGTCCTTATCTGTACATTGTCAGAATGATTCTCACTTAAAAGTGCCAATGAAGTAAAAAATTATGTTTGCTGATCTGAAAGGCCTTTCAAAGTGAGTTTATTCCCGAGATATTAAAGTTTTTGCTTTAAAATTGATGACATCATCAGTGGTTCAAGTAAGAAGGTAAATCACAAAATCTACAACACATCTGCAAATATTTAAGTGATGCCATTTAAACTTGGCAACACTAATGTATGTCAGGTAAGACAATAAATGACACCCACTGTTGTGTTACCATGGCAACAATTCTGCTTCCTGGTCTACTTCATGCAGGATTCACTTTCCACATTTTTGTCTTAATCAAGCATTGTTGATGGGGTAGTTAAAAGACGTAAGGTAACATAGGTGTCACATGTGTTTCAAGTAAGACCATGTGTCACTCCTTATCCATTCATAATTGGAGATACTTGATTCATGGCAAAGAAGGCCTGAGATCTAGAGTGTTGCCATGGCAACATCATAGTAGATAACATTTTGCTTCTTCCCTGATGTTCATTACTGGTGCCAAGTTTCAACGGCATCAGGCGAACATTTCCAGAGATATTTTCAATTTTTGTGATTTAACTTCTTAGAATACTTGAACCACTGATGACATCATCAATTTTTAAGTGAAAACTTTAACATCTCGGCAATAAAAGATCTTTCAAAAAGGAAAGTGCCATTGTTACTCACTTGAAAGGCCTTTCAAAAAAGCAAACATAATTTTTAGGTCATGGATGACACAGTCATGCCATGAGGTTTCCGTGGGGCTCTTAAGGCACTCTCACTCACTCACTCGATTCTGATTAATTTATTCATTAAACACTCCTCCTCTCCCTCCGCTGGTAAGTATTGCTTTTGTCTCCATAGTCATCTTGGCCCAACGTTTGCAAGTTTCAGGGGTTAGTACAAAGGCAGATTTTTGCTTGGTAGAGTACATGTAGGTACAGAAATGGAGATGTAACACAGATGGTTTTTTGTTCAATCCTTAAACAAAATAGGCCTTTGTTGAGTTGGAAAATGGAAAGTTAATAAGACAAAGAACACAAGCTGTGAGAATTGAACTTCGAAATCTTCAGAGCAGCGAATATGGACTTGGAGATCTCAAAAGCAACTATTATTACTGTGCGGTAGTAATCGTGAATTTCTCGTCACATGAAGGAAGAAGGAAGGAGTCGGCAAAAAAGGAAATGGGAGAAAGGCTTTCTAGCGAAAACCCGTATTCAGGCAAGCAACGCATTTGATTTAGGAGCAACATATCGATTTAATTACTGCTTAAACAGGTACGTAATGAAATGTTTTTGAAGACATTTCAGCTGGGTTCTGTTCAAGGTGACAGTAGATTGCAAATAAATGCCCTCTGAAGTCAAAACACTAATCTTGTTCAGAAAGTTTAAATGATCAGTATAACACTTATTTGTGAAAGCACATTTGACATTTGACAAAAACACAGGCATGCTAATATTTTTCTCTGTTAGGATGTAATATGCTAGGCGAGGATCAAGTTTTGGTCTGACAAGCAGCTAATCTGTTCGGAAAAAAAAATGTTTGGAAAGTCAAGTTAATTGTAGCACAAAGCATAAATAGATGGATTGAATGTATCTCCCCTTTTAAAGCAAAAGTTGAACTTGTGTGCCCGAATCGCTCAAAAATAAAAAAAAACATCTTGCCTTCAGAATAGTCCGAAATTTTATTACGACCAAAAACGTTTATAAAACTAACTTGAAATGAGCTGTGAACCAGTAAGAAACTATAACTTGCCTGTATAGTTTTTTAACAAAGCAACTATATTTGAATATTATCTTTACTCTGCATACAAATTGCATGTTTGTATTCCATCAGTTCAAATTACTTATGTCAGTCAAAGTTCCAGACAACAAAACGTTTGAGTTATTTGACATTAATGTATGCGGCACCTGTGGATCTTTAGGGATACCACTAGATGGTTTAAAACTGCATAATTCTAAGGGAAATATTGGCATGTAAACAGTTCTTTTACCAAGAGGTGTGCCTGAAAAAGATGTGCTCCCACAGAACACAAATGAATATACAGGTTTCCTGACCATAATTTTTCAGAAAATACAGTTGTTGTAAACTCAAAGTGTTGTAATGTTCCTCATCCATGAGCTGGCTCACAGGGGCCTTTGATTTACTTCATAGGCACTTTAAGACTTGGGGGGGGGGGGAGGGATAGAGCATAATCGGTTCATATTAATTACAGCTAGATAATGAACTGGACACTACATAAAAACTACCAGCTCTAAGATAGGGGCCTGGCATTAGTTTGTCACCCCATGTTGGTCTTGTTTCATTTCTTATCCTTCTCTGTGACACAAGATGATTTGATATTAAACTAATGCCCTTGTTAAATGGATGAACTCTTATTGAAATATGAAGTACTGGGGTCCTTCTAATCATGAAACAATATTATTAGTATCTGACAAGCCAACAGAAGTAACTTACTTTCTGTCTACTTGTGATGCATCAGCAGTGGTATTTGAATCCAGTTCAGCCCTACAAAAAATTGAACACTGTGAATCAACAAACTGCTAGAAATGACTGTAGCCATACAGAAATTGGCCTATAAAATATCCAGCTGAATTGAGCAACCTTCCACAACATAAACCATACTTTGAATTTGTGACTAACTAAGAGCATAACTCTTCTGCTTCTACTACAACCAGTTGCAAAATTGTTGAGACATTCGCAATCAAAAACGTCTCTTCTTTCTCTAAAACGCTGCTGCTAACAAATCTGTGAGATACAATGCACACCCCCTCCCTCTCCCCCTTTCAAAGTTGTTCCTCAAAGTTTCGAGCATGCTGTTGCACCGTTAACAACTTTGATAAGAAGGGGAGGGGAGGGAAAGTGGAAGATCATGGAAACGTCATTCAAGGCCAAATGGCGTACAGTGTCTCAAGTGTTTTTGCAACTAGTTGTAGCTTCAATATACTACAAGCATCCTGAGAGTGCTGGTGTTTACTTTTTTTGTGCTTTAATGTTTTTAAAGAAAAAAATTGATGATTAAATTAATAGCAACCAGAAATTAACTTACAGTACACTTTCCAGATGTGGCATAAGAGTTTGCTCCACAACTTGAAGTTCCTTTCCCTTGTCCATGCCATCATCTACATGTTCCAAACAAAAACAATTTCATCGTGGCATCTTTCTTCACCATACTTTAAAACATTACTGCCATATTACCTCACTTGAAACCATATCAGCACAGCTAAAATCTTTATCACATTTTCATGATATTGTACCTTCAAGCTGGTGATCTCCAAACAGACTACCAAGACCAAGAGCCCTTTTACTCCTGAAGTCTGCCAGAAGTTCTCCTATTTCCTCTCCTGCAGCATTCCTGTAACAATGATACGAAACGTTGCACTTAGCCTATAAAAAGTAGTATTTTTACACTGTAGTTACTGACTTGAAAACATTCATAAGACAATGATCTACTTCAGTACTCTACTTTCGCAAAACATGATCTTCAGCCTTTTAAGCCTCAACAGTGATCAGAGCCTACTTTCTCCCTACAGTATCACCATTTTAGCTACATCACAGGTTATGAGAATAAAGTAAAAGGTCATCAAACATGAAATGTCTTGAAGTTTAAACAAATTAATTCTCTGAACTAATAGTAGATGAAATATGAGAAAATGGCCACAAATACTTACAGGCAAAATTCAAAACAAAGAGGAAGTTTGTAAGTACTACGTAACTAAAAGTCCATTTGTGAATTTAACTGTACCTTGCTTGCTGAAACACATCTTTAAGATTATCTTCAGATCCTAAGCAGCTCTCTAAAAAAAACAAGAAAGTGAAAAACGAAAATTAGCCAAGACTTGAATGAAAGGGTTAACTAAAATAGTTGGCGTACACCTACCGATGGGCTCCACAATGGTTTCTTTATCCATATCCACTTTAAGAGGCTGCAACAAACAATAAATCTGTTATCACGCGGCGTTCAATTATCTCCTGAACATGGACCCTTGACCAGTAATTTTTCTATCATGAAAATAGAAGTGAATGGCCATAAAAATCAAAAGTAGCTACAACATACAGACTCTGCACAAAAACAATGGAAACTTTGAGCAATCACATATTGTTCCAGAGGAATATGTTTTAGTACAAATCTTGAATGTTACAGCTATTTACTTGATTCATCATGAAAGAGTCGCAATGTAATACATACTGCTAGATCAGCCAGAAATGTAGAGTAGATCTCATATGACCATTTCTTCATTTCTTTTGGTGTCCCTTCCCTGTACGAATCAGTTACCAACCAAAAGAACTACAGGAGGAAAATGTTTTATCAGTGATAGACCAAAAACAACCCCACATGTAGTATGCAGATGCATTCTGAAGGTTTGCTTGATTACCAGTAATTATAAAGAGCAAAGGGAAATTATTCTAGTGCACTGTGGCAGCAGGCAAATAAAGTTGCAATTTGAAAATTTGGTTTTATCAATGATGTTGATATTGTAAATTGGACACCATACAAGGATTAAAAAATCTGACGTTTTGAGCACTATCTCTTTGTCAGAGCGAATTGAGGAATAATGGGTTGTCCATGGTTCAAATAGAGAAGATTACCGTTTAAAATGAGGGAAGCGTAAGAAATGTTTTCTGAAGAAAATGATGTGTACACTGGATGTAATAATAACTGCAAAAGATGTTGGCAGTCGTGATCCAACTTTTTCTGAGAGCGTCAACTCACCATGATAGTTATTTTTTTGGATCAGGTTTAGTTGAAAGATTCAAATTATACATGTCAGCAAGTTTTGCGGTTATGCAAAATTTTGATCTAACGTCAATGTCCATGTATTTGTTTGCAGCAAACTGAATCTTGATTTATGTCCCTACTAATAACAAACTCAGACAACAAGAGCATTCTACGTTTATCAATGACAGGCCTTCTCTATTTAAACTACAGTCAACTCTCTCATAAGCGACCACCCTTGGTGCACGACAAAGTGGTAAATAACGGGAAAGATCAACAAAATAAGTCTAACACTGGATTGATCAATTATTACAAAACATATTACCTAATCAGCTAAAATTAGGCAAATAGAAACTAACTTGTTTGATTTTTTTCACATGCAACAAGTTTCGCGAAAAGTAGAGTGGAGTGTACAGTACTTGTCAATGTGTCTCATGTTAATGAAGATCACCAGAAATTTAAACCGAACAAAACCTAGCAAAACAATGGGGTAGCATCATTAAAAATTGAACTTTTGTCACTTCTGAGTAGTGATTTACTAACGATCATACATGATTATGTTGGGTGGTCACTTACCAGAAACAGAAAACAAAAGAATATGTCAAATTTCTGGCCTAAAAAGTGGTTGCAGTTGCTTTAGAAATTTGAGTGGTGGTCGCTTACGAGAGAGCTCTGAGAGACAAAACGGTTGTTTACGAAGTGGTCGCTTACGGGAGGTGGTTGCTTACGAGAAGTGGTCACTATGAGAGAGTTGACTGTATACAGAATTCATAATTCCTTGATTCGCTCTGACAAAGGGCTAACGCTCGAAATGTCAGCTTTTTTGCATCCTGTAAAGTTGCAATCCATTAGTTCTTGAGTGAGTATATACACAGTTTGTACACTTTTTCAGAAACAGTTTTGCAGGACTTTTCCAGACCTTAGAAAGTTTTTTCCAAGCCCCACAATGTATAATATGTATTTCAATTGTTGGATTTTCCCATCTGGCTGCTCCTAAAAGTCTTTCATGAAAACGTTCTTACTTGAGTTTACAGATTTCCAGGATTTTCCTGAACCTCCTCCCACAATAAAGGGTTGTTCAGTCGTGAAACATGCTACACTAAAATTCAAGTACTTTCCAGGACCTGTAAACAGTCTATGTTTTGGGCCAGTTGCAGTATTATTTTCTGTCTGCACAGATAATCGATTAATATATCCAACAAAAGACAAAGTAGACTTTAACTAAATTAACAAGTTGACCCTGGGATGTCTTACCAAACTACTTGGATCATTGTTAGATATCAGGTAATGAAGGAAAACGGCAAGGTGGGCTGAAATAACAAAACAATAAATTACTTTGTTAATCAATTTTCATTTTTATGTGAGAATTCTACCCAAAAATGTACTTTAATACCAACATTTTCAATTATCATAGTCTTGCCATTCAACAGATTAGGAAGCATTACTTCGATAAAAAGTTTTACAAAGTTCTTTCCTTGGAAAGCTGTTTCAAGCCTATCAAAACCGGTAGATATTTCAATACACTTATTAAAATGGGTGCAATGTGAAACATTGCTTTTAATAACCATTTGCCAAGGTTAAAAAAACTCAGGTCCCAACCAATCCCAAAGCTAAAAATTGCACTTACATTTTCAAATAAAAACAACCGAGCTACAATTATCAAGTATAGCTCTGTTCTAAAAGTATTGTTTATCACTGGTAACAATTATTGAATGACTCATCGCAAAAAGGGCGTAAGTGATGGTTTCCCTGAAATTTCAAAATCCCTGAAATTTGCTTTTCTTTGGCCTACAGACTGGTAATGCATCAGAAACATAGATTTGTATTTATTTTGTAGTTTTAAGGCTAGACTTCATTGAATTATTAGCGTATGACTTTCCAAAAACTTGCAAAACAGAAATAAATGGATCTGATGCATGGTTGATTTCCTTTGTTTGGCTTCAGAAAAAGACAAAATAATACTGATTTTCCAAATTCAGGCCTTAAAATAAATAAATAAATAAAATAACTTCAGGCCTAGGTTTCTGACATGATAACCAGTCTGTAGGTCAAAAGAAAAGGGTAACTTGTTGACAAGATTCTGGGCAAAATAATCATAAAAACCTTTTTTGCTCTGTAATGTAATGTAACATAATGTCGCGAGTGAGAGGACAAACATACATGTCCCCTTTACATTGCTTTGTTTTGCGGTGGGCTCAGACTTCAGCATACTAAATATACTAACTGACCCTTTTGATTATCAACTACTGCTGGTAAGCATTTTTGACAGTGTGTCACTGATCATCAGAAACAACCCAACAACTTCAACTTCATATACCTGGTTTATTCTTGAGCATATCCAAGCTATTAAATGGACCATGATCATCTATCTGTTGAGTAATGTAAAAAGAACAATACTGTTGTTGTTTAGCTTCAAAACAAATATCCAATCCGATCACTGATTGTTTCACATGTATGGATGCATATGTAATTTACTGCATAACCTGTACAATATGCAACAAAATAAACATTGGTGACAGGAAAACAACTAGGCGACCAATTCCGCGAACACCTTCGTGATGTTGAGAAGAATGACAAGGATGCATCTAAGCCAGTTGCTCATCATTTTAATCGCCACAACCACTCCAAACAACACATGGCTATCTGCTGCCTTTCCCAACATCAAGGTACGATGGAAAGTTGCAAGAATCTAGAGCAAAAATTCATCTTCCAAATCGGCACCCTTGATCCCCACTGTATTAATGAATGCTTTTCATTTAACTAATGTATTCCTATTTTTTACATTGCCATGTTACCACCAATAGTGTAGTTCCACCTCCACTATATAAACTACACACAACCCATAATCCTCGATTCGCTCCATGACAAAGGGCTAACACTCAAAAAGTCAGCTTTTAGAATCCCTGTACAGTGGTCAATTTACATTATGAACTCTGTTGATAAAACCAAATTTTTGTGTACTACTTCCCCACTGATGCAGCACCACAGTTTCTTTAGAAACTACCTCCTTTATCCAAATAACCTGTTCCCTTTATCCCAGACAGAATTATCAAAACTTTGGAACATTTGCCCGCCTCTTCCATATATCATACATTTAGTCTTTTCATTTAATTGCCAACTTCATGATCCTTATTTTCAATTGGTTGTACAGTTTTATGGTTGAAATTTTAGTTCATCATATAATTTATGCAGAATACATGTACATCCCAAGCATCATGAAGCAGTCAGTGGACATGCAAAGTGTTTAACAGAAAGCAAATCAGTGAAGAAGTGAAATCACCTTTCCTTCAATAAGCAATAAACAGTTTCCTATTTCACAAAAGGTAAAATTTAGTACTTGAAAAAAAAATCTTCTGACCCCCATGTTTCAAAGCAAATAGTTGTTATCACTGGTAGAAATACAGCAGAGACTCCCAACTTATTAGTTCTTTTTTTACTACAAAAACAAAAAAACTATGGCTCCAGTTTACCTTCTCATCATCTGAGGCAAAGTCATCATCTTCCATGGAAATAATAGAATTACTGGACTGACCATGCTGCATGACACTCAACTTGTTAGTATCAGGTTGAGGAGATTGTGCTTCATCGTCTCCATCAGTACAAATTTCTCCAGTGTCACTGCGAATTCTCTTCTCCATAGGCTCTGACAGTGTTGGCGTTGGTGGGGGAGACCGACTGCTATTAATGCTGCTTTTACCATTTACATCATCTATTTGCATTGCTTTGTTGTCGTGACTGTGCGGGATCCACGCCTTTGGAAGTGATGTCTATGCAACAAAGAACAGACAAAAAAATAATAGTCATTTTACAATAAAACATTGCATGCCAAGGCTGTGCTCTAAGAAAAGTAGTTGGGTGCCCAAACCTCTAAACCCTTGAAATCCAGGGCACCCAGCATAAACGTTTGGTGTAAAAACTAATATTTCCTGGTCACCCAATGGCAAAAGTGAGTTGCCAGGGGCGACCGGGTGCCGCTAGAGCACAGCCCTGCATGCTCAGCAACCTGGCCTATGACTGGAAACAGGCTTTTAGCCAGACTTTGCGAACTGGCTGTCCAGGAGGCATTCATTTCCATAAAAGTATTAAAGATGAAATGAATTTTTTCCTTGAATTTCTTCTAAAAGTGGCCCTCCACAGGATGCCTGGGCGCCCTTCTGGCTAAAAAATTGAGTGGAAACGAGGCAGGCGGTGACCTTGCTTTAATATTCCTCATGTTAATCATGTTGCTGTCATGCCAAATAGTCCACATTTACACAAGAAAGACAGCTAGGGAGGTTTGTATCAAAACCAGGGGCGCTTTCCATTTACACGGAAAATCCGGAAATTCTGGTTGGAAAATCAAATGGTACATACCATTGCATTTGGAACGTTTCAGAAATTATGGACCATCGGCTTAATCAATGCACTTTTTCTGTTCTTTCTTAGCTTTCCAACTGATACTACTACATTTTGTGGCTTATCCATTTTGTATTTGGACAAGCTGCAGCATTGAATATTTAAACCTAAAATTTCCACCCGGATGGATCGTGTAAATGGAAAGAGCCCCAGGTCACCTCCAGCCTCACTTCTAGTCAGGCCAGGTCATTGAACACACAATGGT
>OX419344.1:14957275-14969775 GCA_948470475.1 Galaxea fascicularis
CCACCACTGTACAGTTCAGAATATTTTCTTTGTGCCAAGTATTATTTCTGGGGAGTGCATTCACAAACTGCTTAAGGAGTGAAATGAGTCTCACAACTATAACTCCTAAATGGCAAATATCCACTTTCCGAGTTAACAATGCAAAACCTACTAGTCAAAACTAAAATATTCACAAGCTTGAGGGTGGATGGCAACAGCTTATCTTTAGCCCTGATATAAATCAAGACCAGCCCTTTCCCAGTTGTCAAAAGGTTCAAATCCCATCAATGTCTGAGTTTTTTCAAAAAAGTTAATGCTCATAATTATGTAACACAGAAGACATTTAGTCAATTAAATGGGAGGAGAGTTAAACTGGACTGTTAAGAAAGAAAGAGGTTAGTAAAGATACTTACAGAGAACTTCTTAAGTCTTTTTTTCCCAGCATTAGTCAATGAGCCTGAACTACTAAGTGGCTACAGATTAATGCACAAATAAGGACAGCAATGTCAGTTGTATTAGAGTATTAGAACACACAAGGAGGCAATACATCGATGAATTGTTGTGAATTGTTGATTTCCACATGATTGAACACAAGTTAAGAAACTGTTCAGTACTTGTTTAAAGAGAAGAGTTCTGGAGTATGTTAACCAAACCAAAGTTGTACAATAGTAGAGAGTTGACAGCAAGGACAAATACCTCTATCGATTACATCAACACCTTCAATAACTGAATTTTAAGTTCATATGCTTCATTTACAGACTGAAGGAAGATTGATTAAGGAAAATAATTAAATTATTTAGGTCAGGTCTAAATATAACCAAGAACACATTAAGTTTTCAAATTAAAATTCTCACTTTTTCTTGCAATAAAGAAGGACAACAACATGCACAAAATCAACATGGGATTTGGCAACAGATGTCAGTTTTAAAGACAATTGATAAGGTTGGAGTGAGAGTAAAGAACATTTTTCTTCTACTTTCATAACAATCTTAAAAACGATTATCTTTTACTCCCAACTAGCCCTTGAGCTGAACAATCAGCACTCTAGACTGTGACCGTTTTGGTCACCATGGCAAGAGGAAAACAAATTGCAGTGAAAGTTGCCAATTTGGGGTCCTGTGTTTAGTGGTCATGTGCCAAGCCAGAGTGCACTTAATACAATACTAGTTATCATTTATGGTCTTTCTGGAGACAGTTTAAGTGAGATAAATGTTGGAATGAAATAATTTTATTATCTACATACCAATTTCTTTATAATTTACATGCAACTCCACAATCATTTGTGTTAGTTGGGCAGCCATTTTTGGGACCTTCATATATATTGCACAAAGTGTCTTTTTCCTAGAACCCATATATTTTATGCCTGGAGACATTTCTTAAATTTTAGGGTAATTTTTAAAAAATGGTGAGTATTCAGTGACCTTTTGACCTTCAAATATCAAGAAATCTTTCTTTGAGGCATAAAATAATAATAAGTAAACGTTTGTTTTTAAAAGGAACGAGATTTCATCAGAAATAAAATCAACAGATGTTATACTTTACCACAAGTTGGTCCCCCGTGGGAGGGAACTTCCTTTCAGGGGGCTGAGGTGGGGAGGAGGGCTTCTGCAGGTCCTTGTCTGCAGTTTCACCAGATGGTATGTTGTTTGTGAGTTCTCCAATAATAGCTGATGGGGGATAGTTGTCATACAGTGCATTGGGGTCTTGATCGAGAGGTGGAGTGAAGCTTCCATCAGCAGGGTATGAATGACACCTGTTGGATATTTGGGTCACTGGCTGCCAGACTGGGGGTGCAGTTTTACCAGGGGGTGCTGAGAAGGGTCCATTGTAAGAGAACTCTGGTTGCTGCATGAACAAAACCATTTAAAGAATGAATCCAGGGCAAGTTCCCTAAGTTCTCACCACATCTTAATATAGTTTGAAGTCCAATAAACACAACAAAAACTATAAAAAGTTATTACAACCGTGTTACCCATCTACAATCTTCACCAAATCCCTTGGAAAAGTTTAGACAAATTGCCTTATTTTTGTTTATTCCTCTTCCCCCATTCAATGTTTAATCAGCATTAGATGGTGCTAGACAATTTGTGTGCTCTTTTGACCTCCAAACATTCAACAATGTACTAGGGGGAGGGGGAAGAAAAGATGCCCAAAAATAAAAACAAAATACAGTAAGGACATTTGTTCAAGGATGATAAAATCTTCCCAACTGATTTTGTTGCAGACTGTAGATATCCAGCCATCTTGATCTGAATGGGTCTGGTCAACAATGGAATGATTTTACATGTTTTACGTTTGATTAGATTAACCTGATAAATCAAAATGAATCCCTTGAAACTGTTCTGCTGATACAAAACAATTAATCTTACCAACCACTAACTGTGCACCTGACCAGGAAGATTTCTTTGCACCACAATTTTAATTTCAGGTGGGATATCAAGATTGATTTTGAACATTTTACTAAAATTACTTACAGTTCATAGTAATAACAGCTAGGAAAGCAACTGGACACTACATACGAACTCTAAGATAGAAGCCTGGCATTAGTTTGTCATCATTGCTTTCTTTTTTTTACTAAAAACTAGTGAGCAGCACATAGCAACAGATCTTGTCAAGTTTGTTTATTAAAATTAAACATTGCAGATTTTTGAAATGCAGGTTTTATGTAGTATCCTGCATATATTTTTTGGTGGGTGTTTTTAGCTGTTCACACTCTACCTGAACGTGATTTATACTGTAACTGTTAAGGAAAATGCTAGTTAATTTACCGATCTTGTTATATCACTGATGAGTCTGTTTGATCAGACAAAACTGGTTGGATAATAAACAAAATTGACAAGATCTGTTGCTGACAGTGGGCCACTCACTAGTTTTTAGTGAAATAATTGTCTAAGCAGGGCAAGCTAAAAACCTGCCCAAGTGGACATAAACAAGATCCATGCAATATTACTGTGGTAAGCATGGCCACACGAAGAATGGCCCAACCAAGGTCAGGTAGAGCAAATGCCCGCCTCCAACACGATATGCAAACAGTGCAGTCAAGCCAACCACTTTGATATCACTTTGCAGCAGCAAGGGGAAACCAAAAACCCAGCATCATGATCCCACAAGCACTGCCATCAGTGAAGCAGAAGACACCACCTTTGACACCCTCTTCAAAGCAACTAGCCCCACTGACAACACAACAGAAAAGCCATCATGCTAGACCACCACCTACCTGTACAGCCACCCTAATGACTGCTTGGTCCAACAGGCATCCCAGCCTCAGCCATTCCTCACCCTAGCCCCCACAGTTTACCCAAATGACTACAAAGCCCTGGAATTTAAAGATGTCATCTCCCAGCCAGCTGCAGTGGACATATGACTCTCTGCCATGGTTGCCAGAGCTGCCTTGCAAGCACGAATGTAATTCACCAATTTGGCCTACATGAGGATGAACCGATTCCAGTACCAATGCAGATGTATGCTGCCAACAACAATGGCATTCAGGAGGATTATGGGCACAGTCATCCTGCGATTTTCCACATCTGGTCAATTCCTTGAAATTCTGCCATTAGACGCAGAACATCCCCAACAAAACAAAGTGCATCAACAACATGCTACTCTGCACAGACAATTTCACCAAGAGCTTCTTCAGGCAGTTGGCTGGCTTGACCTCTGCGGACACCACGTCACTGTCCTCAACCCAAACAATTTTGTCTTTGGAGCCAGCACTGCTGAATTTGCAGGACTCAAGATCACTCCTCACAACGTGACGCCATGCAAGAAGTACCTCGATCTGTGATTTTCCAACCCCTGCCAACATAACAGATGTGCACTCCTGGTTCTGACTCATCAACCAGGTATCATATGCATTCTCTGCTACTAAACACATGCTACAATTCAGCAAGATTTTAAAAGAGTTCATATCAGTGATCATCAGCAGAATTGAAGAGGGCATCTGCATATTTGATAAATCAAAACCAATCTGCCTGGCCACCAACTGCACACATTGCCACCACTGATGAGCAGCTGGCATCATCAGCTTCCTCAGCACTGAGTACCATGGTAATCACATGGAAAAGAGTCCACCTCACAACCCTGATCCCATTATTTAATCTGGCTTCCCCTAGATTGAAAATGAGCTCGCACCTTTCCTCCAAGAGTACCATCAGTTGCGGGAACACCTATACACAGTCAATGGTGTCATCCTTTACAAGGAAAGCATAGTCATCCCAGCTTCACTCTGACAACACATCCTAACTACACTCCACTCCACTCAGCATTCCAGGGCATGACCTCTGTGACTGTATGCACACAACACCTGTATTATGGTCAGGCATCATCCCAGCCATCAAATCCCTGGAGGCCAAATACAACCACTGTATCCACATGGCACCCTCGCAACCCAGTGCTCAACCCTGTCTGCCTGTTCCACCAGTATACCCTTTCCAGTGCATGTGCTGATTTCTTCCACTACAAGGGAACGAGCTACCTTGTTGTTGTGGATCACTACTCAAACTGGACTATCATTGAACATGCACAAGAAAGATCTAAGGACCTGATTGACTGCTTCCACTGCACATTCAACAGCCACGAGTTCCCTGCAGCAGCTACATGCAAATTCCTGCAAGAGTGGGGGATGCACCACCACCTTTCATCATTTGAAATCATGTGCAGATTCAGAATCAGACTAGTCCACACCCCACCAAATGGGACAAGACTGGAGTTGCCATTGAGGTTCACCAGTCTGACCAGTATGCTGTGTATGACTGCTTAGGCAGAATCACCTCCTGCAACCACAAGTTCTTGAGGACATACATCCCTGTACATAATCAATCACCTCCACATACCATTGACGATGATCTCCGACACATCGCCAAGCTACCATTTAATTCCAACCAAATAACCACTCCACTGCCAGAACCAAACTCCACGCCTGTGCCATGACCATCCACTATGCAGCCACCTGTCACCCCTTCACTCGGACCAGCAATCACACCAGACCCAATACCAAGATCCAGCCCCAAAAGTCAGAACCCAGCAGCATACCACCCTGACAACTGTCACCACCAACCCCCATTCTGCTCCAACCAGATGACATGGATCCTGCCCTGGCAAGCACAGCTACACCTACTATGCCCCTTCCTGAACCTGGGCTCCCAGCCAAGAAGCCCCCATTAGACTTGCACCTGCTAATGGACAAAAAGGCCTTCTGGAACTGTGTTTTCTCATCTTTTTTGTGACACAAGTTGATTCAACATTAAACTAATATCCTTGTGAAATGGATGGACTCTAAATTACCAAGGAGAACAAAAACGTTGATCCATTTACAGCCTAAGCCAACTTTCATTCCAAGGTAAGCATGCGATGAGTAATCCCATCAAGACAGCTCCATCTTGCCAATCTTAGTGAATAGTTTGCTTCACCTTGTTTGCTCACAAAGTCAGCCATACAATAAAATAATCCTTTCACTCTCACTAACCCACTTAACTTTTAAGTGGAATCAGAGGATGGAAATCATTGCTTTTACTTAATTGAAAATTGATACTTAGGTAAAATTAGCAGAAAACGTTAATTACCTGGGACTGAATTAAGGCCGAGAGTTCTGCATCTAAAGCCTTGATTCGAGTTGTTGACTCAGCAAGCTGAAACAAAAAAGCAAGTCAGCTTTGACAAAATAACTCCAAACTACCAGTATCATGAATAAAACAGGCTTTATTTGTTAATATAGAAATGAGTCAGTGTATGTAAGTTTGATATTCATCTTCATTTCCTTTTTCTTGTTGATTCTAATTGTATGTGACAAGGTATAACTACATTACCAGTTCAGACTAGTCAATTAAAATGAAAGACAGTTCTTGAAAGTTGATTGTAACTCACTTTTGACTGAAAATTTCTGTTTAAGGTGCAGCTTTTAGTTAGAGTGACAGAGTATGTGTGACTCCCATGTTACCTGTATGATGTTATGTATAACTGAACCAAGTTTAGGACTCAGTTTGTTCAATTTCTGAGCTGCTTTGATAAAACAAAAAGGATTCAAAATAAAGGAAAGTTCACAATGTAGTGTTTGTCTTTGTTTGTTGCTTTGAATAAAGTTCGTGGTTACTTCAATCGCAGTTCAATTTTAAGAAAACATTTCTGTTGAACAGACTTTTAGTTAGTACGACTGATGTTGCCACTTCCAAGTTTCAGCATTTTGAAGTTCCCCTCTTTATATTGTCAGTCAATAATGACAAGAAAGTGTTTGCACAGTAATCCAAGGATACAAGTTCAAATGTCACTGATGTCTTGGTCGACATCAAAGATTTTTCCTTTTTCCTTTGAAAATCCTTTAGCATGGGCTGAAAATAATATTTATCCAATCTTTGCATGCTCTTTAAGTCTGAACACACACACACATGGAGCTAATTTCTAGACAGTCTGAAATAATTCATCTCCAACAAGCACAAAATTTCTTTTACTTCCCTTTGTTCTAGAAAAAAGGTGTTAGTGAATCACAACATGTACCTCTTTTTGAAGTTTTTCAGATGGGTTTCTCATGTACTCCTCCTTTGTTTTCTACAAAATAACCAGTTGTTGTTAAGAGAACTTCTGGGCCTGACTGCCCTAAAAGCATCACTGTTAAAATAAACATGCAGTTTTCATTTGGGGTTATCACTTTATCCTGCATTAATTTTTTTCTTTAATTGGACTTTCTCTATCTTGTTTGTTGTTTGCTCTATAAGGTTCAATGTCATTTCTGAGTTACATTCCAGGTGAAAAACCACTCACAGTACAACAACCTATTAAAAAATATTAAAATGCTAACCTTGTAAAACTCCCTTTCTTGATTGAGCACCCTTTGAATAGCCACTGTTCTCTCATCCTTAACTGGATCTCTTAGCACCTACTCAGTTCAAATGTTTCAAGAACAAAATGGCTGTGGCTTAAAGTTGGCTCAAAATGGTTTTGTTATTTTTACACAGCAATTCTTTGGTGGATCGATACTTTTACAATTTTTTGTTTGTTTCCTTAAAATCAAATCAAAGGCTCCATTACACTAGCTCATGATGATGAACATTACAACACTTTGAGTTTACAACAACTTTATTTTCTTAAAAAATGATGGGCAAGAAACCTGTATGTTTGTGTTTTGTGGGAGCACATCTTTTTCAGGTACACACCTTAGTAAAACAACCGTTTATGCTCAAGTTCACACTGCAACCAGGTAGACAATCAGACATGGTTTGATGCTACTCTGGTTTGGAAATTGATGAATGTAACTTAACCATTTTATGCACTAATGCCTTCCATAAAATAACACAGTTTGAAACTATTTAGAGTGGTATCCCTGAAGATCCACAAGTACCATATGCATTAATGTAAATTTCATTCAACTAAATACCCCAACTTTTTTTTTGTCTGCAATCATTGCCATATTGTTGGCACACGAACACCTATTTGAGTCGCCCTCCCGCTCCCACCCATTCAATGTTGTCTACAAACCGTAAAAGCGCCAATTCGCAAGCAGTTCGGACAAATTGTGCTTTCCAACATTGAACGGGGGAAAGGGGGTGTGTGTGGGCCAACGACTTATGACAGTGATTGTGGGTCTTTGACAGATAATTATAAGTAATTTGAACCAGTGGAAATACAAATATGCTAATTTGTATACTGACTATACAGACAACATTCAAATGTTGTCGCTTTTTTAGAAACTATAAAAGGCAACACAAGTTTCTTACAGGTTGACAGCTCATTTCAAGTTAGCTTTATAAATGTTTATGGTTGTGACAAAATCTCTGACTATTCTGAAGGTGAGATACAGTACTGGCCAGAAGGATAGCAGCATTACATGTGCGTATCATGTGTGTAAATCTGGCATATTGCTCGTAATTTACACACGCATGTAAAAAATACAAAAAACTAGTGCAGCAAATTAACACGCAATTTTTCCATGCATGTGTGTTAAATTTACATGCAGAGGTTCATGTAATGGAGGATTCTACATTTACCGTTGTACACTGAGTACCCTTGGACAAATAATTCAATTTCAAGCATTCAATCTGACTCGCATTTGTCTTCTTCAAATGGAAAGGCCTGACCTTAGCACAACTTTAAATGACTGTTCTCATTTCTTTACAGACATTTGTTTATCGCTTTGATGGCAAACAACGTCTTTCACCATTAAATGTCACAAGAAAGGCCATGAACTGACTGTCTGTAAAACTTACATTAATCCACATGCATGTTTATGTTCAGTGGGAATATGGTAAGGGCATGTTTCACTGCCAGGTTCTTGGTTTTGGAATAAGAGTTACATGCAAATAACCGATCTACTTAACATGATTGTATCTTGGCAAGGTCAGTCAATGGCCTGAGAGCAGGTGTGAGAATCAATGTATTCATTACGGTCCACAATAACTACCCCATTTCCTATGTTGGGCCTTACAACCATTATACCACTATTGTTCTTCAATTTTCGCAGGATGTGGAGATTTTTATGTCCAGTGCTGTAGGATGTTGTGCTGAGATGAAGCTGTGGGTGAGATTGGCAACTTTAGTTTTCAAAATCATTGGATGTTCTTGACTTCTGAAATTTTTCTGCATCTCCTGGTGAATCCTTTCAAACGTGGCCAAGTTTTTTGGATCCTCTGCTCTAAATCCACCCAAAACTGCATGTAATTCAAGTGTATTTTGTGTGTGACATGTGTGTAATGCTGCCATATTGTGCACATGTAGATGCTGCAATACCTCTGGCCAGTATTGTAACAAAATATTTTTGTGAAAGTCCTGAGGGTAATTAGTCACACTTTACAGTCACAATGTTTTTGAGTGATACAAGCACACAAGTTCATTTACAAACATCAGTCACTTTCCAAACATTTTTGGTCCAAACAGATTAGCTGCTTGTCAGGCCAAAACTTGACCCTCACCTGGCAAATTACATCCTCATAATAATCATGATCGTAATCGAATGAGTGGGTGAATGAGTGAGTGAGCGCCATTAAATCACTACCTATACCTCATGGCATGACTACATCATCCATGGGCTAAAATGATACTAAAAAATGCCCAATAATTTCTTAACAAGCTGTGATCATTTTTGTGACATACAAGGTTACCATAGCAACCATCACCAAACCTGTTTTTGATTTACAGGCACAAAGGTTTTAAGAGGGTGTAGTGTTGCTATGGTAACTTAATACTGTATGTCAAAAAATGATCACAATTTGTTGAGAAACAATTGAGCATTTTCAAGGAAATAAATGAAAAATTGTGGTACAGTCAAACATCGATTATCCGAACTTGTTGGGGGACCTAAAAACGAGTCTGGATAATGGAAAATATGAACATTTTTGAAGTTGTGGGTGTAATTTTGCATACTCCACTTGAATAACAACACAGACATGTCATGTTACTTACGACAAAGAAACTACATGTACAACCAGTCACAATCCAGCTGAATTTACACTTTGACAAAGTAATTTGGAATGTGGCAAATACTCTAAAGGCTCAAAAGTAAGACAAACTCATTGAAGAAACAGTTTCAGTGTGGGTTCCGCAGATCATTTTCGATACGCATTAATATTCATGAAAAAGTGGGGACCAGAGAGAAAAGTCCAGGTAATCAAAATGTCTGGATAATCCAGGTCTGGAAAAATCGACGTTTGACGGTAGCATTGATCCATCAGAGAATCGGTGTTTAAAAATAATGAACCTATTTTGAGCCACCTTAAATTCAGTTTTATCAGTACTTGGTAAATGCAAACAATTTTTGGTGCCAATAAATCAGTCCCAGAAGGCACACATAGACATGCACCATTGCTGTGGTTCTCCAAACTAATAACACATACAGCACTGGCCACTGTGATAACAACTTCTGTATCAATAAAATAATACCTAACCCTATCATCAAAACCTTCAACCTAACTTTAAGTTAGTAAATGCCAGACTTCAACACTGATAGATGCATAAGGATGTAAAAGAAGAAAAATAGCATATTTACCGTTAACTATGGTTAAGCATAATTTTATTCAACTTTATCTATCTGTGTTTATCCTTTGTATTGGTATGCAGTGCAATTTATGTCTTATCTGTAAATAAAGCTGTTTTATATAAAAAAAAGTTATCTGTCTAAACTTAACTGGAACCATAATAAAAGGAAAGGTTTGATTAAAACGAATGTTGTGGAGTCCAAAGCCACTTTGATTAATGAAAGTATCACAAAAATACAGCAGGCAACTTACCATTGGTGGGGGTGTTGTAGATGCTTGCCTCTCTGCTGCAGGAAAAAACACAAAATTAAAGTACTATGCTTCCCAGATGCACACAACACCAACCAAGTTTCCACACAAAGTTTTGACATCAAAACTTTGATGTTTCCAATGGCAACGAGAATGTATCCAATGGAAACAAAGCATCTGAAAAGTGTTCTGCACAGACTCCACTTGGCATTTGGGCGGTGCACTTTGTCTCCATTGGATACATTCTCGAGAATGGAGACAATGGGGGTACTTGGGTCAATTTTTGCTGGGTATGTGCCGCTGGCCTCTCAGAACCCCTACCCCATTATAGTCTATTCTGTGGCCAATTATAGACCCCATCTTAGTCACTTTTGGGAAGATGTAATTTTCGCGATCCCAGCTTAGTCACTTTCTGTTTATGCCTCTACCTTAGTACACTGTAGGTCATCCTAAAATGAATTGACACGTTTGTTAAATTGAATGTAGAACACTTTACTTTTCACTTACAGTACAAACATTCTGGTACATTTACTAACTGTTAGTATTTACAAACGTACCGTCATAAATAGTTGAAATGCAAACATTCTTCTTTAACGGGAACGTCATAATGGTTTCTTACACGAATAAAAACAAATTATTTCAAACCTACAGATCAGAAGATTCATACTTCCAATAAAAATATTGGAGGTGGAATAAATGTTCCTGTAAATGTTACGTTGAAAGCTATTAAGTCCCAGGTGAAAGAGAACAAACGCTTTCTAATCCAAAAGAAGATCCAAGTTGTGTTAACTTCAATGGACAATAGAATAGCAGCAGAATAGCCGGAAAATAAATACCGTAGTGCGCATGATTTGTTGGACTTTGTTCTGGACCCAGGGGTTCTGGATTATTGTGCAAGTCGTTAATGTTTAAGTTGTGATTTCACGAACGGAAGTCAATGCGAGCCAACTGTAAAAATATTAAAACAACAGCACGAACCATTTTTTTAACCGCGAATCTGCCTACTTTTAAATCCCTGCTTGCCAGAATTTTCTTATCCCAGAAATCCCGAAAATGTGCGACCCCATTCTAGTAACTCTACAAAAAATGTAACCCCATTATAGTCACAACAGTCGTGAAAATGCGACCCCATCCAGCGGCACATCCCCATTAGCCTCTTATAAGGAAGTACCCCTCCCCCCCCAGGTGACAACGGCAGATAGATAACATGGTGCCAGATTGTTTAAACACTTGAAAGTAATTAGCAAAAGTTTTGTAGGTTATATGCTTCTCAACAAGGAGCCAGTAGAATTGGTGTGATGTCGATCATGTTTCTTTGACCCACTACCTAGAGGTGCAGCTGCATTTTGCACTGATTGGAGATGCTCGATTAGGTATTTAGGGAGACCAGTTAAGAAAGAGTTACAACAGTCCAGTTTCTTTGTAATGAAGGCGTGGATCAAAATTTCCAGATGTTCCTCAAGTGCCAGAATGAAGTCTTGCAGACAGAATATACAGAATTAATATGAGTCTCAAAGGTGAGGGGGTCATCAAATTAATACAACACCTACATGACATACCTAGCTGTAACGAGGTTCTCCCAGACTCAAGTTGACAATCCTAGTTACTAATAGTAACAGAACACCTGCAGAGGTGATCTTTTAATAATAATAATAGTTGGTATGGGATCTGGGCTGCATGATTTTGAAGGTGAGGATTTTATAACCTCTTCAATATCACCAGATGATAAAGGCTGAAACTCAGATAATGTGGATGACAAGGACACATCAAGAACTTTTGCAGAAGAAGGATTGGTGGAGGTCCACACTACTTTCAGTCAGGTCTTTGTGGATAGAAGAAACTTTGTTGGTAAAGAATTCAGCAAACTGTTCTGCCAAGGTGATATCAGATGTAGACAAAGGCAACACCTTTCCAGAATTCCGATGAAGAAGCTTGTTGACAGTAGTTAACAAGACGTTCTGATTACCTTTGTTCTCAAAAACAACGGTGGTATAGTGACTTGATTTTGTGTGATAAATGAGAGAATTGACAGACTTACAAGCTTTAATGTATGCAAGTCTGTCGTCAGAATCTTTTGTGCGACACCAGCAATGCTCAGCTTGGCAACACTGCTTCTTTGCATCAGCAGTTTCATTCATATACGAAGGTGCATGAGGTCGCAAATTAATTAAATGTGTCTTCTGAGGAGCATGCTTATCCACTGTTGTAGTTAAAGACTGGGTATAACTGTCAACTAGCTCATCTAAATCAACAGAGTTCCTTAAGGTGATTCCTCTGTTCTGCATTGCGCATCTCTACCGTGCATAACATTGC
>OX419344.1:14974775-14989775 GCA_948470475.1 Galaxea fascicularis
GCTAACTTTTTATTACACAATAATCCATACACGAGTTCATACGGGAACTCCTGAATGTGTATCACATGTGGGGTCTGTAGGCCAGCTTCAGGGGAGCTCTTATTTGTTGGCGGCTCCTGTACTTGAGGTACATGCTCTGAAAAGGGTAGAGTGGAATGGCATTCAGCTTGAGGTGAAGCTGCATTCGGTGGCTGGTCCGGTTTGTGTGGAGTGATGTGCTTGGAACTGGATGGTGTGTCTGGTAGGAAGAGCGGTGAAAGGGGCACTGGTGGAGATTGCTGCGGGACATTGCGCGGAGGTGCGGCTGGTCCTAACTGGGCCCGGTTTTGACGAAGGATGTGGTTGCAAGTATCTATGTTGTAGGAACGCGGCGAAGGACTGGAGACAACCTGACCATATATCCACGGGGTCCCCCGTTGAGATGGCCTAGGTTTTGCATAGGCGTGGGAGCCTGGTGGTAATGGCATCAGTGGGGGCTGTGTCTGTTTGTCGTATTGTGCTTTTGTGGCTTCTTTGCGGAGAGCGATCTCAGAACAGACTGTTGAGGGGTCTGCGAGTGTAGGTTTGAGGAGTTCTGAGAGTGGTAGAGTGGAGCGAGTGCGTCTCCCCATTAACCTTTGGGCTGGGGAGAAGGAGTAGCCACGGGTAGGCGTATTTCTGATGCTGAGTAGAGCCAGGTAGATGTCATCAGATTTCTTGAGGGTGGATTTGGCATCGTTTACAGCTGCCTCAGCTTTTCCGTTGCTGCGAGACCAGTATGGAGATGAGGTTATGTGCTCGAAACCGTACTCTTTTGCAAATCTCTTGTAGTCGTTAGTGACAAATTGAGGGCCATTGTCTGTGAGACAACGTAGTGGGATGCCGTGGCGGGCAAAGTGGGCTTTGGTAAGATCGACAATGGTGGCAGATTGTGTGTTCGTTAGCAAGTCTAACTCGTAGAAATCACTGTAGTGGTCCACAGTGACTAAGTACTGCTTGTGTTGGAACTCAAATATGTCTTGCGAGACGAACTGCCAAGGTCATGTAGGGATAGGATGAGATAGCATAGGCTCCGTGGCGGCTTGCTTTCCATACTGGGCGCATTCGGGGCATGACTGGCAAAATGTTTCGATGTCTTTGGACATGTTAGGCCAGAAAACTGCATCTCGAGCGAAGCGAAGGCAGTATTCTGCTCCTCTATGGGAGTGGTGGATTTTGCTCAGCATGCTCGGTCTGAGAGAGGTAGGGACGATGGCACGAGTAGACTTGAGAAGGATTCCCTCTGCAACACTAAGTTCCTCACGAAAGTGCCAGAATGCTTGCAACTCATGGAGAAGGAGCTCCTTAGTGGATGGCCAACCGTGGAGGATGTAATGCTGCAGAATTTGCATGTTGGGGCATGATGCTGTGGCCTTGCGCAGTAGCTCTCGAGTTGTATCAGTAAGGGCCGGCGAGGTGGGGCCAGGTGAGCAAGATGTGCGCGAAAAACATGGAAGGTGTCTGGCAGAGATGGGGTGGTGTCTTTGTCCTGACATGGGGCTCTGGATAGGGCGTCCGTTAAATGTAATGAAGAACCTTTTCTGTACACCACAGTGAAGTTGTATCGTTGTAGGAAAATCATCATCTTCTGTAGGCGTTTAGGTGCTGAGGCGAGGTCTTTCTGGAAGATAGACTGGAGCGGTTGGTGGTCGGTGTGGACTGTTATTACAGCAGCCACTGATCAAATTTGTTGAAGGCTTCAACAATGGCTAGGCATTCCTTTTCGATTTGCGCATAGCGCTGCTCGGTAGGGGTTAGGCTTTTGGAGCTGTATGCAATGGGTTGTAATGAAGATTCATCAAGTGTGGTACCACTGTGTGGTTTGCTGGGTTGCAAGAGGGCGGCTCCTAGACCATAGTCTGAGGCGTCCACTTGAAGGATCACTGTACATCATAGTAGGCTAAGCATGGCGCGCAGGTGGCTAGGGCTTTTGCTGCGTCAAAGGCTTGCTGGTGTTTTACTGACCACAGGAACGGCACGACCTCTTTGGTGAGGTTGCGTAGTGGCTGGGTGACGTTGCTAAGCTGGGGACAAAACTTAGCCAGGTAATTGATAGCCCCAAGGAATCGGCGCACGGATTGCTTGTCAGTTGGAGTGGGCATGGCAACGATAGCTTGAACCGTGACGGGGTTGGGTTGGAGGCCATCTGTAGTAATAACATGGCCCATGAAGGTGGCTTTGCGAACAAGGAATTTCATTTTGTTGACATTCAGCTTTACATGGTGCTGCTCAAATCGCTCAAGCACAGCGATGAGGTTTCGGTCGTGGTCGATTGTGGCTTCCTCGTCAGTGGCCCCACAGCCAGGGACTAAGATGTCATCGGCGATACTGATGATTTGCAGACCTTAAAGAACCATATGGATTCGACGCTGCCATTCCTCGGATGCGGAGGATATGCCAAATGGTAGTTGAGACCATCTGTAGCGGCCCCATGGTGTAAACATCGTAGTCATCAAGGATGATCTCAAGGTCAGGGGGATATTCTGGAAGGCTTCTTTCACATCTATCACGGTCATGTATTTCATCCCATGCAGCTTGTGGAGATTTTCTTCCAAGGTTGGGATGATGTACTTTGGACGTCGGATGGCTCTATTGAGAGTCTGAGAAGGGTCTAAGCAGATTCGTATTTTCCCCGGTTTGCTGGGGGTTGGTTCTCTCTCCCGCACAACCATGTTGGAGATCCAGTCTGTTGGTTGAGATACCCTTACTAGCTGGCCTGTGGCTTCATAGGCATCTAGGGCTGCTTTGATTGTATCCAACTTTGAGATGGGTTGCCGGTGAATGGGGGCATGGATGGGTTTGACATTTGGATCCAGGTCAAAATCAACGGGTGGGCCGAGGAAACCTAGACCTTGAAATAGGGATGTGCAGTTCTTTGAAATGAAGTCCAAAGTTAGAGTCCCTAATTTGGGCCAGACTCGCGTTGAAGTATCTGGGGGTGCTGGAGGCGATCCGGTAGCCGATACTTGGTTGTTTCCAGGTACGGTCATCGCCAGTTGAGCAGGGTCGCTTGTGGAGCATTGTCTTATAAAGTCAGAGTGTCGAACTAGCACACCCAGTGTTTTGCTGGCCTCAGTCGTGTTGTCCACGTACTTCTTTAGCTTGTTGCCGATGGCCAACTTTTCTCCATCACGGTCAAATGCCTGGCCTGGCGGTCTGCGTTTCTTATCTCGAATTCATTTTCAAAGAATTGTATGTGGAAAAAAGACGTTTTCAGAAGTTCTTGATTTTAGTTTAGGTAATTCGACCGAACCAACCATAGATCCGCCCCAGAAAGCAATGATCATGAGAAACTGCAGGATGGCAAATAAGAGAAACAGAGAAGCGCTTGTGCACATAAACTGTCTTATTTCAACTTACGCAATTCCACTCTACCTTATTATTACACCAAGAAAATAAAACTTGGATGTTTCTTTAGGTATAGGGAAAATGGGCTAAAAATGATCACGCTTGAGTTCATCATCAGAATCGCATCGGGTGAAAGTCATAAACTTGGCTCCGGGTCGATGCTCACTAGTTGGCGTAAAATTGCCGGTACAATGTTGCTGAAAGATCCCGCGAGCCTTCTCGTTTGTGTACGCAAGGTATTTTCAATACTATTTCAAACCCAGCCTAAACTGATCCGATGTTATGATTCTCAAAACAATTTTCCGAAGCCATGAGCTCTACAATTTGTTTTAATTCCCTCTGGATGGGGGTGGTTGATTTTATCAGTTGTGGAGCAGTATCGGTTAATGCCATAAGTCCCAGTTCACAGGATCAAACAATCAGATGGCATCATGTGCAGTTTACCTCCAGATAGAGACTGACAATATGAAGGCTTGTAGCTTAGTATGGAAATTTTTTTTAGCTGCCCTATTTATATCAATTTTGTAAGTTTGAATATGACGTTTCTTTAGAACACATCAATAACTTTAGTGTTACGATATTGCACCTTGTTGAAGGCGTCCTCAAAGTGTGGAGTATCATCCTCCAAAATTCCCAATAGCTATCGAGTGATTCCGACAGCACTATCTCCCTGTAATTCAGAGCTTGCTCTGAGAGAGGGTTAATAAACATTTATTATTATTATTATTATGACAAAAAAAAGCACACTCATTAAAATTCTTAAAAAGTAAAAATAACTTAACCTTACAAAAAGAGATAGAAATAGAATATCATTAATAATAAAAGTTCAAAGGTCTATAAAATTACGAATTCCATGATGCAGAAATATTAAAATCAAACAATCGAATTATACTAATGACGGCTAAACCAGTGTCCATAAAACGCCCTAAATATAAAAGCATATAGACCGCGTATTTCAGATATCAGCACTAGCTACATTTATTTTACAGTCTAACGATTGCTCTATTTTGCTGCGAAACGGCGTTCGCGAACCTCTCACGCATGCATGTACCGATCTTAAGAGTTCAAACGAAATCTGTGTCCTGAGCCAAGTGATTACAACATGATAAGGCTCGGTATCCTTCTGAGCTATCTTGTCTGCAAGATGCTTTAAAAACCGCTGACACTCGTTTCCCATTCCGCCATTGGTTCCAAACACTAAAGGCGTAAACGAACCCATTTCTACATCTAACACCCGCGCTGGTATTTGCGCTTCTTCTCTTCTTCTTGCTCCTTGAACACTTCCGATGTGTTGGCTTGCTCTGGTAACACTTGGAGTTGACGTGCGTAACTCTGACATCAAAAAATGCCGTAACTCCTCTTGCCCAGAACCCTCCCGCTTTGATGTCCAACCTCGCCTCAGAACTTGTGACAGCGCTCCTCAAATGAAATTGCTCGTTGTCCAGGGGTTGAAGGCGTGGTTCGATTTCGACATTATTGCAGATCTTGTCAGTGAATGTCGTTAACAAGTTCCGTACACCGTCATGTCTCTGCGCTACAAACCCCCCCCCTTTTTACAAGAGAGGGCGTGACCAACGGTGAATTTATCCCCACATACGCAATGACTTGGTAAATCGACTAAGGGCAAGTCATAACGTAAGCGTAGCGAGTCTCTGAACTCTTGCTTGTTCAGGGCTAAACCCTGGTCTGCGAGAGGTATCGCATTCAGCCAAGAACTTGCGCCTTTGTCCCTCGATTGATTAACCAGTCGCAGCAGGCCTGGGGAGAGGCTTGAATCAATGCTATCCATTTTCTCTTTGGCACTTGCTCTCTTAAGTGATTGTTGATGGCTCTTTAGCTCCTCCGTAGATCTTTCTTCTGGCACCATGATAGAACTCTGTGATATAATAGAATCTACGTGCGCGGTGGTTATTAGTCTCGAGGCAGCAAACTGCTGCGGTGCCTCGGATTTCAGATCAGGAATGCCTAGACCTATTATTATGACTGAAGTCTGTTTGAGAGAACTATCAATGATCTCAAAATAAGGAAGACATCTTAATCATAAACCAAAGCTAATTCTGCCAGGGCTGTATTGAAACAGTCTTGGAGCAGATGGAAATTTTTAATAGAGAAAGTCTGCGGAATTATTTTAGGTTGAAGTTATGGTCTGAGGAATGTCATCGATCCCACGGTATGTCTTTATGATTATTACTGAGGCTTTTAAATTCATGTTGTAAACTTGTTTTAAGCTAAACAGATTGCGGTGTAATGTTTTCACCGGCAGCTCGTTTTTTAGGGGAGAAATGTTTCTAATCCAGGGCCTCAAAATGGATCTTTTTGGTGCTCAGGGCCACACTTTGAAGAAATTTAAGCAGTTCTGACTTTGTCGGCGTATTTTTATCTCCAAAAACCTTTCCGCCGAGATCCATGTATGTGCGATCGCTAAATTTGTTAGACTAGTTTGCAAATGCTCCGTAACTTTTAAAAGCAGTCGAACAGAAAATACCAAAACCGCTTTTCTAACGTTTAGATTCCTGACCTCGAGAAAAAAATCACGTTAAGTGTCGCACTTTAGAAAAAAGATGTAGACCTTCAAGTTGTAACCTTTAGATCTACAAGTGATGTTTTTAAAGTTTAGAAACTGAAATAGGGCCGGGGGTATCATGAAGGTTCACGGCTATATTTTGACACTAGTGTTGGGAATCGGCTGACATTTCCGTGAGTAATCGGATTGACCCAACCGACAAATCAACGATTATAATCGGAAAAATCTACTGATGAAAAATATCCTTTCGTTTTTCACCTGTGTAAAAGGAAAAAAAACCCTTGTTGGTGTATCCCTTTCGACATATCCTGCAAATTGCCTTGGTCATATCCAAATTATATTTCGTTGTAGGGCATTCCTTGTATTTGTAAAAACCGAAATATTTTGGCACTGTTGACGCGGTATTTCAGCCAGGATAATCGATGATCTCACCCTTTAATTACTGGCTCGATGTAGGTGTGATCAGCCGCAATGCTTGTTTCATGGACAGCATGTAAACGAGGCAAGGCTGATTGGGTAGTATCATGAAAGTTCCCTGATTTTTCCAAACTTCACTAAATTAAATTTCATTGATTTTTCATATTTGAATTGCTTCTGGGTCACCACTGAGATAAAAACAACTACATTTTAAAAGAAAAATTAGCCACACGAAGTTATTACGAAGTTCATCTGAGATGCAAGGGGAGCACTAAAAACATCGGCCTGACGAGTTCAAGTTGGCATCATTTTCATCTGGGCTATACCCGTAACCAAAAATCTGTGAGCTAAAGTAAAAAGAAAATTTGGCCATTATTTAACAGGTCTCTTCTGCTTTCCATATGTTTACTAATAATCAATGATACTGCCGCTTAAATTTCACTTCAGTTTGACAATTCGATAAGCCGCGAGCCGCGAGCCGCGTTTTGGACAGATCGCAGTGAATATATTTGAAAAATGCCTTTCATGAGCATTTGACAGATACTCGTTTATGTTTTGGAATAATTTCCAAGAGTGCTGACTAATGAAGTAAGTTTTTCCGTAGTATGCAAGATCAAATGACGAGTTGTGTCGTGTTTTGCAACACGACAAACAAAAGACGAAATCATAAATGGTTTGCACCCATGAGTCATATCATAACTAAGTGGAGTATGATCGTCCGGGTGAGTGTACGAAATGTAGCAGAAAAGGGCCATTCAATGGATTATAGCTGAAAGGCCAACACAAAATTTTTTCCGCGTTAATAGATTGTGCATTTTTGATTATCGCGTCGCTCAAAGTTTTCTATCAATGATCGATTAGAATCGATGATCGGTACGTCACTATCTGACACCGTAGGTTTTTGTTGTCGGTTCCTTGGAGGATTGCATCAGAGGGGTCCAAACTGTTGTCGGCTTCTGTCTACAAAAATATTCTGACAGCCTTGACATAGACCACGCTTCATTGGCGTGGTTCGTCTCATTCGGAAGGAGCAATGGCTGCTAACAAGTCGCCTCTGAAGTCGATCTCTGTACGAGAGGACGGAGAAGGAAAGAGAGCGCTTCACGTGAAGCAAAAAGAGAAACGGTACAAGAGTGTGGCAAACTTCCATTTTTCAGTGGTCAGTTTTATGGACTTTCCACCGATGTTCAGAAGATACAATGGCTATCTTCTCGACGTGCACGGGGTCGATGGAGTGAACATGTCAGTGAACACATACAAGTGGTGGAACAGAGAATTAACTCTGAAGTGTAAATGAAAGTGCTAATAGAAACCCATGAAGAACCCACTGGGCGTTAGCCCTAGTAAAGGGTATCAGGGAACCACACGAGGCAAAGAAAAAATTCTTATGACCTCGGTGGGAATCGAACCCACGACCTCCGGATTAGATCTACCGTTGCTCTGCCGACTAAGCTACGAGGTCGGACAGAGAAAGTCGGGGACGATTAAGATGGTGAATCGCGGCGAAGAGAAAGTAAGGGTACATATATATGTTGTGCCGCGTAGCACTATAAACACATACAACATATATATGTAAGTGAACAGTTTGTTTAGATTTCATGCCATTGTTCATATGCCCCTTAGTTTTATTTAGACTGAGACAATTTGCTGTAGCATGGCTTGTTAGAAAAGTGATATAAATCGCTTGTGTATTATCAGGCGCACATGGGTGAACTACTATTACTAAAAATAGATTTGTCAGCGTGAGATCCCATGAGACCCCCCGCACAGAGTCAGACAAACATTGCGACCAAAACAAAGCCAATGTATGAGCGGGAGCCGCGGTTGTGATCCCAAAAGCAAAAATTTCAGTCAATTCTTTGGTTTTTCGTCGTCTTCATTGGTGAGAACCGTAAAAGATGGAAGCGAACCGCTCGCCATTCACACATTCCCCTTACCACCATTACAGGAGTGCCGTTTGTTTGCCTGACTCATGACAGGGGTCTAAAATTTCGTGACGTCATTAATGCCCTTCGCTATTGGCTTTCCTTCCTATTTGTTTACAATATGTGTTATAATGGCGAAGAATACAGGTTTAAGCGATTTTAAAATAAATTACAAAGACGATGTGCCGGGCCGATGCACGCGACAATTTGGCGCGTGAACTTTCCAACTTTCTGTAATGATAGAAATCGGTAGTTGCGCCTGATCGCATCCAAAGGGGACTTGAAATTTTCTCAGCTAAATCCCCTCATAACTAGCTTCCTGCAGCATGTAATTCCCCAGATACCAGATGTATAAATGCCTCCAGGGAAAAAGCAAAATTATAATTATTTTGGAAAGAATACCGAAAATTGGGCTGTTTATTTTGCGCGATGTGTCAATCATTCCATAGATGTTGAAGTTAAAATACGATCTTGCGATCAAGGAACTTCTGCCGGCAAAGTAGTTCGAAGGTTAGATCGTTAGCCCACATAAATCGAATCCCTTGCTCTACAAAAAAATATTAGCAAGGATTATGCTATCAGGAATGAATACATGACGATTGTTCATTTTTTATTGTCTTCATGTTGTCTAGGTGTTCACGCCAACGTAATCACCGCTGTAAATGTGACAGATGATGAGACGAGTCCCAAGAGAGTTGAGTTTCTTCAAATCTCGGGTGTCGTTACTCACAGGATTGCGTTTCTGTTTGATCGATTTCGTTATTTATATATTAAAACTTTAGCTCGTCATGAAGCTCCCCTCCCCTTTTTTCTCTTTTTAGCTAGACTGCAGAATGTCACGCCTATTCGTTCTTCAGACGATACCGCAAAAAGATCTTATGTGCTAAGATTACGGGCGTTTGGTATCAACTACATTCATCGGGCGCTCTTTGTCGACTTTATTTATCACGGCCTAGCTGTTTATTTTTAATTTTTACACTGTTACGGACGCTCTTTTTGGACTTTGTTTATCGCGGCCGAACTGTGACTGCATTACCCTATTCCGGGCACTCTTTGTCGACTTTATTTATCACGGGAGACCTATTATGCTATTACGGACGCTCTTTGCGGACTTCTTTTATCGTGGCTGAACTATTACGCTGTTACGCTATTACGGGCACTCTTTGAGGACTTTACGCTCTTTGTGGACGTTCTTTTATCGCCGCCGAACTGTTACGTTATTACGCTGTTACGCTATTACAGGCACTCTTTGACGACTTTACGCTCTTTGTGGACTTCTTTTATCGCCGCCGAACTATTACGCTATTACGCTATTACGGACACTCATGTATCAACTACATTCATCGGGCGCTCTTTGTCGACTTTATTTATCACGGCCTAGCTGTTTATTTTTAATTTTTACACTGTTACGGATGCTCTTTTTGGACTTTGTTTATCGCGGCCGAACTGTGACTCCATTACGCTATTCCGGGCACTCTTTGACGACTTTATTTATCACGGGAGACCTATTACGCTATTACGGACGCTCTTTGTGGACTTCTTTTATCGCGGCCGAACTATTACGCTATTACGCTATTACGGGCACTCTTGGTGGACTTTATTTATCGCGGCCGAACTATTACGCTATTACAGGCACTCTTTGTCGACTTTATTTATCACGGGAGACCTATTACGCTATTACGGACGCTCTTTGCGGACTTCTTTTATCGTGGCCGAACTATTACGCTGTTACGCTATTACGGACACTCTTGGTGGACTTTACGCTCTTTGTGGACTTCTTTTATCGTGGCCGAACTATTACGCTATTACGGGCACTCTTGGTGGACTTTATTTATCGCGGCCGAACTATTACGCTATTACGGGCACTCTTGGTGGACTTTATTTATCGCGGCCGAACTATTACGCTATTACGCTATTACGGACGCTCTTTGCGGACTTCTTTTATCGTGGCCGAACTATTACGCTGTTACGCTATTACGGGCACTCTTGGTGGACTTTACGCGCTTTGTGGACTTCTTTTATCGTGGCCGAACTATTACGCTGTTACGCTATTACGGGCACTCTTGGTGGACTTTATTTATCGCGGCCGAACTGTTACGCTATTACGCTATTACGGACACTCTTGGTGGACTTTATTTATCGCGGCCGAACTGTGACTCCAATACACTACGGACACTCTTTTTATGGACTTTGTTTATCGCGGCCGAACTGAAATACCACTTTTTCTGGGGGGATGGGTGGGGGGTATTTGGGGTGAGGGAACGAATTACAGGGGGAAAGCCGGGAAGGTTAGGGAGGGAGGTAGCAAAGGGAAAATGGCTGAAACAGGCAAGCAGGAACACGCTATTCGAAGACATAGGAGGAAAACGCAGAAACATGCTATTACGTTATTACGAAGTAATAAGAGGAAAACAGGGAAACGGTGATCCTAAAACGGGCAGCATATGCTAGAGTCCTGGCTCGAGTCCTGGCATTGATTTTATTTTATCGGTAAATGCCATACAATAAGGAAAGAACTGTGGAGCTCCGCTATTAGGCTTGCCTAAATATATATATTAATCAAATGTGATTGCTTTGTTAAGAAGTGTAACAGGCAAGTTAAAGTTTCTTACTGGTCGACGGCTAATTTCAAGTTACTTTTATAAACGTTTTTGGTCGTAATTAAATTTTCGACTATTCTGAATGCATGATAACATTGCAATATTTTGTGAAAGTCTGGAGGGAAATTAGTCACGCTTTACAGTCACAATGTTTTTGAGCAATTCAGGGTCCGGCACAAAACTTTTTCTTTGTAAGGTGAGATATTCAATCCATCTATTTATGCTTTGTGCTACAATTAACTTGACTTTCCAAATATTTTGTTGTTCGAACAGATTAGCTGTTATAGCTGCTTGTCAGACCAGTTTATTATATCCTCACAGAGAAAAATATTTGTATGCTTGTGATCCTTGTGTTTTTGTCAAATGTTGACAAAGTGTTATACTTATCATTTAAGCCAAGGGAATATAGTCTTTCTAAACAAGATCAAATTTGCAATCGAGATTTCACCATGAAAAGAGCGTCTTCAAAACTACTTCATTATGTACCGGCTTAAATCGATATGTTGCTCATAAATCAAATGCGTTGCTTGCCAGAATTCGGTTTTTTGGCTAGAAAGCCTTCTCCTGTTTCCTTTTTTTGCCGATTTTCTTCATTCTTCCTTCTTCCATCATATTGTGGCAAAAAATTCTCGATTACTACTGCCCCAGGTATCACACAGTGATAAGCTTTATAGTTGCTTTAATTTGCAATATCTCGGAGTTCATTTTCGCTGCTCTGAAGATTTCAAAGTTCAATTCTCGCCGCTCCTGTTCTTCATCTTATTAACTTTATCTGATCACTGATCCTTAAACAAAATAGACCTTTGTTGAGTTGGGAAATCGAAACGAAAAACCGATGCCATGAACATTAAACACGTAAACAATAACTGCAGAGCAAAATCATACGCTGTGAAGTTTATCAAGATCAGGATTTAAGCACATGCAAGTTCTTCGATTTACTAGAGAAGTATTTTAAAATATTTGGGAGTAAATCGCATTGCATTTAGCTAACCTTGATCTCGATGTTGAGTTTAAAAGGAGATTTAGGTAAGAAGACCAAAGGAATGCCGAAGAGCTTCAAAAGATCGCTCTATCAAAACACTGCCATCTTGGAAAATACGAATTTGAGGATTACTGGAAACTAAGATAAGTCCACGTGCTTTCTGAAGTTTGCGCTGCAAGGTCACTAAGCTACAGTAATCGTTCGATGAAAATGAAAGTTCAGCGCTGTAAACAGCAGCGAAGCTCTAGGAGAAATGTCTGCTCCAGCGATCAAAAGACACAATAGAAATCATCTCCAGTAGGTTTGCGTTTAAACCATTAAACATTCATTATTTCACTCTTTTTTGTGGACGAAGGATGCGCTGAAAACTGATGAAAATCTGGTTGCTAATTTCTCGGACTGCTTGGTCATGTCTTTGTGTATGACTCGTGTATAAGTCGAGGGCAATTTTTTGGGCTGATTTTTTGGTCGTAAAAGGTCGACTTATACACAAGTAAATACGGTATGGAGACAAAAGCAATACTTACCAGGGGAGGGACCAGGGGAAAGTTTAATGAATATACATGTATTAATCAGAATCGAGAGAGAGAGTGAGTGAGTGAACAAATGAGTGATCCCTGTGAGGGAAATTCAGACTCACGACAAAACCTCATGGCATGACTATGTCATCCATGAGCTAAAAAGGTCATCTCTGTTGTGCAAAAAAAAAAATCGGTGACTCCTACTTTTTATTGCATTTTGTCGAATAATTTACATAATGATAACCACATGGACAAAGTTTGAGAAATTGTTTAATACTCCTTGCTTTTCAGTGGAATCACCTTAAGGACACAAACAGTCATGTATACAGGTCTGGAAAGAGTTGTGGTCTAAAGACTTCAGGTGGTGATACATTATCCATTTCCGCATATATGGGCATTTCTGTACTACAATTTTGAACTTAACAATAGCATGATCAGACAGCAGCAGATCCACTGATTCACAGCCAGGGTATAGGGTCACTTTGTGATGTTTGAATCTCACTGTCAGTCAATCCTGGACATACCAGTATCTCTAAAATGGCAGGGGTAATCTTTCCAACAACAGTTCCTAACTACACAAAAATACATGTGGCTCAAGCAAAACGACTTGATCACCATCCACTCAACAATTAGCAATTAACACTACGAATATGTGTTCACTTTCATTATCAAAAAAATGGTGTTACCTTGAAGATGAGCTGGTGGCTTTCCAAGAAGAGTTAGTGCAACATAGGAACCAGCTAAAAACAAAACATTTGCACCGAAGTGCTGATCACGCAAACCATAACAATAACAATCATTACCACTATCACTGACTTATCTGTTTGCCCAGGTACACCTGTACATGTATGTAAGTAACACATGTGGATGCACAGTAGATACTTCAACTAGTGTCCTGAATTAATGCAAATTTTGCATGCAAAGATAAATTAATATTGGCTAGAGTACAGTAATCCACAGCCATGCAATAGTGAAAACATTCAAAATGTGTAAGGGCCAATTTACATGGTACAATTTGTCACCCGCATCTTGGCGTATGCGACATAACGTAGAACAAAGTTGTCCTGTGTGAATGCTCCTACAACCTCTCTACGACAGACGCACATGACCTAAAATTGGTTGCAGGATTTTGAATCATGTTTTAAAACCATACATGTCATATACGATTTTATGCATCGCGCGAGCAGCATGCGCTACAAACGTTGCATGTGACAGTCGTTAGCAAAAATCATACTGTGTAAATCAGCCTTACAGTACAGCCCAAAAATAATGCATGTGCAAGAAGTGCCGCAAGAACTTCTTGCGCCGTAAGAACATGCAATCCGCTGCAAGAAGTAAAAATGTCATGTTTTTGCGGTTTGCCCGCAAGAACTTTCGAAACGCAAGAAGTTGAAACTCTAACCGCAAGAAGCTGCAAAAAGTTGAAACTCTAACCGCAAGAAACTATAATTCTTACCGCAAGCCGCAAGAACAGGCAAGAAGTTACTGCAGGTCAAACCGCCAAGATCTGTTTGTAATGCCGGGTTGGTGGTCAAAATGCTCAGCGCTTACTTGCAAATTTATCCATTAGATAAGAAACTGCAGGGGCAAGAGATGTAATATCATCTTTACTTTTGAACAGCCGAGACCAGAACTAGACTGATGCTTGCTGATAATGTAAAAATATTATTGAACATGCTCACTTATTACATGTACTTGCGCAAACGAACCTCAGCTACATGTAACCACGAGTATGCACATGTCATCAAATCTCGCACTGAACCACCGCTAAGACTGCGTGTGTAAACAAATGAGACGCTACGATGTTGTAAATGTCTTTTAGAACTAATACAGCAGATTTATCATTGTGGAAAAAAATATCTTGTCTCTCTAAACAAACGGTAATCAAGGTAATCGACTGTAATCAGGTCGCCTACGGAAGCGAATGGCTTTCATAAACTCAAGCAGCTGTTTGAAATGCAAACATACCAGTATGTTGTGATAAGCACATGATTTAATGAACACTGAAATCTTATCCGATTTCCTTGTGAATCCCTCTTATTTAGAAGAAAATCATGTTGAGTGAAGAAATCTTTTAAGAAGCCAGCATAGAGCATGAATAAGCAAGATAACAATCATGTTGTTGTGACACCTTGAATTTGCATAAGGATTCAAACATTACTGATGGGTGGACCCGGTACTCCTTTCCAGTAATTATATTTTTTTAACCTTTGACAAGCGGAACAGATATCGAATTTGCTGGCTTCTTAGGCTGAAATTATCCAGAAGCAAACTTCATTATTTTCGTTTTCTTGACAAACGCCACACGCAGTGAATAATAATTATCGGGTTTTTATGCTGTCTCCTCTGCCCTTTGTTTCGTTCTCTTTTGTAGCTCGCCGAGGTTATTTTTTTTGTCTAAATTACCTTAGAAAAGTTTGGAAAAGATGTTCCCATTCACCTTTCAGCTCTCAGGCAATAAGTCTGGATTTTGTTGGGCCAAAACATTGCTTTGTGTTTTGGTTGCTATGGGCAACCACAATTCCCGTGTCTACTCCAGCAATTGAATGAGACAGCAAAAAAGTTTCAAATTTCTTTTGGTTTTGTTCGATTTTGCTGAAATTTTAACATGATGAAGCTTGGTTTGTTAAGGAATGAATCTATCGTTTGCCGATGTGAGGTAGCT
>OX419344.1:14997275-15084775 GCA_948470475.1 Galaxea fascicularis
TTTATTATGTCAAAAAAAGTTTTATAACTTGTTAACCAATTAGTGGGCATTTGTTTGATACCTTTGTACAGGTTATCTCACATAAAGATTGGCAGGAATGATCCACCAGAGTAAAAGTACTGGAAAGTGCTGGTAACCAGTGTATGCCATCTTAACACACAGATTGGAGTTTCCCAGCTAATAATGAAGATGTCAGTGGAAATTTACATCACTTAGCAGGCACAAAATAAATTAATTTGAATAGAATTGGATTAATAATCATTCTCCTTGAAAGAGATCAAGAAAGGAAAGGAACTGTTCTTACCTTGATGATTTTATCACCAACTTGTACACCTGTGCGGTGAGCTGCTCCACCTGACAGAGAATGTATTGCACAACCAGTTATTTCAATCACAGAGGCAGTAGTATGACTAACCACATGAAATTTAACAAACTGTGTTACTTTAGGTAATGATCAACTTGGATAAGCTTTTAAAAGAGAAATTAACAGAAAAACATTACAAGGTGTTTCAACAACCTTGTGTCATCATTGTTGCAGGTGAGAAGCTTGAGAAATTCTTTTCAAGACACTGCTTTTAGTTTGTCTAAAGAAGTACTGACTTCCTTTTTACTGTTTTTAAGTACTGTCTGCACCAGAAGCTCATGCCTTTGACTAATTAGGCACATGACAAGTTTGCATGGTCAAACAAATAAGATTTTATGACAAAAAAGTTTTTTCCCTCCCCCTCCACTTCTCATACCAAGAAAACTAGGTTCAATGAATATGAACATGCAGTCACTGAGAGGAGGACGAGGATATTTGAGCACATCTTTTACAGAATTACGCAGAATAGAAGGTATTTGAAAAAAGGTGTTTGGCGGGAATTTTTTGTTAAGCAGCTCACATATAGTTACAGTAGCAAGCAAAATTAAAGGAAGTTGAAAGTTGTCTCACAAAAGCAGGTTTGTCAAAATGCATTGACAGCCAGCAATATCACTAGCAATGATTCGTCCGTACTATGGGTATCTCACCATGTGAAGCACAAAACCAAAGAAAGCTCAAGACCACTCTACTAGAATTTGCATCACCACAACCAGTTGCAAAATTGTTGAGACATTCGCAATCAAAAACATTTTTTCTTTCTCTAAAACGCACTTGCAAGAAATCTGTGAGATACAATGCACACCCCCTCCCTCTCCCCCTTTCAATGTTGTTCCTCAAAGTTTCAAGCACAGTGTTGCACTGTTGGAAACTTTGATAAGAGGGGGAGGAGGAGGGAAAGCCGAAGATCATGGAAACATCATTAAAGGCCAAATGACATACAGTGTCTCAAGTATTTTTGCAACTCGTTGCAGCACCAGCTCACCAACAAATCGTTCCTGAGACACAGAATCTGGCAGAGAGACACAGAACAGAAGAAGAAGATAAAGACGTATGCAGACCAAAAGCTAGGTGCAAAAGAGAGCAAGATCAAGCTGGGAGACACAGCTCTGATCAAGCAACCAAAGACCAACAAGCTAAGTACCCCATTTAGTCCAGTACCTCTTGTAGCTGAAGAGAAAAAAGGATCTATGGTTACCACAAGCGACGGATGCAAGACCATAACATGCAATTCATTGATGTTCAAAGTCGTCCCCAGCAATATCAAGGACACTGGAAAACTTGAAGAAGAGGTAGACAAACATTTGTCGACAGATCTCATACCACAAGATGTTTCGACACTAGACAAGGAGTCCAGTTCTCCAACCCCTACAACAGGCCCGCGACAGTCACAAAGGCAGACAAGGCCTCCTGCAAGACTCGCAGACTATGTTCTACTTGTCCACGAGAACTAGAAACTTGAAGCATGCAGTTGATTTTGCTTGTTTTTTTGCTAATACAGACAAGTCATTTATATCATTTTAATTAGGTGTATCCAAATTTCACCAGCAAGAAGGGGAGAGATGTAGTGTTTCTAGACCTGTCAGTCCTTTATGTAAATGACCCACATGGTCTCCAAGAGAGCTGCTGTTTTTGTATCTAGTCATCATGTCTGTTTGAGTTAATGTCGTTGTGGCCGAACGAAATGCCAAAGAATTCTGATAACAAACAAACGATATATTACAACTTGCCTAGAGCCTCTTTCTTATTATTTGTTGCTTACTTTTAACAATAAATCCGCAATGGAAGCCGAACGAACCACCAAAAATGAACACAGAAAGCTATTTATATATGCACTACTAGAAAGGTGAAAATTGCACGCCTGTAACAAACATTACGTAACGGAACAAAGAAAGTCGTAAAGTGTACGATAAGGTGCAAAGGAATATGCAAAAATAATGAAAATAAAACAAAGTGCAAAACGTAAATTGTGTCTTTTGTTCACATTGTGTTCAAACAAGTGGTTTTCGAGTGTTTATTTAAGTGTAAACACCCCAGAAACATGCCCAATTTAAGTCACTAAGAGACTCACAGTTTGCTTGTACTGCTTTTGTGTAGCTTTACTCAAGGCGAAAATTAAATGCCTTTGCTTTTCAGCTGTAAATGGAGGCTTATCTGAATAACCTTTTTATTTTAAAAAAAAAAACATGAAAATTAATTGCTTCGGTTTTCTGTATTGAACCGTGAACAATTGGGCAATTCCAGAAAATATCCATACCCAACCACGGAGGGCTTCCATGTTTTAACCCCCCCTTGCCTTCGGAAATTCCAGAATGCGTTACCCCCCCATGCCCTCGGAATTCCATAATTGTGAACCCCCCCCCTACCCTTCGGAATTTCCGGGGTTTTTTGGGAGGTACATTTTCGACTTGGCAACGTTTATATGAACAAACGAACATGAATTTATGCCTCCCAAAGGCTGTGATCTAGCGGCGCCAGGTGACAAGCTTTACTCTTCAGCGACAAGAATAACCTACCGCGTGTGGCCAGGCTGTGCAACCTTTTTTTTTAAAGTCTAAATTTGGCTATAAAAAAACACCACTTACGGTAATTTTCATCCTCTTTGTGTTTACAAAGCAAAATAGCTCAAAAGACTGTTAAAATTTCTCGGCGGTTGAAAAGGTTAAAAATACCATCGAGCCCTCGATCTTTCCTCGTTGGGACCCTTCATATGTCATGTAGTGTGCACGAAAAGTCTTAATTTGGCTTTGTTTTCTTGTGTTGTTTTGACGTTCACAAAGCAAAATAGCTCGAAAGACGGTTAAAATCTTTTGGTCGATTGCTGTCTGGTAGTCCGAATGTAAAATTATCTGACAGGCGTTCCTTGGAAGCGAGGGACAGGTGCGAGTTTTTTTGCCGTTTATCGGGCGGGAGACGGGAGTATCAAGAAATTGCACGCGGTAAATTAGGTACATTTTCAGACTTTATTCACTTGACAAGAAATTCATCAAGGTAAATGTGAAACCCACGTTTTACTGTTCACTTCTACGTGTCTGATCAATCGATGCTTGTCTTCTGCTTCCGCGATCATATGTTCATGGTTTATTTACGAACTGCAAAAGTCGACAACAATAGTGTTTTCAAGGAACTCACTCTACTCTTTCTACTCTAGAAATCCCACCCGTGAAACCCCCCCCCATGCCTTCGGATATTTTCCAATTGTAAATGCCCCCCCATTCCTTCAGAATTCCAGTTCAAAGAACCCCCCCTCCCCTTCGGAAATCCTAAAAGCCGTCCGTGGTATAGGTATGGATATTTTCTGGAATGGCCCATTGCACTGACTGTCGTGCTACAAACTTGTGTGTTTGCCGCCAATCAAACCAACAATTTCACTGTTTATTGAATGATGAATAATTGGATAGCTGGCATGTGTTCGAAACCAGTGTGCCATTGATCAAACCAATGATTTCACACAAATCGAACAAACAAAACATGATATGAAAATTTACATTGCTTTGGTTTCGTCTTGAACCACGAACAACTGTACAGATTGTCATGCTACAAACTTATGTGTTTGCCACCAATTATTGAACCAACATTTCACTGTTTATTGAAGCGTGGATAATTAGATAGCTACCGTGTGCTTGAAACCAGTGTTCCATCAATGAAACCAATGAGTTCACCAGCTTATTGAACAATGTTTATAATACTATTACTGATTGTTTACATTTCCACTTCCATTTCCATTTATTCAGTTGAATGTGTGAAAAGATTCTGACTGTGGGTGACCATTCAAATTTAGTGTCAACCAACACATCCCGCAATCCCAATAGGCTTCTTGTTTGAGGTAACCAGCAGCAGTTGCAGTGAGCAAACGCAGGCCAGCTGATGAGATTCCATATTGAACCAATCCAATATTGAAACCAGAGCAGGCACTGTGTCTGTCAGGTTCACATCTTTCCTGCTTTCCCACCATATTTAAAATTAAACTGTCAGGCCTGGTTTGCTTACAATGAATGGACAAAGTTCTCACTTCTACTAAACAGTGCATAATCCAACTAGAGTCAAAGCAAAAACTATCCAAAGTGTCGAGAGAGCAAAGCAGTTTCACACTATGCTTGAGCTCGAAGACTGACAGGTAAGTCACGCAGCCATTCTCTCTTCTGTAACCATTATTTTTGGTAGTTGTGGATCTTGGTCATCCATAAATACTACTGAACTCTTTCTTTGATAAATAAATCAATATATGAAAACTATATCTCTGTAATATAACTATGATACGAGTATGAAAAGCCTTTCCACTAGTGAGTTCTCGCAAAGGAAGTAGCTGTCATCACGCAGTAATTATAGCGAGCGAGGTGTCGTTGCTAGGTGAAGGCGTCAAGTCACGCTCTGATTGGTTTCGCGGGAAAAATAGGTCAACCAAAAAGGTCAATTTCACCGTATATGGGAGAGTATTCTGTGTTTCACCGCTGGAAATAGATACTGTGGATACAGAAAACATGCCTGCCATCAAACAAGGCACGAAGCGAGAGGAAATGAGACTTTTTCTGAAATTTATGGCCAATTTACAGCTACAACAGTCAAATAAGCCGTGATAGGACGCTATATTTTTTAATCATACTTCGCAACGATATATCGTCTGGATTTCAAACTTTGCAGGGCAAAAGTATATAGAAAAACGAAACTTTACACCACAGTCCCCGCTCTGGAGTGAAATACTTCCCGAGTCATGGAACCTCACATCTCATCGAGGTAAACTTTTAAAATTTTGGACATAAAAATGTGACAATTCAAAATGAAAATGGGGACTGTGGTGAAAACTTGAGTCTTTGCTTATATTAGTTGCATACCAAAGATTACCGTGATATGATAAATCCCAGTTCAGTTTTGAGACTTTAGGTGATTTGAGGAGTGCTTGACCACGCCCCTTATCCTCCTGAATTCCACACATTCCTTAACAGGTGTCTCCCCCCTGAATATTTTTTCTCAAACTATGAGGATTGAAAAACAACTGATGGTAAAGTGACCTTGCCACCGTTTATTGTACTGTTAAAATATAGCTGGCAAACCTAGCCAAATTTGGCCAATTTAGCCTCCAGGAATACCTTAATGTACTTTCTTTACGACGTAGGCATTTTATAGTAAGGGTACACAAGGGTACTAGTTCATGGCAACTGCCAGCATGTTGTGAAACTACAAGAATGATTTGTAAAGAATTATCAAAATATTTGATAAAGATATCTCATGATCAGTAGAAAGATGTTTTCTCAATGTTTTCTCAAAAAAGCTCAAAATCTTCATTTGTAAGGTGTCTGGTCGTGCAAAAAAAGTCTAAGATGGCTGACCTATGGTGGCTCTCTCCCAAGCCCCTTTTGAGTGAATGGAAGCAAAGACACAATGCCAAGATGGTGTCGGTTTTGCAAGTCAATTGTACGGTACCCTTACAATACCCCTATGATATGGATTGCAAGTCCTCGGGTTTAAATTACTCAAGCTGTGGAAACTAGCTCCTGATGACGCTTTGGACAAAGAACTTCAAAGAGAACTACAAAGAGTTGTTGTTAATTCATTTTTCCACAGAACTAACTAGTCCAGGGGCTAGTGGGTGCATATTTTTACTAGCCCAGCATGAAGTTCTACTGGTCTCGGGCTAGTGGACTAGCATTAGTGTCAAGCACTGTTTCCAACAGGTTATGGCAAATTGCTGATTTACCAAATCTGCCCAATGGTTGCAAAAGAATTTGCCAACCTGGAGAAACAGTCCTTAGCTGAACCTACACTCTTTGTTATCTCTTCCCTGAATTCTCTAATTGCAGACCAAATAAATTTGTGCGAGAGGATGGGAATCAAAGCTTGATTAACATATTTTGACAGTGAGGTTGATCTAGGCTTGGTTATTTTTGTGTTGAAGCATGCTCAGTAGGAAATCTCTAAGCCGCTCACAAAGTCTCCTTCCTCTTCCTGATTTTTCTGGGACAATCAAAGGAGACTCTGCTCACAGGGTATACTGGCCATGGTGTGACCACCTAAAAACAACTGCTGTATCTTACAAACCTTCTTTCACAGACTGGACATAAACTGGATTGTCTCCGGTAACAGTCAGCCCATAACCTTTCTCATCACGCTGGATTATGACACAGTGTTGGATCAAGTGCTGGCCTAAATAAAATTCAAATTAAGTATTACTTTCAATGTTGATGTATACAGTTAATGTGAAACGATAACTTCACATTTGTTACAACATCACTTTTCTTAAGTTTCAATCTGGCAATGTATATGTTGTGGTTCACTTTTATCCTTGGTTTAAAAATGTTTCTCCCTTTGTTTTTGGGTATGGTAAGGTATGATAATTAGTTAGAAACAAAGGAAGAAAAATTTTAAACCAAGGATGAAATTGAACCACATTATATATCTTGTTGCGAATCAATAATTATGCTAACACTCACCCAAAATAGCTTTCACCCACCCAAAGATGGCTTAAAGCATGCATTGCAGACCTGTATTTCCCAGACTATTACATCCCACACATGATGCCCAATGCTAAAATACACCTCCTTGATACATTTTATACCCCTACACTAAAACTGTAAGTGGAGAGGTTGCCTTGATAGCTGACCAATTAAAATATTCTGGAAGTTACTAATTTTGTTGCTTATAGTGGAATTTTGCTGCCTGTTTTAAACCTAATATAGCTAATGAGGAACATGCAGTATACTAGTTCAAAATGGAACTGGAAGGCTGTTTACCACATAAACTGTTTCACGTTGGGTCCTGGGGCCCGTTTCTTGAAAGTCCTGAAACTTTTAAGGGCCTATTTCAGGTGCCATAATTTCCTTCATACCTCAAAAATGAAGATGTTTCCAGGCATTAAATTTTGCAACAAATTTGCCCTTTTGTATCTTGACATCACAGTAAAAAAAAACAGCTTTATAGAATAAGTACTTTGCAGTTTTAGAAATGGCTTTTTGGGCCCAAAATGTTTTCGGGACTTTCGACAAATGGGTCCGTGACCTTTTTCAAAAACAAAAACAAACAATAAACAGCTTACTAACTTTACCACAAAAGTTGGGATTCCCAACCACTTTTTTTAAATATTTTTTCCTACTTCAGCAGTTATTGACAACTCTGATAAAGACCACCACTCTTCATTGATCGATACTCCACTTGGTACAATAATAATTAATAAATATAATAATAATAAATATGTATTTTTCTATGCAAATTCAACATAAGTTTTCAAATGCACCTCACAAATGAAGTTTTACAATTCTAAATCAACTCAAGTCAAGTAATATATTGGTTTCTGGGGAGAAGGGATAACCAGAGTACCTGGAGAAAAACCTCTCAGAGCAGAGTAGAGAACCAACAAACTCAGCTCAGTTATCACGCTGAGTCCAGGAATCAAACTCAGGACACAATGGTAGAAGGCGAGTGCTCTGGCCACTCTGCCAACCTTGCTCCCCAGAAAGACTTACAGTAGATCAAGTGTATGCTGATTTTTTTTCCAGTACTGCATAAACAAGTCTTTCCAGCTTTCCACTTTTGAAATGACTGTGTTCCTTTGCTGAGTGCTGGCTGGCTCACCATACAAAGAAGCACCAAAACAGTACTTGCAGATAAAAATTTGAAACTGCTTCTCATGGATGATTGGAGGAGGGCTATTTTGTGAGCTCTGCTTGACTCTAAGAGAATTCTAAGGCTGGCCACTATATGTTTCACGTCATCACAATAAATATTACCACACGGACAACTATTATTTTAACTAGCAGTTTCTAATGTCCCACTTTCACTTCTTTCTAGGTAATCAAAAAATACAAGACATGCTGTATGTTGCCTTCCTCAAATCAGTTTATTTAACAATTTCCTTCCTAGGCCAAACTCAAGCTTAGAACTCTGTTTAAAATCTGGTACTTGTAAAAGAAGAGAAGTAAAAAGAGATGAATAAATAGAAATAGGTGTTAAATAACTGTTACTGATTTGTGTTTTTGGAAGTCATCGAGATGTTTACTAACAAAACATGAAAACGAGTAAAGGAGGCCAGGTGTAATGTAATTTTCTCAATTGATGACAGATAAGCTTATGTTTCTAAAAAGACAAGAGGCTTTTATCGTAAACATGCAATTTTACATAAATTTTAGAGACGATAAACTAGAGCAAAAAGACAGAATTAACCTTCAAACTCGATCGATTTTCCTGTTTATCCCTTGAGACAAAACAGACCGATAAACAATGGATGGATTTCAAAACGAGCACACTATTGACAAACTAGCAATTATTACGAACAAGAGCAGTTTAATCTTGATGCATTCAGAGAATAACTCAAAATCTCAAAATGTTTAAAATAATCACTGCACAAAGATGCGGTAAGTTTAATTTCATGACTTTTTCTTACCGTCTTGATTTTCAGCTAGTTCCATGTTTGAACCCTCGCGATGGGGTCACCCTGGGAAGATATCAGAGCAGCAGTAAATGAAGATAGAGAGCACTTGCAATTTTTGGTAACTCACATTTTAATCATTCACTCGTTGAGGGACCAAAAGCCGTCGAGTACGTAAGCACAAAAACAGACACGCTCATAACATGCAAAAGAAATTCCAAACGCTGCATGCAACTCACTTTTGGACACAAGTGGGTCGATCTCTGAATCAGAAGCTTATGAAATACTCCAGAGTGCGTTTATATCTCAGCTCAGCTGTGCTCGCGAACCACTAGTTACTCATTCTCAGGTGAAATCAAACCCCCGGTTTATGCAATAGGAGTATATTCCTCACTACGATGACAACTAATTTGTAACATCGGTGGACTTTCAAGGTGTCAAGGACAATTAAAGACGGAACACAACAAACCGGTACCCTAACCTTTCTGCAGTATCAGCTTGAGGCGATAAACGACATGAATGGCATTCATTCTTTTACCGTCGATATATCGATTGTACCGCTGCAAAATCCCACAGAACCATGCAAATTATCTTTGAAGATCCCACAAAGATGTTGAAAAGATCCACCAAACTCTTAAATTTTCGTGGTGTCCCGAGCCAAGTTTCTCTTTTCTAGTAAAGATTTGTGTATCCAGAGGAAATTTGACTTCCTTTGAAATAATGGCAACCAGCTTTGATATCAAGACGTCTCTTTGACTTCTTTCTGAGTACAGAGCAATTTGGCCCTGTTCACTCTGGCGTAATATGCGGTCGACACAAAATGATAGAGCAAAACAAATCTCCTAATTTTCCAGCCCTCTTACAACCAATATGGCTCTCGGATATTGTCGAGCTGAGCGCCCCTGATAAACACAGGACAGTTGAGGCGCCCCGCAGGTCCCGTGTTTGTCTCGCCAGTCGACCCAGGCGGTGTTGGACACGACTCTCAAAGCATGCCGGGAGAAATTTCCGACAGCTCTCATTTTCGCCTGATCGCCGGACGGTAAACAACTCCGTCGAGGGAGAAGATAGTCAAGATATGAGGACTGCTTCCCATGCTCAAAGAAATCTCCGAAGATGTACACATTAAATCGTTCGCGGGGAAAGTAGCAGCTATAAATGCTTACTGCTGGATGCATAATGGGAGTATTTACTGCATGGAACAACTCGGGCAAACCGCACTTAATTTCGATCGTATTTACTGCATGGAACAACTCGGGCAAACCCCACTTAATTTCGATCGTATTTACTGCATGGAACAATTCGCACTTAATTTCGATCGGCACTTTCTTCTTATTTGGAGTCTTATTGCTGACCAACAAGATACGCGCTATCGTGGTGTTTGATGGATTTTCGTCGAACACAAAAAGAGGAATCCACAAGGAAAAGGTGAGAATAATTCGAAAACAAAGCAATGTTGTGTTACTGTTTTTGAATCGAAAACTCGTGCAAAGCTTGAGTAATCGAGTCTCAGTCACTGTATTTTCTAATCAAAAGGAATCGTGACGAGTCTGCCAGTCAAGGGTTGGCCCTTTGGAGACAAGGAGAGAAAGACAAGGCAAGGATTTTTTTTTTAAAAGCAGTGGATGTAACAAATGAAATGGCCCTGAAGGTGTTTGAGGTATGGATAAGTTTTAAAATTCTTTTAGTTGTATTGGAGTAACTCTCTAAAGAACTGACAGACTCAATGTTGCCTTTTTTGAGTAAGTTTGATATCTTACACATGCATTAATTATTTGAAAGGTTCTTGTCATTACTTCTATAATTTAACTGTAAGCTAAGTTTATACATATTGAAGCATAATTCATTGCATTGCCTTGAATTTGAGTAAATGCATGCCAGAAAAATGTATTTTGATGTAATGTATTTGCATTGGTATTTTTCCATTGTCGCTGAGGTTATTTTTTTCTTATTTAGTCTTGCAGGGAGAAGAAAATTCAGTGTGTAGTTCCTGAACTTGGAAGGCTTCACTGATTTAGTGATATCAGAGGATTCTGACTTCTTGACACACTTAAATTCCAGGTGAACAAAATTTCAAAACTAAAAACTCAGTTTATCTATTAAATGTACAGGGGGTGTAAATGTATAAACCGGCTTGGGTGCCAGAAATGTTTTTTTTTCTCGGAGACTGCACATGGAAGTAATTAAGGTTAATTTTTTTTATTGCAGGTTTATGGGCATAAATATAACTAGTAAATCTCAAGTAACTCTTGTTGAAAATTATCCATTGGACCGAAGTGTTGTTGTCAACAAAGTGGTGATCAAGTAATGATTTTAATATTACTGTAGCTACATTTTATGTTCATTACTTTGCCAGAAGCTGACACAACAGCACCTCCCATTGTACCTCATATTGACTGTACCAATGCAATTGTTCAACTGAAGGTCATCAGTGTGGAACAAGGAACATTGCTATGGACTGTTCCATGTTTTCCATTTTTGACTATTGAGCGGAGGAAGACAAAATCAGCCAGACAGAATGGAGTTCTACAAAAGGCGATTATGATTTTAAGAGCATGCAATGAAATCTGGACTTCTCAAGTTAAAGACACGGTTATGTAACCTTGACCACATCATGCTTTCTTGAGATGAAAATAAAAAATAAATGACCATAGAAGTGTTGAATCTGTTTACATTTCCTCATGTGAGGTTGATTGCTTAAGTGAACAAAGTACAGGAGACAGTGATGATGAGGGAGACCCTGAGTCAGACAGGAGAGACTCAGGAGGCCTTAGTGCTACATACCCTCCCATTTAAGGTTATGGGGGTTGCACACATATTAAACCAGACAATATGTTTAAATTATGCAAATGCAATTAGTGTTTTTATTGACTATGGACTTGGATTCAAACAAGTTGGCTACATTGGCCAAGAACTAACTAAATTAAATTCATCCATCCTCTTATCCAGCAAGGCAGGCTACAGTACGCCTCTGTTCATGACATGAAATTTTTAACAGCATGGGCCAAATCAGGGTATTTTATGACATTGCAACTTGCATTTGAAGGGGAATAGCCATCCCAAGTTTTAAGAGCTAGTAAAACCATTCAGTAGCCTGTCAAAATATTGTTACATTTGATTTTTCTTGGTCAAAGCATCCCTGTATGGATGATCTGCATACAGTGTATATGTGCATTTCTTTGGCGGTTAGTTGGGAGTGCCTCCACTTGAGGGCCAAAAGGCCGCTTTGAGGACATGCCGAAGAACTGGATCACATAAACACTAAAAACAAATAGCAGGAAAGCATTACAACATAATACAACAATAATACATACTCTTATAGTAATAAAACTTCTACAGGAATCACACCATCAACTCCCGCGAAATGCCGTGAAATTGAGGAGAATATGTGACAAATTACGAAAAAGCCCAAACTTCAAGGCAGATTTTCATCGTTAAAATGGCGGGGCCCGCCTGGGCCCGCCGCACGTTTCTTAAAGATCAACTATCGAACTAAAGTTATGTGCAAAAATAATCCCCGATACTGACCCTCGATTGTCGAAAATCGAACAAATGATTGTCCATGTCAAACGCGTGTGCGTGACAACCGTTTTCAATTCAACAAGATTTCCATCGACTAGTTTTAATACAAAAAATGCTTACCTGAATTTAAAACTTGAACAATAACTGGCCCATATATTAAACTTGAAGCTCCCAGAAAATATTCCTTTCTTTCTTTACATCAATGTTGAAATCGGTCAAAGACGATGAACCATTCATGACATTCCGAGACGAAAGTGTCTGCCATTGCTTCTGCAAAGGCGACATTATGATTGGCCGAATAATGTCACGTGAACCGTGTCCAACACCGCCTGCAGTCGACCCGTACCTCACTGCCACACAGGTGGAGAGTTCCTGCTTTTGCAAAAATCTTGATGAAAAAAAAAAAAGAAGACAATTAAAGAAAACTTTCATGCAGAAGAAAACTGCCAGAAAAGTCCCAAAACTATGTCATATACCCCGTAGATTCCCGGCCAAATCTCCAGATTCCAGGTAGATTTTGTTTTTCTCCTAAAACAGAGCATGGTAGAGCACAGGCAGCCCAAACGTGGTGGTGTCATCAATGGTCACTGTCCATCCTTTATTTAGAATGGACAGTGACCTGGGATTTAAAAAAAGCGATGATATTGCATTTAGACGTCCCAGAAAGTGACAAGAAACAGTAGAGTGAAGGTAGGAAGGTTTTATTTGGTTAGAATATAAATATTTCCACCGCTAGTCGGTTCGTTGGAATTCCAGGCTTTTAACGGTCAATTTTATCTGTATCAACTTTTGATGACACACACCACGATTGCGCTGCCTGTGGGTAGAGTTGTTAGGTCCTGTCCGTCATCTTTACGGTGACTGAGCTCCTCTTTTCGCTCGCGCTCAGCTCTCTTCTTTTTCTTTTCGCTTTGTGACTATACAAGTTTTACCCTTCTTCAACGTAAAAAGTTACGGACCTTATTCCTTCGTACTGCATATGAATAAAATTACCTGCAAACAAGTAAGTTAGAAGTTCAGACATGTCTACGTTGTTGGAGGAGTATCACAAATAAAATTTACTATTTCTGATTCTTTTCTTGTTTTCTTTGCTTTTGTTTATGTTTGTATTCTTAAAAAGAAGGGGTATAGAATGGTCAATCCGAGACTTTGCGAGACTGCGAGACCTTTGTTTAAAATTACGAGACCGAGACTGAAACAATTATGTCGAATCCGAGCCCGAGACTCAAAAAGCTTCTTAAGATCGAAGCGTTGGAAATATTTGGAGTTAATGATACGAAACATGACGAAAAACCCCAACGGAAGCTAACGGAAGTCAGCCAACGTACGTATAATTGCTTCGCGGGGTCAAGTTATAAATAGCTACTTAGGTACCTATAAGTAACTCGATCGTTTTTACTTATCAGCCAGGAACGCAAATATAGTAAATTAATAAATTAAATAAAACAACGGCCTTTAACTTACAACTGTAAACTTCATGCGGCTTCTAGATCTCTGACAGAAACTGACAGAACCTCACGCCAGGAATCGACCTCGATTCAAAAATAAAATTCGTTGCTGAATTGTAGCTTCACAGTTTAGCTTACTGTTTGCGAGATCGCTTGCTTTTCTAAATATAACTTACTGAGGTTTTAACATGGAAGAGGAGTCGGAGGAGGACGAGAAGATTGAGGATGTTTTTATGAAAGCGGCGAAAGCGAAAATGTAAGTTCAATGGTTTCTGTTGTAGCTTGTGCTTGCTAGCTAGTAGCTGCTTATGTTATCTACGTTGTTCATTCGTTTGCACGAACCGGTCAAACTTGCTAAGTAAGCTTTTCTGTGTATCAAATTTATGGTTATCGAAGTTGGCAGTAATCAATGCATTTATTTCAATTATTTGTAGATATCTTCACAAATAATTGATTTGAATTGACAAAGGCCCTTTGTTGCTGGAATATAACACTAACAGCGCTGGTGCGCGCGTCAACATCCGGTTTTTTTTAATAGACTGCTGTGTTTTCTTCCTTTTCTAAGTTTTACTCTAGAAAAAGGGGCACTGTAAAACATATTTGCTATACTGAATGTAAAAAATACAACAATGTAAATATAGTTTATTTAAGCTCGATAGCGTGAGGAATGGTTGCCCAATCTCCCGAGCCAGGGGCTCATGTATTAAACGTTCGAGCATTCCGGATCGAATTGGAATTTAGCAGTGTTGGTTTTTGAGGAGAGGGGAAAACCGGAGTACCCGGATAAAAACCTCTCGGAGCAGAGAAGAGAACCAACAACAGACTCAACCCACATATGACGTCGAGTCCGGGAATCGAACCCGGACCACATTGGTGGGAGGCGAGTGCCGCACTGCGCCATCCCTTCCTTCACCATTACGAACCTATACTGCCGTTTTTCGCTGAAAATATAGATAAAAATGCGCGACTACAAAGGACGGTGTGCGTCACGAGTTACTTTGCATGGAGTTGCAATGCCCCATGGGTGAATTCGTAGAGCGGCTCTTTTTACGTGGGGTGGGTTGTTACTCGTATTATAAAGAGTGGAGTGTAACAGATTTCATGCTCCAAAATAACCAGAATGGAGGAATTGCAATATTTTCAACAGAAAAATTTATCGAAAACGATGAAATAAGTAATAGCATATTCTACTTTTGTTTGGCTTGGAGACGAGGAATCATGGAGACAGTGAAGACTCATGTTTATGCACCTGATGAAGAAGATTGATTACTTTTTCACTATCAGACAGTTTACTGGCCTGGGTAGGAGTTAGAGGTTGTTTTACATCCCACAGAATCAATTGTGAAGAGTTGCGAGACTGGGCCTACGGTATCGGCCTTATCCGGGAAAGTTTAACAGTTTGCATATGTCATTATGCATTACAAAGGCAGCAGTTGTTCCTCAATTATATGAAGAGGGTCCCCTATACCACTTTGGAAAATGCATTCACGTAAAAATATTGAGACTGTTCACGCATCACGGATAATTCCCAAAATTCGTTCACGTTCACGATAAAGCAAATATCGGCAATCACGAATCACGAATGAACAAATAAACCTAAATCACGTTTCACGAGAAAAAAATAGTCCCAATCACGTTTCACGAAAAAAGTATAGGGGACCCTCTATGAAGACCCTGAGTGTTGGTCGGGCCGGGGTTTGAACCCGCAATCTCCCGCACAGTAGTTGGGTTCTCTACCAACTGAGCTAACTGGTATAAAACACTTTTAACCTCTACCCCGTACTAGTACCAAATACCTTCAACTCACATAACCTACGGTTAGCATCGGAACGAGAGCGGGCTTATGAGGAAACAGGTCCTCACAGCAAAAACATTCTGTAATAGCAGCAAGACAACGTCCTACGTGTGGTCACAGCTTTATATACAGTCCACAATATAGCTATACGGACTAAGCAGTCTTCTTCTTGATTACATCTCTTGGGCCAGACGACACACAACCAAAGATGAGGGAAGTGTGTTAGCTAAGACTGTAAAACAAAAATGAGGACGTGTAACTAACTATCTAACTACGCACTATGCCATTTTGCTTCTCTATAGTCAGGGGCACCCAACGAGAAACTTCGGAATATCTGTTCGGGAGAGTCTGCCCGTTCTAAGACTTTCGGATAATGCATTGCCAAAAAGCCACTGCGGATCCCTTATTAATAACAACACCTAAAAGATTCGCAACCGGGGAAATCCAGGGGGAAATAGTCCCTTAGATTTTCGGAAGGGATACTTTTGCAATTTTTCGCTCTTAAAAAGGTCGCCTAGCATTCACGGGTAAGCAAATAGTTCGCAGAGGCGTTCTTCGAAGGTAACGTTAAGCTAGCAATTTCTGAAATGAAGATTTAATTCTCTAAAATTTTCGGCCACTTCAATTTTTAGCTAAGAAATCCGAACAGACCAAATTTTTCTAGCTGATTAAAACAACTCTTTAAACATTAAACATTACAAGGAGCCTCGAAATATCCCTCAGGTTTTTTTTCTTAATTTGCTCGTTGGCTGCTCCTGTATAGTGTTTCCATGACATGAAGCAGCTTTACGGTAGGTGCCCGTACTGTTACAAGAATGAGGGCAGTGAAGGCCATCGAGGAGTAAATATCTTTCGTACTTTAGTTTCTCTAAAACGTTGTCACGGTTATTCCAAAATGTACACTTGGGCTGAGACGTCCTTAGAGAGACCGAGGGGTATGGTTTCTCAGCTAAGGTGAAGATGCAGCGGCAGGGAAAGGATCAGTAAGTGGTGGAATTTACCAAACAAATTGATAGCTATTTTGTTGGTCTTTAATAGCGTGGGATAGCTTGGTTTGTGCTAACTTACGTTTCCTAATTAACTTGCGTCTAATTTTTCAATATTTGCAATTATTCACCGAAGTGGAAGTGAATAGTACTTTGCTAATCACCTCCGAGTTAACCAATAAGAAGGCGCAAAAATCACTATTCACTTGTGTGGTATATACTAATTGTAGTTATCTTCCTTTTTTAGGTTTGACATTTATTTATTGGCTTATTAGCAACAATAAATACCGTAACAAAGTAGTTTATTATGAAAACATCCGTTGTTCAAAAAACTTTAAAAGGTAGTATATGCATCGTTCAGTTAAAAATTAACACTTCCTTTTATTGCTCGTTGTACTGTGAGCTCCGTGCTCAGTGACATTGGTAAATATCGGGTGGAATTTTCGAGATTGTGAGATCCAGATTATTAAAATTTGAGATTTCAAGACGTGTAGCGAGCCCGAGATTCCGAGACTCTTGTTTAGAATCTCGAGATTTTGAGACTGGGCGAATATTTTCTGAGACGCATCATTTTCGATAGACCATTCTTTACCCCTAAAGGAAAAATCCTTTTGGTTTTTATTGTGTCATTTTGATTTTAAATTTCTCACGTTTGATTTCCAAAATTTGTTGCGTTTCATTTCTCAAATGATACTTTTGATTTCCAAAATTTGTCGGTAGCGCTGGAAACTTAGAATGATGGAATTCGGAACCTGAAATTCGGAATACTCGGAATATTCGGAATGCAAAAAATAAAAAAAGAGGAACTGAAAAGTGGCATCATTTCTCATCGCGAAGTAGGTAAGTTAATCTGTTAGAGAGTATGCGTGTCACATTAAAGCGTGTGTTTTGTACACACAGGTAAACTGCGGGTTCTGGCGCAGTCGGGTAGCGGAAGCCACGCAACCTTATCAGGAAACCCTTAGATTAGATCTACTAAGTATTATTCTTTTTTTATCAGGGAAAACATCTATTTTACATTTTTATCCTATTCATAACCAAAAGTATCCAGGGGGCCCCCTAGGAACTTTCCACGAGCCCCATCGCCGCCCCAGCGCGCCCCCACCGCAGCGCCTAAGAAAAGTCCCGGTCTCCCCTCCTGGATTTTTCACGGGGCCCAGCGGGCCCCAACGAAACCCCGAACGTCGCCGAACAAGTCCCCGCTGCCGAATGGCCGCCCAATCACCGCCCAGTTGCCGCCCAATCGCGCCTCAATCACCACCCAGTTGCTGGACTGTGTCGTCAACCATTCCGGCCCCACCGGCCCAGCCGCGCCAAGGCAACACCCCTTTTAGAGGAAGGGCCTCTCGGGGATATGACAGCAGCTCCACCCAGCTGCGCCAGGGCAACACTCCTTTAAGAGAAAGGGCCTCTTGGAAATATCGCAGCAGCTCCACCCAGCCGTTCTAGGGCAACACCCGTATTAGAGGAAGGGCCTCTTGGGGATATGGCAGCAGCTCCATCCATGGAGCGCCAGAATTGTTTCCCCCAATTAGATATAGGTTCCCCGAAAAAATGGCAGCAGCTTTCGAAGATCTGATTATGGAGCCTCCGCCCGAGTTTCGGGACCCGGTGCCTGACGAAGACGAAGATCTCTTGGAGATGGCTTTCCGTCTGATGGACACACCGGCGGACGAAGACGAAGAAGAAGGCGACGATTTCGGTGGCGATCTTCAGGAGTTGTTCATGGACCATAAAGAATTCTGCATCTCGCAAACTGACTTCGACAGCTGGCTCCATGTTTGAGAATGAGGGTCAGTTCCAAAAACGAGGACGTAAAAAGCATTCTTGGACTCACCGAAAACACAATGAAATGGAAAGCCCACAATGTCCTCCAAAGCGAAATCGAAAAACTCGGCAGCGTCAAAGCGAACTTTGGGCTGGAAGTGCATTCAAACGCGAAAGGCGGAATGATGATGGAGAAACGATAGAGGAAAAACAAAGGTACTATTTCAAAGGAGCTCAATCACACGTCTTTACAAAAGAAAACTCCCAAGAAACCTTCAACGAAAAATTCAATGAATTTGTTGACCGGATTACGGGGGAAATTGATAACTGGTCGGAGCGAGGGTCTGGCTGGGATGTCAATGAAATCACCATAGCCTATGTCAACGTAGCTCGTTTCCAGCCCCTGAGAGAGGGAACATATATCAGGCTTCCAAGTAAACTTGCAAACAAAAAAGCAATCATCAACGTAAAAAACAGAGACAACGAGTGCTTGAAATAGGCCTTGAAAGTGGCACTGTTTCCAGCCCAAAAATATGCGGAAAGACCGACCAAATACCCAACAAACGACGGAATCAACTGGGAGGGAATTTCCTTCCCTACACCGTTGAAACAAATCAACAAGCTTGAGAGACAAAATCCTCACCTTGCGATCAATGTCTTTGGCTGGGAAAACCACTGCGTCCTAGTGCACCGAATCAGCGAGAAAGACAAAAGAATCAAAAGAATCAATTTAATGTTCATCCAGAAAGATGAAAACACTCAGTTCTGCTTCGTTAAGAGGCTGTCCACGCTTCTCCACGATCAGACCAGGCACAGAGACAAAAAACACTTTTGCACAATGTGCTTGACGAGCAGAAATTCTCGCCGAGCACGAGAAACACTGCAACGGAGTGAACGGAACCCCGACAAGAATCGAAATGCGAAAGGAAGGCCAAAACAAGCTGAAATTCGAAAGATTTCACAAGCAGATGAAAGCGCCTTTCCTGATCTATGCTGATTTTGAGGCATTGATCAAACAAATCCCCGAAAGAGAGCGCGACAGAACAAGCCACACACAAAAAAAAGACAAACATGAAGCCTTCAGGTTCGCTTACACAGTCGTGAGATGCGATGGCAAAAGCGAGCCAGTCAAAAAATATCGGTAGGGCGCCGACGGGCAAAACAAGGCCGCAAAAACGTTTCTGGAAACGACCTTGGAGCGCGAGAAAGAGCTCCGAGAAAGCTTAAAAACTCCAGCCAAGCTGGTGATGACGCACAACGATTGGGTAAGTTTCAAGAGCGCCCAGAATTGCCACATCTGCAACGAGAGCCTTGCGAAACCCGAGTTTCTGGACAATCACGCGGGCAAGTATTGCGGGCAAAGCCACAAACGCTGCTTTTACGAAGCCTACAAAAAAATCGAATTGATCGGGCCAAAAAAGGTAACACATGAACAAGATTCAACAGAGGAATGGATCGAATGCCTGTTCTGCGCAGAGCCACTGCTTAATGACTCGTTCAATGTGTGGAACAATTACCCGGACAAGTATTGCGGGTAAAGCCACATAAGCTACTTTGATGAAGCCTGTGGAAAATACAACTTCATCGGTCTGAAAAAGGGAAATAATAAAAAAGATGCAACAAATGAATAGATTGAGAAGTCCCGAGCCGAATGTCTGTCCTACGCAGCACCGCTACTTCGGAAAAACTTCAGGGACGCGGTGAAAGACCACTGCCACGTTTCCGGCAGCTTCCGCGGGGCTGCGCACGATGGGTGCAACAAAAACTGCGGATCAATCCCAAGATGATTCCAATTCCCATTGTTTTCCACAATCTGAAGGGCTATGACGTGCACCAGTTGATGCAGGTGATGTCGCAAACAGAAAAGGCCGGGGAGCTGAGGCGCATCGCCAACAACGTAGAGAAATACATTTCATTCTCTCTGGGCGGTCTGCGATTCATCGACAGCAACGCATTTCTGCTTTCCAGCTTGAACTCACTTGTGAAAGCCACCCCCGAAGAAGCGCCCAAAATCACAAAAACCCTTGCCAACGACCTTGGGGGCTCTGCCCCCACACCCCCGTCGGTAGACAAAGCAAACGGTCTTGGGCTCCTCGCCCAAAAAGGGAGCTATGCCTATGAGTTCATGGAAAGTTCGACGAAACGAGCCTCCCAGCCAAATATAGGTTCTTCAGCAATCTCTCCAGCGAGCACATCTCGGACGCAGATTTCGAGCACGCGCACAAAGTTCGGAACACGTTCGGAGGCAAGACGCTGGGCGACTATCACGACCTCTAAGTCCGGACAGACGTTGCTCTCCTGGCAGACGTTTTCGAAAAGTTCCGCGACATCTGCCAAAAGCAAAACGGATTAGACCCCGAGAACTATCTCACCTCACCCGGGCTCTCCTGGGACGCGCCTTTTAAAAAGAGAGGCGTCGAGCTTGAGCTTCTGACAGACATCGACATGCACCTCTTCGTGGAGAGGGGAATGTGCGGCGGCATTTCAATGGTCAGCAAAAGGCATGGCCAAGCAAACAACCTCTGGGTGCCAAGCTTTGATCCAAGCCTGCCCACCAAGCACATTATGTATTTCGATGCAAACAACCTCTATGGATGGGCCATGAACCATGTCCTTCCTCAAAGAGGTTTCAAGTGAAAGGGCTGATTGCCAACAGAGGAAGAAATCCTCCAGACGAAAGGAAGCGCGAACCTTTGATGGATTCTTGAGGTTGACCTCGAATACCCGCGACAGCTGCACGAAGCGCACAACAGCTATCCGCTCGCCCTTGAGAAAAATGCGGTGCAAAAAGAATGGCTCTCGCCTTTCCAAAAGAATCTCATTGAGGGACTCGGCCTTAACCCGCTAGACTGCAAAACGCCTGCTAACGCAGCAGGACAAAAACAACTACGTGGTTCATTATTGCAACTGGCGGTTCTATATCGTGCAGGGCATGAAACTGAAGCCGTTCCAGAGAGTCTTGGAATTCGAACAAAGCCGCTGGATGGAGCCATACGTCCAGACGGATATGAATTTCAGGAAGAAGGCCAAAAACACCTTCGAGAAAGACTTCTACAAGCTGATGAACAACTCCGTCTTCGGAACGACCATGGAAATTTGGGCAACCGTGTTGACGTGAAACTGGTGCGCGGCGGCGAGACAGAGAAACTCCGGAAATTGATCGCCAGCCCCCTCTATTCCAGGCACGTGTTCTTCGCAAACAATCTTGCTGCAGTCGACAAGCGGAGAAGCTAACTTGTTCAGAACAAACCGGTCTACGTTGGAATGACCTTCAGTCTTGGGGAAAATGAAAGATGAATGTGCTTGATCGCCAATCGCTGAATGCGTCCGCCTGCTGTTCAAAATGTACTCAATCCTCATGGCGGCCGAAAAAAAACATCAAGAAGGCGAGGGGAGTGAAAAAGAACGTGTTCAAGAGGCAGATCCTGCACGAGCACTACAAAGACACACTATTCGGCAAGAGACAGGTGACTTATGGAATGAACATTCTCCGGAGCGATAGGCACGAGATCTTCGGCATGCACATGAACTAAACGTCACTGTTGGCGTTTGACTCGAAGAGATGGATCGCGGACGACGGCGTCAACACAAACGCCTTCGGGTACAACCCCCACTCACAGAAGCTGAAGAAGAGGCTTTGTGGAAGCTAATTAATGAGTCTTTTGGGAGGTAATTCCGTGTTTGGGAGGTCAACCAACAACTTTTCGCGCACGAAACTTCGTTTGGTCCCGTCGTGCAAATAGTACATGACAGGTTGGCTTGGTTTCATGACCGTTTTTTCAATCTGGAACACTTTCAAAGACCAAATAGGATCTGTGGCTCTTTTTCTACCGCCCTCCAACTCGCCAGGTTCGCAAAGATAGCGGACACGGACGAAAGAAGGGAGTTCTTTTTCGCGCGTTCCTACAGGCCTTCGATATGTCGTTGAGGGCCGGGCGAAAACGGATTTCATTATTATCGCCTCTGCGGGTTTTTTTGTCAGTGAGGCTTGTTTCCTCATTTTTCAAAGCTACAACAACTTCGGAAAGCCATTTCACCGACGCAACAGACCGCTTGCCTTCTGCAAAAAGCATTTCCACTGCGTACTGGTGGCCGAGAAGGCTTTCAGCCAGGGTGCGGTTGAAACACTCGACAATGGTCTGGTCGCGGTGAATCTCCGTTCGCCCGCGCCGGATGAAAGTTTTGTGTTTCTCGATCTCTTTAGAAACTGCGCCCATTATCTCGCGCCTGAGGTCCACCTGCAGCATTTCAGGCCATTTCAGGCCATTTCAGACGGCTGCGCTTGTAAATTTTCTGAAAAGCCTGGGCGACTTATTCGGAATTTTTCTAGGTCAAGGGTGCAGCTTCTTTGTAGCGGCTGGCCACATCGGCGACGGTCAACGCGTACTTGAAAACTTTGCGGCCACGGGGGAGCTTGTCGTGCGGTAAAAAAAGAAGCTCAGCTTGGTTCACCTTTTTGGGCGAGCCACTGGGTTGTGCTTAGGTTCAACCCCGGGTTTGACATTGATTCAGGAGCCGGGGAGGGATCCTCGACTGGAGGCTGCCGTTCGGCGGCTTTTTTCGCTTTGTAATTCGCGATAATTAAATTCGCTTCGGCCGAAGCCTTTTTCTGTACCTCGCGGACTTGCCGCGTTTTTTCAGCGACAGCTTTCCCCGCAGCCACCCTCTTCGGGTTTTTGGCTGGCTTCGTTTTTGGAATGGGGTTCGTTGCCTGCTGTGTGAGGGTTGGCGGAGCCAAAGTCTCTTTTGAAGCCTGGGGTGATTGTTCCGCCGACATGCCAACGATTCCTGGCTATTCTTGCCTTCAAAAGAAATCACGTGTCCGCCGGCTGTTGCTTAGCTTTTGGTGAGGACTGCTCAGCAGCTGGAGCAACGAGCGGCGCTTCGACATTTTCCAGCGACATGTGCTTCGTCGTGATCAGCGCCGCGTTTGCAATGGCGAGGAAGCGGCCGCACTTCAACGCAAGAGATCCGGCAGGGCCAGTTAGCTCTTTGTTGATTATGTAGTCTTTTTTCAGCTGATTTTGGTATGCATCGATATCTAGTATTTCAACTGTTGATGAAGCTGTCCGTCGTATTTGAGCTGGCATATGTCTCGTACCTTTTGCTGTATTTTTCGACGTCTTTGTCGGTGAGGCGTTTCAACTGCTCGTGCGTCAACTCCACCCCGATAGCTTTCTTGGACTTGCCGGCCGACACCAGCACAGCCTGCTGCTGCTCGCGAAGAGCTGGGATGTCGGCCCCGCGGGTCAGGCTTTTGACCGGATTGCTTTCGCCGGCATTCGGCTTGGCTTCCAGCAGGTTCATCACTTCGTTGACAACTTCTTCCTCCATCGCCGGTGTATATACTAGGATTCTTTTTTTTAATTCAGGTCTTCCGAAGGGGTGGCTCATGGAGCGTGAACGAGACAGTGAGGCGATGCTTGTGCGTTAACTTAACCTCTTTGGACTTGCCTGTTGAAAACAGCACAGCCATCTGCTCGAGAAGAGAAGGCATATCCGGCCTGCGTGCCAGGCTTTAGAGTGAATTGTCTTCACCAGCCTCCAGCATGTTCATTACTTCACCATGCAATTCTTCTTCCTCCATTGCCTGCGTATATACCCGGATTCTTTTTTTTTAATTAGGCTCGTGGAACGTGACCGTGAATGGGTGCCGCAGCGAAGACACGAGATACGCGTGCTTCCTCTCTTTCAGCTCCGCGAAACGTTCACTCTGCAAACGTTCACCTGCGCGCCCAGGATGCAGTAGACGAAAGCCTCGAGTGATTGTTTCAGTCGCGGAAGTCCGGCAGGGGTTAGTCCGTTCGCACTGTCGGGCACGAAATACTCGAACTGTCTGTCCGTGCCCTGGTCGTTTTTGATGTAATCCAGGTTGTTGCCGGCAGAGTCTGTGCCACCCTCATCTGAAAACCTTTGGTTGGACGGGTTGGAGAGGGATGTCGGGTACTGCCATTGCTTTTGCGCCAAGTCGCCGTCGCTGTAGTTGATAAAGATTTAACCGAGGGCGTGGTTTTGGCCGTGTCTGAAACGAAAGTCTGCGGTTGGATCAATACCGAATTCGGCGCAAATCCTTCTGTACGAGGCTTTGTCGTATTTGTTGTCTGTTTGGCTGAAGTTCGCATGACACAACCCGCGCCTTTGTTTCCCAAGCCCTCGATGACAGGGTTTCGGACACAGAGCTCAAACACAATACACATGAAATGAAGAGCTACGAACAAATGAAAGAGACTTTACGCCCAAATTCGCGAAAAAACAAACCGCTTCGCCCGTGCCGGATATCAAAAAAATCTAAGACGAGATTCGGGAAGAATTTCGGAAAAAAAATTGCGGCGACCAGCGCCGCTTTGAACTGAAATTTGAGGGAAACAGCATCAGATTCTATCTGAGTTTCTCGAAAAAAGCCTTCCTTAAGGCGGGGAGTAAATGAATTATTTTCCTCTTTTGCGGAGCCCCCTGCGGTTGTTTCGGCCCTCTTAACCGTTGCAAAACATCGTAAAACGGTGACAAGTGGCGCAAAGGATTGAAACATCATGTTCTATCGCATTTTCTAGCGCCATTCTTCATTGACTGCTTTTTGGCGCTCTACTTCTATTTGAAAAGCTTCAAGCTCATCATCTTCTTCTAAAGCCTCTTCTGCAAGAGCCTAAAAGAACTCGAGAAGATCCCTATGGACTGCATCCCAACTGAGAAGATCCCTATGCAGTACAACCCAACCGAGGGCCCTCGGCTCTTCTCTCTTTTTTTCGCGGCAATCAGTTCCTTGAGGATCCTCTCTCGAACTAGGAGAGGCATGAACTAAATCAATTTGTCAAGCGTACAGTTGGCTTCCATGGAAAGCACAGGAGCGGCTGGTGGAGCTGCTGCCATATCCCCGAGAGGCCCTTCCTTTAATAGGGGTGTTGCCCTAGCGCGGCTGGGTGGAGCTCCTGCCATTTCCCCGAAAGGACCTTTGTAACGAAGTTTCCAGAAATCGAGAAGACAATTTAGAACATTGAACTGCCGCATCACTATTTCATAGGCTGTGCGAGAAACTTCTCCTCATTCCGGAACATTCTGTTCAGTCATGATTTTAAAGATATCTCATCATGAGCGTCTAAAATGTTCTTATTACTAAAAATACTGTTTAAGAAATACCTGAAAAATCTTCTTTGAATTTATACTACAGACAAATAAAGTGTTTTAAGTGGAAACACGAAATCTGCTCTTGGCTTCTTGACACTCTTGCTCTAATAGGGGTGTTGCCCTAGCGCGGCTGGGTGGAGCTGCTGCCATATTTCCGAAAGGCCCTTCCTCTAAAAGGGGTGTTGGCTTGGCGCGGCTGGGTGCGGTTGGAGGCCGGTGGGGCCCGAATGGTCGACGACACAGGGCGGCAACTGAGCGGTGATTGGGCGGCCACTCGGCGGCGGGGGCTTTTTCGGCGACGTTCGGAGTTTCGTTGGGGCCCGCTGGGCCCCGTGAAAAATCCCGGAGACGGGACCAGGACTTTTCATAGGCGCGGCGGTGTTAGCGCACTGGGGCGGCGATGGGGCTCGTGGAAAGTTCCCAGGGGGGGCCCTGGATTCTTTTTTTGGTTATGAATAGGATAAAAATGTAAAATAGATGTTTTCCTGATAAAACTGAGAGTAACAGTAGATCTAATTGTTTGAAATAAGGCTTTCCTGATAAGGTTGCGTGGCTTCCGCTACCCGACTGCGCAAGAACCCCCAGTTTACTTGTATGTTTTGTTGTTGTTTAGAGGAAGTAGGAGCTGGATAGGGGGAGGGTAACTATAAATCACAGCTGTCTAAGGAAGATCACAACATACAGTAAATCAAATCAGATGTGAACCGGCTTCGTGGTTTCACGAGATTCCGCTTGTCACTTTGTTTTGTATGTTTGTGCACTTCTATTCCTTGCGCAAAGAAACATAGTACGCTGTGTTTGGACGAATAATAGCAAACATAGCATGCTGCATTTGATTTCAGAAGAGACACAGCGTGCGGAAACAAGGCCAGTAGAATAGAAGAGAACAAGAGGGCACACAATTTTTCCTAACCCCGGTGACGTAAAAAAAGCTAAGGGAACTCAGTCACAGGTGAAGACTTCTCTCTTCTGGCCCAGTGCTCGTGAAGAGAAGCCAATACTGCATCGAACCGGCTTACGGTATTCCGTGAAACAAAACGAAACGAAAAGGAATTTATTACACATGCATGAGTGAACGATGACACTAAGAATTATTCCCTCCTTTCGAAAACTGTCCTAGCTACAAACTTGGACGGAATAAAATGATAAATAACCCCCCCCCCATATCAATGACGAGTTTGCGCACAAACCAAAACGCGCCTTTTTTTCATCATTGAAATGGGGGGCGGGGGGGGGGGGGGAGGGACTCAAATTTTTCATTTCTTTGACCGAGATTGCAGATTCCCTGTTTCGCAAAATACCGACAGCAGTCGATTGGTAATCGACGAAGCAAGGATTTAGTCTGGCGATACCGAGCGAGAGACAATCCGAACAAATTCAGAGGCATTGTTTTTTCAAGTTACTGATTTCAGATGAAGATCAAAACGGAGGAAACTCTTTGGAAGGGATTCAAATGAAGACATTTTGCTTTGTTGTTTGTTATATTTAATCCATAAGAGACCAGATTCCTAAACACAGTATAATCAAACAAAACGAATCCAGTCAGGTTTTCAGTTGGGTAAGTTAACAAATTTCATGAGAAAACTTGATCCTGCCTCAAATTAAAATAAAAGTTTAGTTCTTTGATATAACTTGGCTCAACACATGGGCCTGTGTCCAATAACGTAACTGTCGATTATTGTTCATATCATTGCCTGATTTCATACCGTGAAGGACTAGGTACGAGTCTGTAAATTATGGGATTAGCAACTATTGATCCATATAGTCAGAAAGAGCACACCGAGATTCACAAAATCCCCAAGTTTGGTGTTACTCGGGCTAATTTTGACTGAGATACAGGCATTTAAAAACGTAAAAAAATTACAAAGAAATGTATGGAAATCCGGACAAAAGTCCGGATTTGTCCGGATTTCCATACATTTCTTTGTAATTTTTTATCAATAGTTGCTAATCCCATAATTTACAGACTCGTACCTAGTCCTTCACGGTATGAAATCAGGCAATGATCATTGCTGTGACAACACAAAATTTCTGCCACGCAGACCAAAATCTTGAGTACGGTTGCACTTACGGACAGAACTATGGGATATCTGGCAATGATGACGTTTCCAAAATGGCGGAAGGTGGTGGAATAGATGATGTAGGATGGTAAAATCATCAAAATATTTTTTTTCAGTCGTTTTGAAGCCTTCATTTGACGGAAACTGTGGATCTAGTGCCTTCTAACATCGCGTATACGTTTACATGACTTCTTTCAGGCACACGGACCTAATGTTAGCCTTGTCAAAACAAAAGGACGTCGACAGATTGCGTGAGCTTTGTCGGGGACGAAAAATTCCAGCAGATAATAGAGCAGACGTGTGGAAGGTAAACTTATAATTAAATTTATTTTGTTAATAATACGTAAGGTATTAAACAGACTCGTTTTTTTAAGGTTTGTCTAAACGTAGTGGGAAAACCAGACGCGTTGTCAAGTTGGGATGGATTACTTGATCTTCAAGAACAAGATGTTATTCGTGAAGACTGTCGACAGAAAGCTAGTGAGTGCTAATTACTCTCGTTTATCAGAGCTTTTGCTTTTCACTATCTTGTGATTGAAAACTGTAGAAGTTACATTCTCAGTATGTAAAGTGTTAAGTTACGTGGTTAGAAAAATCGTTGCGTTGAATAGAAGTACATTGTAAGGTAATCTTTCTTGCAACAACACTTACTAGTTATGGTGTATTTCCTTGTCTACAACGCAGTGCAATGCATCTTTTGTCAACAAATTCTTGACATTTGCGTCAGTGTTTATTTGTTGGTTTATCTATGCCGTTATTTAACCACAGTGATATGAAGGTATTCATGATTATAGAGTCATTTAATTCTAACTTCATTCATAATTTATCAACAAAAAGTTTTTCTTTCATGTCCATGCAGTGAAAGTAGTCTGACCAAATTTTAATTTTCTGGTTTAGTTTTTTCTATTTGCCAATTCTTCTTAGCCATACAAATGATATTGTTATGGACTATTTCAGTAAAATAGATACACAGTAATAAAACATTACTAATGAACTGCACATTTAATTAAACCCAACATATCCAATCAAACATTCAGTAATCAAACTCAGTTGAACCTTATTGGACATATTTATCCATTGGTATTTAAACTGATGAAGAAACGAGAACTTGTGAACATAGCACAAATTACCTGTATAGAGCATTATTTTTCACTTGTAAACGTGACTAACAGCTATCCTGGTTTGCTGAAACAAAAGAAACTATTTGAATAAAAATAGAATGCAATTCCCAGAGGTTTTGTTTGGGACACCAACATGGCCGCCATTTCTTTGTTTTGGGACACCAACATGGCCGCGTTTCTTTGTTTTGGGACACCAATGTGGCCACTGTGATGTCATGAAAAGACTGTAAGTTGCTATAGCAAGTATCTCACTGATATTGTTCTTGAATAAGGAGTCAGTTTAAGAAAGGAAACAATATTTTTTTTAAAGAAAACATGTTACAGCAGTTCTTCTGCCATTGTCAGCTGTAATATTTACATAAGTATAAGGTGAATATGTACTATAATAGAGAATAGTTATAAGTGACTAATGACAATAGAAAACATGAAGATGTGTGATTACAAAGAAAGTTTTAAATTAATTTGATGCAATTGCTGATGTAAAGTGTATATGAAGTAAAAAAGGAAGTTAGCTTATTTGAAAAGCCTTTAAAAGTGAATGAGAGTGACGCATTCTTTTTTGGCAGATCTATCATCCCCAAGGTATTCAAGTTTTTCCTTAAAAATTGATAACATCGTTAGGGACAAGTCAAGTGTCACTTTGCTACGAAAAACCAACAATGACCATTGTTCTCAGATCACAAGATACTTAACTGCAACACTGCCAGTGTTTGTACAGTCATTTGAAACCTTCCACTTAACCAAAGCTGACCCAAAACAGAGTAACAATTACATTTGATTTGATAGCCAGCTAAAATAAAAAGTTATCACTCCTTCTATAGCCTCTCAAAAATGACTCTAAATAGTATTGATTTAATGTAGTTACACATTCAAAGGTGAATATGACACTCAAAATGCAAAATTGTTTTTACAGCTAAGCTGCAACTACCAGAAGATGAAGCAGAAGAGGTGACAAGAGACATGGAGGGAATCATAACCTTCTATTGCAAGTCTCGTAATGAGAAATACCATTCCACCAGTGGTCTAACAGAGGTGCTTGCACCTTTTATGACCTTAGAGTTACCCATGAATGATGTGTACAACTGCTTTTATGCAATGCTTTACAAGTATATACCTAGGTGGGTGCGACAGTCTTGTATAAGAAATAAAATAAGGATACAGCTGTATACCAGAACTGGCGTTGAAATACATGTAGTTTCAGAGAAAGATATCAGTCTTTGTGATTACTTAACCTATACCAGGCATTTTTTTCGTGGAGAGACAGGAGAAGGGGAAAAAGGAATGCCTGGTACATTATTACTTGCCAGGTTCCTTTCTACTCACTAATGGCAAGATGCTTATCACCTGCTGTGATTTTTTGGACCAATCACAATAATTTGATTCTAGGTAATGTCAGAATAGTGCTCTTTAAGTAGTACTGTCTGCTGACCAATCAGGAAAACATCCAGAATCTGGATGCTTTACCTGAGATCTAGCAGGTAGTTGAGTCAGGCCCTCCTCTCTGTTAACAGGACTGCCTGATTGTAGGTTAGTGATTTCTGTACTTTGCAAACAGTGACTGTTAAGCTGCTCTTACTCAAAAACACATTGTAAGTTTAGAAGCTTGATGTTCAGTCATGATTACTGAACATTAGTGCTTAAGCCTGCTTCTTTAGTGCCTGTTTTTAATCTTCTGGATGTCATACTACACTTCCCAGTTGAGCGCGACACCATGCAAGTTTCCACACAAAGTTTCGACGTCAAAACTGACGTTTCCGATGGTAACGAGAATGTATCCAATGGAAACAAGGAGCGTGAAAAGCTTTCTGCACAGACTCCACTCCACTCGCTTTGTTTCCATTGGATACATTCTCGTTGTCATCGGAAACGTCAAATTTTTGACGTCGAAACTTTGTGTGGAAACTTGGGTGGTGTCGTGCTCAACTGGGAAGCGTAGTACATGTAGCAGCAAACCTAAATTATTGTGAGATCTGCATCAGTTGATTCCTTTGTCTATCTCCATTACTTTTTATGTAGTTTCATTTAAGGTTGACAAATCTTTGTTTTTCATAGGATAAATGTTGTGTTAACTTTGGGTTACTGACTAATATACTGTGTCTTGGAGACAGAACATAACATTAAAGTGGTCTACATGAAGTTTGAAATGTGGAACTAATGTAAATTTAAAGTGGAAACGAAAGTGTTTGCTTCCTAGTTTGAGAGATAAATTTTGTTCAGACTCTCAAGATTTGAGACTCAGTAGGCAAAATTGAGAAAAATATAATTCTTATTATAAATTATGTAAGTGAAATGAGAATGCATTTCTGTGTTGAATTATCAGTATAACTAAACTATATTTCTAAGAACAGTTGTGTGGGTAACAAAATTTTATCACGAGCCTGAGAGATTGCATCACAAAATTGTTCTTGCATCATTGCAGCAATCTCATACTCACTGATAGCTAATGCTATTTGTCAGAGTTATGTTCATGTGAAAATCTGGTTTTGTTTTTGTGCAGCAGTGTGTTGTTGTAAACACTAATAATAGTAAACAGTTTACAATGTATGTAACATTCTTATATAATACATCTACTTGCTTCACCTCTTTATTGATTTGCATCAGAAGCACAGGTCTGATAGGCCTGATAAATAATAGTAATAAGTATCTTTTTATTGCAGAGACTGTGTACGAGATGGGAAACCATTTCATCTCTTTCGACTTCTCTTACAATACCATGATCCAGAGCTGTGTTTGTTCTTAGAATCTAAAAAACTTTGGCCTGACATGTACTGTCAGCGATGGGTGAGTTTGCAACTACACAAGAATGTGCAAGCACCATTTGAATTGTGGCTGAGACCTTGTTTTGTTTGGTTCTCTGTTTGTTTTTATCTTTGAAAGTTAGTATAGTATCAAGTATACTTGTAGTGTACTATGTCTTGCAGTGCTTTCAATAGGACCCGGCACCTGCCGGAGCTCCGGCGGGTATTTCACCGCGTTCAAGTCGAAAATTCGGTTGAAATTCTCCTGGGCTTCTCAAAATAATTACTCCGGTGGGTGCTGTTCCGAGGTAGCCACCTATTTCAAATCTTATTGAAAGCACTGTCTTGAGGAGTCACAAGGAATCTTTTTCTTCCTTGGGCTGCACCTCAAAACTCCCAGGTGTGTAGTCCAATCTTGTACCTTAGAGGGTGTCTTGATAGACTTATTGGTTGATATGTTGGCTATCTAAGTCATTGTATCAACCTGCCAATACTTGTCAACATAACAACCAACAGTTGACTTATACTCAGTAGATATTCAGTCAACAGATGACAGATATGCCGGTCAGCTATTTACTGAGAATCAACTGTGATATTGTTGGTAGTTTATCGGTCAACTATCAGTCACATGTTGATTGATTATTGGTTGTTTATTGGTCACATATCAATAATTGGCAGATTGACCAATATGTTGGCACACAAATGTGTAAAATGTGATTGATCAATAGTTTTTACAGGTTTATTGAAAAAAAACTATTTGTTGTAGCCCTTTTTCAGCCTCAATGTTGTTGTGAAAATGGTTCTTAATATGTAATGGTCGGTCAATACTCAGTAAAATATCCACAATGTATTGGTGAAGTGCTCATCGGTGAAGTATAGGTTTAGTGCCGGGGAAGTATCAGTTAAGTATTGGTGACGTGTTGATGAAGTGATCAATTTAGTACCAGGGAAGTATTAGTTAAGTATCAGTGGTGTGTTGATGAAGTGTTGGTGTACAGCTAAAAGTATTGGCCAATATACATGTACATTTTGGTTGATATTTCTTTTGGCTGATTTAGCAGTGCACTGTTGACCAACTTTGGACTAATTATCAGTCGACTATGGGCTGTTATGTTGACCGAGCACCAGTCGATATAATAACTGATACAACAACTGATATATTTACCTACACATGTACATGTATGCAGTGATCTTGACACCCTGTAAGATACCGGATCCCTGCAGAGCACTTACTAGGGAACTTAAGTAACAGGAAAATCTGTGATGGCGACACCAAGCGGATGTGGGAGTTGCTTCCATCTGAAGTTCTCCCAGCACCACTTCCTGCCATGGCGACTCGCCATGGACAGGGAAAATGGTTGATTTGCTGTTGTGGTAAAAATGTCAGTGAAAACTTACTACTTATTTCTTTGAATCACAATTTTTGGCGTTATTTCAACTTGAAGGGCCTTGTAAACAAACTCCCAACAGTTTATGGGAAGGTTTTTTTGTTCTGAGAAAGTTCTGCTTTTTGCGAAGATTTTATCAGCAATAATAATTAAGAAGCTTGATTTTCATTGACTGAAAAAATCATGTCACCAAGGTGCTGGAATTCGAACCATTTTCTTTTAATAATAAATTATTGAATATAAATTGTGTCCTTTTTCTTTTGTATAAAAAATAATTTATTGATTGATTTGAACTCAGGTTTATAACATTATCCACTGGTAATCCATAGTAAGAGGATTGTAATGTACTGTGCTTATATTGTTTTGAAAAGTTAAAGTATACTAGCATTTACAAACCTTAACACCTCTGTTGCTTAAGGGCCCTACTGATCCTTGCAGAGCACTTACAGTCAAACATCAGACAATGTCTGACTAAAATTGGCCATTGCCCAACAAAATCTTAACTTTGGTTGGACATTACGTCCAAACAAATTTTTTAACAAATAATAAGTAAATAATGATAAACATCCAAGTGTGACCACATTTCTGTATTGTCTGACCAAAATAGAGCCTTTCAAGAAAGAAAAATTTGCATTCTAGTCCCTGTAGTCTGCACTCTCCCCATCATTACAACCGTGTTGAATAGGTACACACTATTTATTGACCCTCTCCTAACGTCAGTGACTCCATGGCTCAGTTGGTCAGAGCATCACACCAGGATCACAAGGTCAAGGGTTCAAACCCTGTTGAGGTCCTGAATTTTTCAGGCTTCTTTTTGCAATTGCATAAATTGTGTTCAAAATTGCAAGGATCATTGTTCTTTTCATTTCGTATTGAATACCCTATATAAAATTGCTTGGCTGTTTTTTTTATTGTCACTTTAATACAGCTACAACACAACCAACTCCTAGTAAAAGCAAGTTCTCTTGTAAGAAATTAGGGAACAGCCAGGTGGGAAAATCCAGCAACTGAAAAATACTTCATGTGCATTATGAGTCCAGGAATAAAACTTCCTGAGGCCTGAAAAGCTCTGGAATTTTGTTTCTGAAAAAGTGTACAAACCCTGAGACCTTTGTCACTTGTTGATCACTTCCTTTTTTCTCACAACCTTCATATTTAGCAATGTTATTGTAAGGAGAAAATAAACATTGGTCACTCTTTGGGTCGAATTGTTAATTGCTGACTTTTTCTGTTTTTCCAAGCTACGAAGCCTGTTTATGGTCCCCTGTGAATCAGATGTGTTAAGAGCCATTTGGGACTTATACCTACTAGAAGCTGATCCCTTTTTGGTCTTTTTTATGATGGTTGTTATGGTCATAAATGGCAGGTAAGATGTTTTGTAGCATTATTATACCATGTTATTATTTAATACTTTGTGGCAATGTCTAAATATGGTCATATTGAACATGATATGCATTGCATACACTTGATCGGGCAAAAAATGGCAGTTTTTCCATTTTTCCTGTAATAAACTCTGTACACTGTACTTTGTTATCAGTGTGTTGAATATTAAAACAGTAATTATTATTATCCTGCTCAGTCTTGTGATACTCTGCATGATTTTGCCGAATCATAATTATTGAAGGGATTAGTAAAGGACTTAATTGATGATGTTGCCCAAACTTTCAAGTTCCTTGAAATGCGCTCTTCTGTGGCCGACAGACTGGTTATCATGTCAGAAACATCGATCTGTATTTAATTTGTGGTGTTAGGGCTGGACTTTGATGAATCAGGGTATGGAACAGAAACAAAAGGATCTGGTGTATGTTTGATTTCCTTTACAGGTGTATTTGGTTTCAGAAAAAGATGAGTAGCACGGTCATGACTACATTCTAGGGGTACTTTCTTATTAATTGCAATATCTCGGCTTGTAAAGGCTATTTCACCCTGAAAATTTTTCCCATATCATGCAAATAGGTCTTCTTGATGTACAAATAATAAAAAGTTGTATCCGCTTTAAAATAAACCTGGAAAAAAATTATGTTTCCAAAAAATATGACTAAATGTACGTGTAACGCGTAACACGGACAATGGCTGGGCGAGTGCATTTTGAATAATTTCTCCACTTACAAACACACAAATCTTACCAAATTCTGGTTACAAATCGGAATAACAAAGGCACACACACACAATAACTTCAAGATACTTTTCTTTATTAGAAGTTCTTGAAAAACTACATGTTTATACCGACCCTTCGTTGTAACGCTTCACATTTTTTTGAAAGGCATTTTCTAAAATTGCTCGCTACCGCTCGGCACATGTCTCAAAATACAAAATAAAACATGTGAAATGAATGGGCTGTATGTGATCGACGATATGTCAAAGTTTAAAGTCAAAATACAAATCGAGAAGCAATTTAGAACAAATTGAAAAAGACTGAAACACTTTCTGCACTGCACTGGTAACGTTCAAATCAGCAACGGACTCACCACTTCCTTCCAATATTTTGCTGTTTCTGAAGCGAGTATTGCACTTTGATTGGGCAACGTATCGTGGGCTTGTAATAACCGACAATTGTGAGCATTTTAAGCCACTTTCATTCGCTGGAGCCGGAGATTTTTAGCTTTGAGCGATGCTGAAACATTTTGCGCGATGATGCTGTGCTCATTGAGCGTAAAGAAGCACGCTACCCTTGAAAATCTCCCGTCGAAGATCGGCCACAACTCCGGTGCGGTTGAAACGTTTTGCTTCGTTCTTGTGACAAACAATCGGGGGGTCTCAAGGGATTCTTAAGGGCTAGAATCAGCGTGACCAAAGCACGTATTTTGAGTGAATGCGGAGGTTAAGAAGACAAGTATGGAGACAAAAGAAAAAAAGTCGGTCTACGGTTTCGCGCAAGAAAGCGGCCCAGGAGCGAAGAGAGGTTGAAAAGAGAGAAAGGAATAGGCTTCATTACCAAAAAAATAAGCAGAAAATAATCGAAAGAGTGAAGGAAAGAAGATATGAAAAACCCGGCCTATGGGAAGCGAGGTGTTAAAAGGCCACTTCTATTGGCGTGATAACATTCATGACATGACTTACACGCTAGATACTAAAAGAGTTGCAGCAGTGTTTCCAGCAACTGTGAGACATGTCTATAGTGACCTTACAGTAAAAAAAGTGCAACAAGAAGCCAATCTACAAAATCTCCCTCATTCAGCATGAAGAAATCATTGCTTCGTTGTAAGACAGCTGAGGGTTGAACAAAAAAGATGTAGAAACATTTGCTCAGAATCAGAACATAGCAGCCCTAAATATCAAAACAAACATGTATTTACCCTAAATATGTAGAATTATAACTTTTTGGTTGTAAATAATGCTTTATTTTAGAAAAAAGGGCCAGAATCTAGAAATTGACCACGCCCACAAAGGATTGTGGGTAAATAGAAAAACTGCTTTTTATATCAAATAACTGTAGTTTTTCATGAATATTGCTTGAAGCAAACATTAAAAGCTAAAGTAGACACAGAGAAACAATGAATAAAGCATTTTAGCATTTTAAAGGTTTTTCGCTTATGTAACGCAAAATGGAGTCATGATTGTGCTACTCATCAAAAGTCGTATGCTAATTTTCCAAATTCAGGCATTCAAATCAGAACATAACTACAGAGCTAAGTTTCTGACTTGATAACCGGTGTTGAGGCCAAAGAAGAGCTTATTTCAGGGAACTTGAGATTTTGGCAAAATCCTCACTTACCCTGTTTTTGCAGTGAAGCCTTAAATTGTTAATTTTCTAGTTTTGAAACAGTCCTCTGCTTTAGATGAATACATTCATTAGACAAGTTTTGTATTTAAGCTATGGAGTGAACGTACTTGTGTTGTGAATTGCTTTAAGCCCTGGTCAAACGGTGTGTGATAGTCGCTGATAGTTGATTCTCCCCTAACTATCATCAACTATCACCAACTATTATTCACATGGTCAAACGGCCAAAGAAGTTCGTGATAGGTGACGATAGTTCACCGGCATTCGGGCGAACAAAATCACGAGAGCAGGGAATTCAAAGCTCTTTCTGCGTAAAAATGTTAATACTAAATGACATCCCATAAGACAAACTTGTAAAAGTATGAATTTTTTGCGGCGAAAAAGAGGGCGGCAGCATGTTTTTTGACCACTATCGGGCTAGTGATTATTAAAACAGCTGACCGAAAAACTATCATGAACTATCATACGCGTGGTCAAACGAGAAAAACTATCATCGACTATCATGAAGAATTTGAACAAGCTGAAACTGAATGATAGTTGATGATAGTTGATGATAGTGCATGATAGTTGGTGGTCAAACAGAAGCGCATGCTCAACTATCATCGACTATCATCAACTACCATGAGCCGTTTGACCAGTGCATTAATGCTCTGATAAATTTCTCAATACAAGCTTACTTCAAACTCAACGCTAATCACTCTCGATACCAATTTTCCATTACTTGGTCGTTCCACTCGATCCACGTGTACAAAAAATTCCTACTTTTTTCTCTTGGCAGTTCTAAGTAAATATCATCAGCGTCACACCCTCATTACATAATCATATTCTCGACAATTGAATGCAATTACTACAGGAGTGAGTCAGAATCAAGTGCACTTTGTAACACACTAAATAAATCACAGGCTTAAATCATGGCTAAACTAAACAGCATCTAAGCACGTTTTTTCTTCAGTGTGATCAGGGTTTTTTGGCAGGTTCTATCAAAGCTTCATTATTTTAGTGTTAGTGTTGAATGCTTTTTTTATCATTTTTATAGAGATATGCTGTTTGAGATGGAACATGAGAACAAAACAGAATTACTTGGTGAGTGTTCAATAGTGGTAACTAAAATAATTTCTGTGATGGTCAAACAAACAACAACAAAAAAAGAAATGATACCATTTTTGAAGGGAGTATTAGAAACTATTCCTAGGAGAAAATTGAGAATTACCTGTCTGAAAATAAGAAATAATAAATTTTATGTACAAATTATTTAAACATTTTTCTAACCTGTACAAAAAATTACCTGTCTGAGAAATTATTCAAAGTAGAGTCAGCAGTACATGTACATCAGAAGGCAGCTATGCTGCAAAATCTATCTGAGGTATTTGTTGTGACTGCATGTTTAAAGAACAATAACAGGGGCCTGGAAAGGTCCTTGAAAGTCCTGGAAATTTGTTTTTGAAAAAAAGGGGCATGAACTCTCAATTTTTACCACTTTTTGAAACAGAGATCTGTTTTTTCTAGAAACAATTTCATCTATACCCATGCAACTGGAGGAAGATGACATTGAAGACTTCTGTTCGTTAGCACAATACTATGCTGCAAGAACACCACAGTCCTTTAGACAGGTAGAGTGTGTACAAAATAATGTTTAGGATATTCTGACATTGAGGGTGTCAGTACAGCTCAACTCCTATTTAGTGGCCACTCTCAGGGAAATGTTTGATGGCCGGTTAGTGGGCACCAGCCACTTCGTAGAGCTAAAAAAAAAACAATAGAAGAAACCTCATTGGAACTAGCCTAATAGGGGTGTCCGTGTCATAGATGGCTGCTTAACACAAATAGTCACTGTATTAGGCTGGTTAAACAACAGGTTCTGTGCCTTTGAAGTTAATGTTATAGGTCTGTCTTTGTGCGGCGGTATCAATTCTGTGTTGTCACATACATTATACTTGATCTTTATTCCAATCGATAGGTATAACCTGGACAAGCGAATTATAAAAATCACATATATTGTGGGCTCGAAACGAAACTGAATGCATCGCAGCGAATGCTATAACAGAATAATAAAGGTCAAGTTCCCATCACAGTTTGGCCTTTGTCAAGATGAAATATCTTTGATGTGCAATTTGGAGTTGGCATGATGCAGAGTGCATGGATCATTGTAGTTTTCTTATTTAATATTCTTACCCCCAAGTTAGCTCATACAAGTTTTGTTTACATGTAAGTATGCATACAATGAGGATTGAAAGTGTTGGATTGACATGAAGATCTTGTTTTTAATTGCAGGATTATTACAACCAGTTATTTGGTATCAAGACAATCAATTCCAATAGTGTATCTCAAGCTCTGTGTTTACCTGTTTCTGTGTCTGAACTGGATGAAGTAAATCAGTCTGGCAAGGTGAGTGATCTGATCCAGGATGTCTCTTTAGCTCATCTTAGGTAGCTCTGTAATTCTAGGGTCCAATGATACCAAAAACATTGTGTGCAGTAGTAGAGAGGAAAGCTTAACCTTGTGATGCATGATAAATGTCACACTTGTCATAGGAGTTTATTCGTTGCATGAGTCAAGTTCGAGTCACGAGTCAGGTTCCAAATTTTTTTTTCTCTTTTTTTTTCTACCCTAAAATGGATTACCCCTAAAAAAATACTATTTCAGATGACACTGCACACTACCAGGGAACACTATAAAATAATTTGAAATGGCATTGAAAACGAAATGTAAGTGAGACACCTGACGTCATATTTATCGCAAGTCTAATGCCACAGTAATTGTCAGTCTTGCTCCCATGTGATTTAGCAACTCAGTCCTTCTCAATTTGTTTTGCTTGCTTTGTGCCAAAAATTATGGAACAGAAGCAGCTAGTTGTCTGGTTTTTTCCTGAGTGTATCAAAATAGTATTTTTTAGGGGTAGTCCATTAGGGTGGTCCATGGACTAGGGGTCAGTGTTTTGTCCACCACCCAACAAGATGGCTCTGGTGCGAAAGTTAAATATTCCAGGCTTCGCCTCCCTTCACCGTGTGTTTTTCCGGTATATCAGGTATATGGGAGATGTTCTTCAGGTATGTGCAAATTTGAGGCCTTAATATTCTTAGAATATGTATTAACATTGAAAGTTTCTCGTGTATCTTGGTGAAACAATGGCAATACGCAGCGGTAATGGCTCTTTTGATCGAGATTGAAAAATGTCGTCAACTGGGAAGTTATTTCTGGTTACTGCTCGCACATAATTAGTGTAATCGAAAAAAAAGAAAGAAAAAAAAAAGAAAAAAAATGGGAACCTGACTTGTGACTCGAACTTGACTCGCAACTTGAACTTGACTCGTGCAATGAATAAACTCCTTGTCATAGAGGTAAAAGAAATGGAGTAGGAATAAAGTGAAAGGAAGGTGAGATGGAGCAAGAATGAGATTATGATTCTACATGTTTACTGAAATCTGAAGTCTGCTTGAGTGAGTAACAACAGGTTTCTGGTGCTCAATAGTTTTCTCCTACAGTGTATGGTTTTTCAGTCTGTTTACATTGTTTTTGGTTGCCACAATAAATGTGTTTTTAAAGTTTACTGTCTTATTTAGAAGGATGGCATAAGATTCTTTGTGGTGGACTGCAGACCCGCAGATCAGTACAATAGTGGCCATCTTCCTACTGCTTTTCATTTAGATGCTAACCTGGTAAGGATACCAAGGCTCTTAATCCCTGACACTGACCAGTATGTAGTTTCTCTACTGACTTGATTAAATATAAAATACTTGAGAATAAACAAACTGATCACCAAATGTAAATTGCCCAAATTGATCACATTCTCCAAGTGTTTGCCATAAGACACATGTTGAGTCCATTAAGGAGAATAATTTTAGGATAACCTGCGGTGTGCTTAGAATGCAGTTTGATATCTTATGCTTACTCATAGCAAAAACAAGCAAACACAATCAAACCATATTCAGCTACTCCTTCCTCCTCTTTTTTACGAGTATCGAATCTAATTTCAAAATTTTCCGTAGCCAAGTTGTAAAGGCTACTTTTTTTCTAAAACAGATTTCTTTAAAAAGAGCAAGTTAATTGAATTAGGGAAACTTGTTATCTGAAACAGATTTCTGCAAAAAGCCATTGATTTATGTAACGTGGGCTAAGTGCACACAAGCTGAAGAAAAATGTCATCTGTCACACAATTCACTTTTTGATTTTTACCATTTTGTAATGATCAATGCACCTCATGAAAAGAAAAATCAGTTTATACAAGCCAGGCATCTGTAAGCTTCATAGAAAGAAATGCCTTCTTTTGTGTCGAAGTGGGTGTTAAGTGTGTTGTGAGCTGCACTTTGTCTATATAATTGTGTGTCTGGTTTTCTTCATCCCAGATGTTGCAGGCCCCATCAGAATTTACCACAGCTGCCAATGCATTGTTTGCAACCCAACAGCTGTCTATCGAGGCTGGTTCTGCAGCAAGTGGGGAGCACCTTTGTTTCATGGGTTCTGGACGTGAAGAGGAAGATCAATATGTTCACATGGTCATTGCTAACTTCCTTCAGGTAACTGCTGTTTTTGTCCTAATAATAATAATAATAATAATAATAATAATAATAATAATAATAATAAGTCTAAAGATCTCGAGAAGACAACGAAGTACAGTCAACTGAGACTAGAACTCACGAACCGATATCCTGAGTATAAGGTCAATCAGTATAACATCATCATGGATGTCCTTGGGGGCTTTTCGAAAGAGGTCGAGAAAAATAATTTATAAAAGAGCTTGTAAGAGACAAGTGTGAAGCAATTATGCGGCAAATGCAAAGGGCCATCCTGTCTAGTTCATTACACATTGCTAGAATGTTCAAGCTGAGTGCTTGTAGATATCTACAGGAATTTTGAACACCTATTTTAACGGATACTTTGTCTTGTATATTATTGAAATTTTATTACATACCTTAGACGTTCCCATAGGAAAATGGACGGCTATATGAACGATGTTTTTCACCTTACGAACATCCTTATTTGTAATTAAGACATTCATAGTTCTTTAAGATATTATTTACCTATATATATACATATATATATATATTTTAACCACAAATTTTAGTCAATGCTGCAGCTGGTTACGGTTTGCCGCCCAGCGAAAGCTTTTAATTTTTACTCTGGGCATCCAGACGTTTGTTCTGCCATAATAATAATAATAACTTTATTTAAGTCTCAAATCATTCTAGCTGAACACGGGTGCTCTATAAATTGGGGAGACTGTCGAATAATCAAATAAACTCTTTAATTAAATCAAATGTTGGTTTTTGAGGAGAGGGAAAAACTGGAGTACCCGGAGAAAAACCTTTGGGAGCAAAGTAGAGAACCAACAAATTCAGCCCACTTTTGACAGCGAGTCCTGGAATCGAACCCATGACACATTGGTGGAAGGCGAGTGCTCTCACCACTGCACCAACCCTGCTCCCCTAATGTTATGAAATGAGTGGAATTAGTTGGTTGATTGCATTTCAGTAGTTCTTTGAATTAAAAAATTGCTTTGGTACAAGCTAGTGAACAAGAAACAATATGGCTTCAAAGCAAAATGTCCAAATAGTATTCCAACTTATTTCTGTATGATTTTGGTTAATTTGTGTCAATTTTTCTTGATATCATCAAATTTTGCTTCAAAAAGTCAACTTCAAATTAAATTTACATTCTTTTGAACTTTTTTTCTCTAGAAAAAATCCAAGTATGTTAGTATTGCCAGTGGAGGTTACCTTGGTAAGTGATAAACCAGACATTCAAGTACATTCACACAAAAAGTGTATTTCATGTAATATCAATAAACCAAATACTTTGATTGAATGCTTTTAGTTGAATCTGAACTCTGTCCAACTCAATGGCAGTTTGGATTTAGTAACTGCAAATATAAAATAGGAAGCAAATAAACTCTATTGGATATTACACGTGGATATTTTGCTCTGTACAACAATAAAACCTTTACTTCGAATCATTATGAGGTCGTTCTTCTCTGTTATTAGCCCTTCATGAATTGATGTCAGACCAGTTATCATCTGGACTTGCAGACCACACACCTAACTCATGTATTGTTTGTACCCCAGAGGCTTTCTCAGAAATTGAGGTCAGTTCATGTGTGTGTGACCTGTCCGTTGTTATAGTGCCTTCTGTAGCTATAAATGATCAGTGCTTGGAATGATGAGAGCTATTTATGGATCGAAGTGAATGAAATTAGTTAATCTTCTATCAGTTGTCACATTCACTTTCAGTGCATCTGACCCCAAATATTTTTTTTTGGTAAAATATATCTTTGTACCTTTTCTAAACACAATGTGCTTTGCGCTTTTTTCCCCAATCCTTGACCTTTTTAAAGCTGTAAAAGTTACAAAAGCTGGCCATCATCTGTCACGAGACTGAGCTAGAGAGGGGCGTGGGTCCACACCTGATTTGACGTCACAAACTGATTTGCATTGCAGTAACTCTTGTAAACATGAGTGGAGAGCAGTTTGTGACGTCAAACCAGTTAAGTGTTTAGCCCATAAAAAGTCCAAAACCGGAAGCAAAGGCCAACTGTTTTTTAAATAGATGCCATAAAACCCTATTTAGCAGCCACCTATCTATTTCCCCATTTCCCCGTAGAAGACCACTTTGACAATGAAATAATATAGATTTAATGTGGTATTGGGTTATTTTGTTTGCAGAACTATCATGAAATGTCAAGAGGAGAGGAGAGCCCAGTTGATCATAGAGTAAGTCCTTATTCCTGCAGGATTCGTTTAAACCCTTAGGAACTCCTTTTTTGTTTTGTGTTTGTTTTTGTGAAAGGTAAAGTTTTTGTCCGTGTGTTTGTTTTCTGACAGACAACTTACTACACTTTTTGCTCACCATTTACTCTAACTTAAAACTGTAACTACATTTTGTAGTTACTATGACATCACAAAAGCCCTTCATCACAAAAGTGAATTAGCGCTTTTCTTATCTCAAACTTTGAGATAGATGATTTCAATGTCAACCCTCTTTCTCATCTGTTACACATATATGATAGCTCATGTTCATTTTAGTTCATGTCACTAATTAGAGTATAATCCTCAAGTTTGGATTGGGCATTTTAATATTGCAGGGTGGCCTAGTCAGTATTTTGTCATCAGCCATCAAATCTGGAACTCATGTGAGAGACAAAATAGGAAAATACATCGCTGAGTCACATCATCCTGTAGAGAGGTATACCATCTGTAAATATTGTTATCAGCGCGTGCGCCTTTTGGAATCGTTATGCATGCTTCGCCTTATGCCCTGTCCACACGTATCTGAAAAGTTTTGAAAACGGAGGTTTTTTCCTCCGTTTTAAAAAATAATTGGATACGTGTGGACGGGACCTTAGTAGAACAGATGCAGAGACCACGGAGCGAGGTGACCCCCGCTCCCCTAATAATAATATTTTCCGCCATTTTGAACTACTTGTTTGCTACTTATATATAACTAGCGAGTTATCCGGCTCTTCTCGTTACATTAATCGTGTGAAATATGAGATTGAGAAGTTCTCAATTTCGCAAATTTCCCGGGGGCATGCCTACAACCCCCCCTCCCCCCGTAGTACCTTCCTCCTTACAGTCGGTAGCCTTCCCCCAACCCCCAAAATCGAAATCACGCTCGTGGTCCTTGTGATGCAGACATTTGACATCTTTTGAAATTGTTAGCAATGGGTAAAATTTAGTCTTGTATTGTATATGCTAGTTTTGCCATATTTTCGAGTGGTATACCATGGAACATCCCCCGAGTCAGTGATATTCCATGATATATTACAGGAAAGCTTTTGATAACTTTTATTTTTACGCCATTCCTTAGAAAATACATAGCCGTACACATCAATGCACGATGGGAAGGTTTGGTGGAATATTCATTCTGAGAGGCTGTATATTTTCTACCGTGTGGAATATACACTGTTGTATTTATTAATCTACACCGTTATTCATTCATCGTCCCTTCGTTAGTATTGTCCACCATAAAACAACAAAGCAGCGCTGTGTGTGATGTCTGAGCCGTCCTAAACTTAAAGTGAAGTACATAATGTTAAGGTTACCGTATACCTTCAGGGGTGTCTCGCGTCTAAGCGATGTAGCGCGTCCGGTTCAAACTGTAGAATTTTTTTTCGAATTTTTGACGACCTCTAAATGCAAGCGTCCGAATAAACTTTTCAAAGCTACAAGTCAAAGCGCATTTTGTTTTTCGCTAATTTAATTTGGTCCTCCGTTTCCGGACCCAAAGCGCTTTAGAAATAAACGTTTCTGCGTTTTGCCATACTTAGTTGCAGTGAAACGTCATAGAACATTTTCCAAATAGTATTAAACAAATGTGAAGTGATCGTACAAAAATCGCTCTCGGTGAAAAAATATTTCGAAATATAAAATTCGCAGACAAAGTTTTGCTGTTTATATGTCAAACTAGGCACTGTCAAAATTTAAGGGCAAACGAACAAATTCCCTTTGAGTTTTAGTTCTTTTAAGTGTCTCCTTCGGTGAGAAAATTGATTCGAGAAAACAGCGCAAAGAATGTCAATAAAAAGGGTAATTTTTACTTCCGGCCAAAACGTAAAACCACCATTTCTCCGCTAATTTTTAGTCTTCTTTAATAATTGTTTTTTACATTAGAGATCCCATTTCGATCATTACTTTAACCCAAAAGCCCAAAATCGCCGATGTGAAACGTATACGGTAACCTGAAGTTGTAATGTATGTCAAGTAGCTCATAGAAGGTGTTTGATGTAGTTTTTGTGAAATAGGGATTTTTTTATCGTTATGTACCAGGCATGTTAGTGATAAAGACAAGCAAAGCAAACTGTACAGAAACGTGCAACCAGTGTTTAGCATCGATGATGAGGACGAGGAAGGAGGTATTTACATTCCATTCTTCGTGTAACAAATGAAAGGAAACAAAGTTTTGGGGAGGGAGAGGTACAGTGATCATCAACTTTCTAGAGACACGTATCAGTTGAAATGTTTTACTTTTACTCAGGTACCTATTTTAATGATTGAAGATTATTATTGTTGTTGTTGATGATGGTGATGATGTTAAATCAGGAATAGACCCGTGTTCCTTGTTATCTCGCTCGTGTGACAAACGATGCTTAGTTTTTCGTTAGTTTTGAAGCTCATCAAAGCGTCCAAAACTGGAAATAAAGGCTGAATGTTTTTGAAATGGGTGTAGTTTTACAGGAGTGGAAAAAACTCATATTTAGGTGCACTTTAATATAATGGCAACCATTGGTTACGTGGTGGTCATAGAACTTGTGTTCTGTTACGAGGTTAGATCCAGGAGCCCGTTTCTTGAAACTCCTGAAAACAATTCGGGCCTGAAATGCCAGTTCTAAAACGTGTTCCGCTTATTCTAAAAAGCTGGTATTTTACTATGAATTCAAGATAGGAAAGGCCAAATTTGTTGCAAAATTTCTTGCCTGAAAACGTTTTCGTTTTTAAGATACATAGGAAATTATGACACCCGAAATAGGCCCGAAAAGTTTTGGGGGTTTTGAGAAACGCACACCAGGTCCTTTATAGCTCAAATTGTCTGTTGTTTTAATTCAGATAATTGTAGTGCTAGTTCGGAAGAAGAGACAAGAAAGGAAGCAGTCAACATTGAAACATGGCTTCATCGCAAGGATGTGATATCATCATTTAAATGTCATCAAATCATACGCAATGGATTCTTGACACCAAGGTACTTCACATTCGGATGTGGTCTCTACTGCTTTTCTGTAATCAAACTCTTTGATTAAGTTCGAGTTATAGCTTCGACGCTCTGAAGTTCAGATTAGCTTTGAGGTCTGTTTAATCTCCTACCCCAACTTGTTATCCAAGAAGTCCGAGAAAAATTCGATAGGAGTATGGTCACGCAAGGACGAAATAAGAAATTTAGTTTTCTTCGTGAAATTGTAACAGTTTTTAATATTTTCTAATGTTTTCCTTCCCTTTGCAGTTATATTCTCCTGACAGATGTACAAATGTTTATTTTACGGGAGATCCCCAAAAGAGATGGCTGGGCTTACATTCAACAGAGACACCACTTGACTTCGATAGTAAAAATCACCTCAAAAAGAAAACACCCAGACTTGATAACATTTAAATATGGAACAAGCGATGGTGAAAACATTGAAGTTTTGGACATGGAAAGATATATCATTCCTAACGCAAGAAGAGCGACTCAGAAAATCAAAGAGAGAATACTTAAGGTAGTTGGTGAACAGTAATGTCATGTATAGAGTGATTTATTAGACGTTTTTGATACATACCGTAAATGATCTGATAGACGCGTTAGTCATCTATTAGAATTTTTAAGTTTATCAGACAGGGGCGCTTAGTCCATTTCCCAAGACAAGAGAAAAAATCTTTATAATTTATTACATTCCAAATGAATATGATCAATTAATTAGAGTCCATACTTTGTGTTTTCGATTTATCTTAATTTAACCATCAGGCGAAAAATTGTTGTTGAGATCACGGCGTTTTTTTTTTCTTTAGTCTGCCTTAGTAGTTTATTAGTTTTTTTGCTCTTGTTAAGTTTCCCTTCTCCTCAGTGATTGTGTTTGGTAGAATCCTCTACCAAAGAGAAGCATAAATTTCAGCTTACCTGTAGAGGGGTGTTTAATAGTTACATAAAGTATGTAATTAAGAATGATCGTTTATTAGATCATTTACGGTGGTTGGTTCTGCCTAACAGACGAAGTTTCAAAGGAATCGCTTATCCCTCCACCTCGATCCCCTTCGGAACGTAATCACCTTAACCGAGGCGGTGTTCCAATAGAAGTGTTTGGTTATCAAACACGATCGGTCTCGTATACTGGACCACAAGGGAGCTCGCTTTGCTACCACGTTGAAACACATGGGTGTAGATACTGCTTGAATTTCTCACCTATTTTTAATGTGCCGTCACGTTTGGCAACGGACAGTGAAAATGGAAGTGGTTGCAACGGTATTGTAAGGTGTTTGAACCCACCCTCCTGTGATTCACATTTTGGATGCCACTGAAAATGTAAATAGATCCTAATGGTGTTCAAATGGTCAAGTGTTTAGTGAAACAAATTTATGCTTGACAAATAAGATTATATCCAATTTCATTTAGCTTTGTGATCTTAACTCATAAAAGAGGCAAAGCAAACCCTGACTCGTCGGTTATTAGCTTCCTTGGACGCAGGGAATAATGAGAAGGAAGGAAGGAAATAAATCGTGCCTTCCGCATTAATTAGTATATAAAATCGCAAGACCTCGAATACAATTCGTGAATAATAGGTACTCGTGATTTTAAACGATCTGAAAATTGCACGAGCCTTTAACTTTCAAAATCACGAGTTGTACGAGAAGGTTATGCGATCTTTTATGTATAGTTCACTCAACAAAACGACCAACTGTACGTGTATTCTGATAAATTAGTCCAACATATTCCAGAGAATGGCAACTTACGTGCCTTTTCGTCCAATTTCACTCGTCAAAACGTTTAAATTTGCAACGTTTGGCCGTGCTCGCTCGCCGTTGTCATGGAAACTTAATAGGTACTTCTACGTAGTACGATTTGGAATTAATTGTACTGCTCTCGTGGGAGTAATTGTACTGCTATCGACCAATCAGAATTGAGTAATTTTGTTGAGTGTATTATAAATGACGAAGTTCTCTCCATAAACTATTTTTTTCAATTCACCTTGGTGTGTTACTCGTGATGCGGAAAGCAGGGATCCTCGAGAGTGAATTTATGTTAGAAATCATTTGTCAAGTCACTAATTTATTTGTCACGTACAGTGAGTAGCGTTGATTCAAACAATTTACAAAAGAAAATGAAACCGATTAAAATAAATATTAAAGTTTTATTATAAAGATATTACCTGAGTAACATTCTCTGAATGATTCCTTAGTGATCCAACTCATTTTTCAAGTTTTCAAGGGAAATGGATTTGAAAAAGCGTTGTACTTTGCCAAATATGAAGATTCTGTGGTTACGTGCTTAGTTTGTTGGATGTTGTGACTTGTGTTGTGCGCCGAGAGTCGGAGAAGCTCTAACATGCGTTTTCCTGCTAGAGGAGCATTTCTTATGAGAAACAATCGGTTTTAATTTAAAGGGATCAGTTGCGTTCAAAAGAATGACAACAGACATCGTATTTTCAATTTTTACTTGAGGTATTTGTGTGAAACATGTTTCACTCCAGCTTCAGTAATTCGACTAGGGTTCGGGAACGTGAGTAAGATTTCTATGAGAACAGTGAATATGTGGTGTCTCAATTTTATCCTTGCTTCAAATTTTCTTTTTCTTTATTCCAAACTGATTATCATGCATTATTACGCCCAAGAACACTGCAAAATAGAATTTAGACCAAGGATAACATTGTACCACAACAAATACACCTCGACTTGTTTGGTGCCAGTAGTATGACAGACTGAGAAACCAGTAACCACATGTTTGCCGTACATTCCTGTCCCTGTGTTTTCCCCTGACCCTGCTTTCAACTGACGTCGGAAACTCAGATCCCCGTGTTTTTTCCTACATTTCCGGATCATTTAATACGTTTCAATGTGCCGCCAAAGCAAAGATGAAGCTGAAAGTTCTCTGTGTAAACGAGTAACACGGCATTCCTGCGCATCACTGGGCTGTTCACACACAGATCAGCCTGAGATGGGTTCCAAGTACGACCGCTAATAAGGTGCGAGAACAACCTAAACTAGATCTCGGTGGACTGCCCTAAAAACAGACGTTTCGAGCGCTAGCCCTTCGTCAGAGCGAATCGAGGAATTATGGGTTGTGTGTAGTTTTTATAGTGGAGTTTTCATTTAACTAATGTATTCCTATTTTTCACGTTGCCATGTTACCACCAATAGCGTAGCTCCTACTCCACTATAAAAACTACACACAACCCATAATTCCTCGATTCGCTCTGACGAAGGGCTAGCGCTCGAAACGTCAGCTTTTAGAATCCCTGTACGGTGGTCAATTTACATTTATCAACTCTGTTGATAATACCAAAATCTTTGTGTACTACTTCCCCACCGACGCAGCACCACAGTTTCTTTAGAAACTACCCCCTTTATTGCCCTAAAAACACACTGGTTTCTAAGCCCACCTACATGTTTTGAGCTTTAAGTCATGGTTGTGAATCGTGAATCACTTTTCGCGAATCACCAAGAGTTTTCGGAATTTCTAACCGAACATTTTCGGCAAATTGAAAGTGGGCCTTGGACACAGGCACAGGTTTAACAGTTACGTAGTGAAAAACACAGACACCGATGGCCAAGTTAGACTTCCAAGCTATATTTATCGCCATGTATTTATCGTTTGAATATAGTTTGTGTAAGTGACCAAATTTACTTTTTGAAAACCGGTGAGTTCTTGTTTACTCTGTGAACATTCAAAGAAAATTACGAGGTCGAAATTGGGTTTTTGTTGACATAACTAATAAAAAAACGCGCCCTGTGGTTCAAAAGGCATCCGTCGTTTTGTGAAAGGATCAGTTCAATATTCGACGCAATGAGCCACATTTAAGTTTCAAAACCATACAGTAAGTCGTTCGCCTACGAGTTTGCACTTGGCGTTTGAAAATTCGTGGAAAAATCGGGTGCGTGACTAGCATCAGACCATTGTCATTGAATAATCAGATAATGGATGGACTGATTAGTTCAGGTGATCAAGACGCATAGATATGTATAGGCACATGATTATGAAGGAGATAAGACCTAAATTTATTAGGTACGGGTTGTGAGGCTCTGGTATACACACAGTCTGTGTTAAATAGGCCAATGAAAAATTTATTCTTTCTCGATATTTACATGAAAATGGATTTTGTTTTCGCGGGGTGGACATAGTTGGAGGCTAATTCTGTGGAAAAGACCCGGTTACCGAAGGAGAAAAGAATGAGACATAGATGAGAAGCTCACTTCTTTGTCATGAATTTGTTCGGCTTCAGTAAAAGCCATTTGTTAACGTTAAGGTTTTTGAAGAGTTGTATCCAGGGTTGATGACACAGAATCTCAAACTGAATAAAAGATGACTTTTTTTTTTTTTACAAAAATTGCATGCATGTTCGAAGAGAGCTGTAACAACACATCACGTCATTAAATCTCCTCAAGGTTTTAAATCTAAGTTTTTAATTTGCCAATTTTCAGCACAAAAAAATTATTTGCTGAAACCAATGGATAGGGCCGTAGATAACAATGCTACTCTAAAAACAAACCAATCGCATGGCACCCACTGACTGAGAGCTGGAATAAAATAACAAATATACATCAACATAAAACCACGGACAAACTAAAACGAGGGCGAGGCAAGGTGTCGGCCCAGTAATACGATCACTTGTCTTAGCGTTGCATAGAATAAATGAGCCGCACAAACTACATTTTATGACACTCCTCTTTGGACACCTTTGTGCGTTTTTCTTCAATTCGTATTAAAACGGCACCCACCGGCCTTGTTTGTTCTATTTTTCCCCCCTGTTCTTTAGGCTTTTTGGGGGTTTAAAAGCTCCATTCCCAAAGGAAAAGTAGTCAGACCTTCTTCATCAGCTGGTTGGCTTGTTGCCATGTTTAGTTCAATTTTTTTTGCTGAAGTTTTTCCCTGTGTTTCGAATGCAAAATGTCGGAGTCACTCGCGGAGGAAATTTTTTTCTCAAGGCATTTGTTTGCTGACGTCATTAGCATGCAAAATGGGAATATGAAGCACGCTCGCGAAATTGAGTTTGATTACACGGATTTTCCAGCTATGTTTATAATTACAAAACAGAATGTACCGTGCCCCAGTAATACCCGTGGAATCAAGGCGCCTCTAATTTCTATATATATACTTCCGAATGAAAGTATATTTAATCTGGAGTCTTCTCAACGAGCCCTGGGAAACCAAGTGAACTATCGATTAGATAATGTTCACCGCGTAATGAGCGAGCGACAGCACAATGGATCGATACAGTTTAGTAAGAAGAAACGTCCGAAACGCTAAAAATTGCGATCAGCTTATTGTAAAAAACCTGGTCTGGTCTTTTTCAAGATAAGAAAGGGCAAATTTGTTGCAAAAATTTAATTCTTGGGAATTTCTTTGCTTTTAAGATACATACATTTACGTAGGAAACTATGGCACCCGAAATTTGCCTGAAAAGTTTCGGGGGTTTCGAGAAACGCACGCCAGATCAGACACTCAGAATGCAGGTAACTGATGTCTAGTCATGAAGTTAAACAGGAGAGAACAAGTCCAGCCTAATTAGTTGCGAAAGTGGCGCCTGACCTTTAATTCAAACAAAAACAAAGTGTAAGGCAAACCGAAAAAAAAAACGCGAAATAGAAATGTCTTATTAACCTGCAGGGAAACACGATCGATCTTGGGGATCATAAGAAAGAGTGATAAATGTTTAAGTTGAATGCATGTGTGAAACAGGTGATGCCGTTAGTACATTAGCAAGATTGTACGTCGAAAATAAGGAAACTGAATACCATCACCAGTGTCCTGTATTTTGCTTCCAGTGTTTGGTCGTTCTTGTAAGACCGTTTTGCCAGACGAGTTTCAGTCTTCTCTATTAGACTGCTGACTCACTTCTGTTATACCACTGATTCAGTTGAATTCATTTTCCATTCATTTTCCAGAGGGTGCTGAAAAAGATTTGACGTGAAAAAAGTAGTTCCCTGATAGACAACTTGACGCTGTGGTTCTTGCAAAGTCTCTTCACTTTTTGTTTTGCTGTCACGAAGCTGGAAGCATGTCATAATCATTGACCACGAGGCACAACAAATTATTACCAACAATACAGCGCCGAAAATTCCAAGTACGGTTATGGCTAACATTCCTCCTGCGCTAAGGTCAGCTATTCCAATTTCCGCACCGTTATTGAGTTGATTTTTCCCTGAATCAGTTAGTCCTTTGCCAGAGTGTATAAACAAAGAGCTCAAAACAGTACACAAGGTCGAGTGATACAGCTTCATGCTTCAGTCAAAAGGTCTTTTAGTCATTCTGTGTAAAACCAAGGGTGAAACTTTCAAAAGCCGAGAACCGCTTGGTTACCAAAGTGGAAGGGTTTTTTCTTCTATTTTGCGATCTTGTGAAACTGTTGTTTAACCCAGATTTCTAAACCACATCAAACGTAGTTTAGATCACAAACTCGCTATTGAAAAATCATGGTGCAAAACGACGAAACAGCGATGGTTTTAAATATTTAAGTGCGAGGGCAAGATTTCAATATTACGAAAATCAAACCTGCCAATCACGCTTGCCGCGTTGTCTATTTTACTTCGGGCAAATAGTGATAAGTACTATCACAATTATTTATTCAAGACGATTCCTCCCCCTGAAAATAAAAAGGTTGAAGATTATTCAATCCTGAGTAATAAATTGATTCACAGGTAAGTGACCGATCAGTCGCTTCATCCTATAAACAGCAAAGAACATTCCAGTGATTCTTAGATGCTATACCAATACCTCGAAAATGATAATAGCGTCAATCATTAAAAGACAAACATATTGGACTCTCCCTATTGCTCTATTGCTCTAAAATCAGTTCACAGTTCACGTAGAAAATCCCAAAACAAAAAACTTTCTAAATACATTTATAGTACGCTCAACAAAATTGCTTTATTCTGATTGGTCGAGAGCCGTAGAAATAATCTCAAATAGTACTCTGAAGGAGTACCTATTAGGTTTCTATGACAACGGCGCGTGAGCACAGTCAAACGTTGCAAGTTTGAACGTTTTGACGGGTGAAATTGGACGTAAAGGCACACCAAATAAAAGGCATCCAAGTTGCCATTCTCTGGAATGATTTGTTGGAGTAATTTATCAGAATGTATGATAATTTAAAAGGTGCTCCTCAAGATCGCAGTAATTGGGCTCACAGCAATGAGATGCTCCCCACATATTTTGTCCTCATTTAATTACTTCTCAGTTTTTACATGCTTTTATATCATCATTCCTGATGTCAGTGTCGTGACAGCCCACATAATCCTGACTCTAATATCTAAAGTGAAATATTGGGAAGTTTTAAAATCAAACGTATCGAAACTGGTACGGCCTAAGTTTCAACGATGGCTTGAGATGTTGCAGTTCTCCAACAAACACTGCTGTAAGCCGCAGACTTTCTAAAAAGTCTCAGCTGTATAGGTACATCTTTTTTCTAAGGCCTCTTAACTTGATCGGCAAATACAAATGTCGGAAGAAATATTATCGGTGTCATCTTGGAGAGCACTGTTGTGACTCTGGTTTAACGATGGATCGACGTGCAATGCCCCATCACCCGCTCATCTTGCCGGATGGACCAAGAACTCATTTCGGACTCTTTTTAGGGCAGATCAATAGACGACCAATAGATCCATAGCATAGACACTGAAGACAATAACATGCACAGCGGCTGCCTACGGATATTTGTTGGGGACGGAGCACCAAGGTAATCCTTCCAATCTTGTACGAAGGAATGAATTGAGGTCCTTTTCTGCATGATCGTTGGTCAGCGACATTAAGGAGCTTAAGCAACGACGACGACGACGGCAACACGAACGTCATTTCAAAATATGACTTTTTTTTTGTAAGTCTTTCGGGATTGTTCCAATTTGTTTAACGTGAAAAATGCTGGCGAGCTGTCCAGGGTCGAAATTACTGTGAACGGTGTTAAAGCAAAGAAAACGAAAGAAAAACTTGCCGTCATGCGCTCGTGTTCTCGAGAAAACCTAAAATTTGGTCATTTCATGTTGTCGTTTTGCAGACGACGGCAAAGAAATGTACCAAAATGTAAAACGCACGTGCAGAGCGATTGTTTTTGCTCATTAAGCCCATTGTTTTGTGGCGTTCTCGTTGCCGTCGCCATCCTCGTTGCTTTTGCAGAGCACGGTAAAGAAATGTATCAAAATGGAGTCTTAAAATCAGGAGTAACTGAAGTGACATCTTATTGTATCGCCCCATGTAAGGTAATCTGGAACAGTCTTGGATTCTAGCTTCCACGCTGTGGATTCCGGGTTCTTAAAGTGGCTGGATTACAGATTTTAGTTTCTTCTTTACTGATCATCCTCGCATTTCGCTATTAAAGGACGTTGTAGGAAAAAGACATATAATAATAATAATAGAAAAAATAACTGTGTTTATAGTGGAAGTGCACTTAGCTATCCAAGCCAGTTTACAGGCACTCCAGTTAAATCCAAAGAAACAAATAATTCAAATAAACATAACATGATAACAATCCCAACTGGCGGGAGGCAAACCAGTTGGCCATTTGCAAGTAATGAATAAAGGGGGTAGTTTCTAAAGAGACTGTGGTGCTGCGTCGGTGGGGAAGTAGTACACAAACATTTGGTATTATCAACAGAGTTGATAATGTAAATTGACGTTTCGAGCGTTAGCCCTTCGTCAGAGCGAATCGAGGAATTATGGGTTGTGTGTAGTTTTTATAGTGGAGTAGGAGCTACGCTATTGGTGGTAACATGGCAACGTGTAAAATAGGAAAACATTAGTTAAATGAAAAGCGTTCATTAACACCGTGGGGTTTAAGGGTGCCAATTTGGAAGATGAATTTTTGTTCCAGATTCTTGCGGCTTTCCGTGGTACCTTGATGTAGGGAAAGGCCGCAGATAGCCATGTGTTGTTTGGAGTGGTTAGGGAGGAAGGAAATTAGTGGAGGTTGCCAAAAGATTCTACCAGTCTCGGGATCATTTTGGAGTAATTTAAAGTCACTAAGAATGATACTTTTGACTACATGATTATGAGGATGGAAAGTGAGGGTGAATGGAATTCTGTCATTCTTATCCTTTTGTGACGTTTGTAGTGCTGACTGTCGATCAAACTGTTCAAGTGGGCGCGATGATGGCCCGCTTTGACCACAGAGGCAGGATAGCCACGTTTTTCGAAGAACTGGCACATCTCCTCTGATTTGCTGGAAAAATCAGAGTCATTACTACATAACGTCGAAGTCTAAGAAATTGAGAATAAGGAATGGAGTTCTTGACATGTGATGGATGTGACGATGAATACAACAAAAATAACTTTGAGAATCTGTAGGTTTGTAGTGCACACTAGTAAGTAAGTAAGTCAGTCAGTCAGTAATTTTGTTTATCCACATATCACAATATGAGCTATCCAGGGCTCATTTAAATGCAAATGTGCGGAAGACCAGCAACACCAGGGGTGGTCACAGCCGCCAGACTTCGTTACGTTCCTAGTGGTTCTTGAACGTTCCACAGAATCAATTGTGAAGAGTTGTGAGACGGAACCTCCAGTTTATCGTCCTTATCGGAGAAGACTAGAAAGTCTAACCATTTGCAGAGGTCATTGCAAAGTAAACAATTGCTCCTGAGTGTTGGTCCGGCCAGGGCTTGAACCCTCGACCTCCCACATGGGTACTCTACCCACTGAGCCAACCGGTCGGCGGTTAAACGATTTCCACCCGCACAGCAGGTTCTGCCCGTTAGTGCGGAATGGACATTTACTATTTGGCAGGCTGTTGTTTTGTCTTGCCATCCTTCTGATGAGACTGTGATGACAGTGGGACGGATACTAAGGGAATGGACATTCACTATTTGGCAGGCTGTTGTTATGTCTTGCCATTCTTCCAATGAGACTCTGATGACAGTGGAACGCATACTAAGGGAATGGACATTCACTATTTGGCAGGCTGTTGTTATGTCTTGCCATTCTTCCAATGAGACTCTGATGACAGTGGGACGCATACTAAGGGAATGGACATTCACTATTTGGCAGGCTGTTGTTATGTCTTGCCATTCTTCCAATGAGACTCTGATGACAGTGGGACGCATACTAAGGGAATGGACATTCACTATTTGGCAGGCTGTTGTTATGTCTTGCCATTCTTCCAATGAGACTCTGATGACAGTGGGACGCATACTAAGGGAATGGATATTCACTATTTGGCAGGCTGTTGTTATGTCTTGCCATTCTTCCGATGAGACTCTGATGACAGTGGGACGCATACTAAGGGATAGGCATTCACTATTTGGCAGGCTGTTGTTATGTCTTGCCATTCTTCCGATGAGACTCTGATGACAGTGGGACGCATACTAAGGGAATGGATATTCACTATTTGGCAGACTGTTGTTATGTCTTGCCATTCTTCCGATGAGACTCTGATGACAGTGGGACGCATACTAAGGGATAGGCATTCACTATTTGGCAGGCTGTTGTTATGTCTTGCCATTCTTCCGATGAGACTCTGATGACAGTGGGACGCATACTAAGGGATAGGCATTCACTATTTGGCAGGCTGTTGTTTTGTCTTGCCATTCTTCCAAAGAGACTGTGATGACAGTGGGACGCATACTAAGAGATGGGCATTCACTATTTGGCAGGCTGTTGTTATTGCTTGCCATTCTTCCGATAAGACTGTGATGACAGTGGGACGCATACTAAGGGAATACGGGAGGATGTCAGTAAGGTCTTTGTTCTCTTCTCTGTTTAGTTCACTGCAAAAAATAGGACTCTTGATTTAAGAAGTGACATTTCCTTACTCACTTATAAAGAGGAATATTACCTTGAAATAAGGTTTAGAACAATTAAAGTAAGGGATTCAAGACTTGTGGCAAGGTATGTAACCTTATTATAAAAAGAGCATAATCTAATTCAACTTAGAAAAAGTGTTAGGCTGTTAAATTAAACTGAAATTAAGAGAATGCAAAAATAAGGACTCTTGATTTAAGAAGCAGCATTTCCTTACTCACTTGTTAAAAGGGATATTACCTTGAAATAAGGTTAAGAATAATTGAAGTAAGGGTTGGAAGACTTGTGGCAAGGTATGTAACCTTATTATAAACAGAGCATAATCTAATTTGCCTTAAAAAAAGTGTTAGGCTGTTTAAATTAGACTTAAATTAAGAGACTATCATATATGGGTTACTCAAATAAAGATACATTCCTCATTATGACCCTTAGAAAAAGAATATAGAAATAAAAGGTCCTGAAAAAGGGTGATGATATATTCATACCCTTAAATTAAGTGATTACTATTACAACTGTTATTAAATGTAGTAATTCCCTTAATGTAAGGTAAATCAAGGTTTTCAAAGTCTAATATTCAGAGTAACCTTTCAAAATTTAAATCTTTAATGACAAAGTCATTTCAACTCCACAACCTAACAATGACCTTCAAGAGAAGTCTTGCTTGAGAAATTTACAGTGAAATTCTTACCAAGGCCACCCAACAAAATGTTCCACAGATGTAGCAAATAAAAATGGTGGAGGTTAACAATAGTTCTCCAACAAATTATCCTTGTAAACATGCTCTACATTACAAAGGCAAAACTATTTAATAGTTTTCTAACAAATTATATCCAAAATGACCACAAATCTGGTGGCCTTGGTTAGAGTAGTACATGCACTGTGAAACCTGCATACATTAATAACAAAGTCATCCCAACTTAAATAACAAACTACATGTAGGTAACAGTTACAATGAATCACATAAGTCAGTGACATCATGCTTAGTGTTAATGTACATTTTTTGATCAAGTTCCCACTTGTGCAGTGCGTCATGGCTTAGAAGGCTGTCAGGGGTAATATACAATGCAGACATGGCCTGTCCAAGTTTGTCAATTTCATATGAATTAAGAGTATCACTGAAGGCAACTGTTTCAAGTTCAGCAACTCTAAAAATTACATCAGTGCCATTTACTATCCAAATACCAAGAAGATCACCAAAGACAGGCTTCTCATTTTCTGCTCGTAACAATAAACTACACTCATTAGGGATGTACTTTGTGCCATAAAGAGTTATCCATTTACAGTCGCAGATGTTAACAATCAATTCATCAGAAACTTGATAAATCAGGCAAAACTGTTGTTTGGCAAAACTACAGTTTTCCTCTGTGAGGGGTGTCAAGGGCCCTTTTGCTAGGTTATGGAATAGGCCATGGCTGCCTGGGTCTGCAAACTTTGCCATAATTGATCGTTGTTCACTCTTTGCAAGTGAAAGGGTTATGTTTTTAAAACTTGCATTTTTTGCTATTCTTTTAAAATCCTTGTGTTTTGCCTCAAATCGCATGTTCCAAAGCCTCACTAAAGGTCCACATAGCAGTATAAGTCTTGGACAGTGAACCAAGTAATGCATTTTTGGAGTTATCTGCTTATTGAAAACATCCTTAAAATCTGTCAGAAACTGAGCAGTCATTCTCTGTAGTAGTGAGACAGATTCACAGCTTACTACTGGAGCCAGCAGTAGACTTGATATCTTCATAAGTAGCTCAAATACTTCAAAGGGCTTGTCACTTTCATCAATGATGTCATGGAGAATAAAAGGCAATACTCGAAAAAGCATCCACATCTTTGCAGCATCTTTTGCAATGTGCTTTCCTGGTTTATCGGTCAAAGATTCAGGATTAATTGGTTCTGGTTTGTCTTTGACCTGTGAATATCCATATCGAAACTCCATTAACCGTGAGTTTATAACATCAACAGTTATTGAACCCTTAGCAATATAATACTGAAGCATACATTTGACAACATATGGTATGACACCCTCCAGAAGGATGTGCATCAAATCTTGCGGTAATTGTTCAGTAATTTTAAATCCTGGAATTTTACTCAAAATGCTTCTCCTGTCCAAACCATAGTTCACCGAATAATGTTTTGTGAGAGCTGAATTGTTTTCCATCCTTTCATACTGACTCGCTAGACGAGCCTCAGTTCTTAGAATACATTCTTCTTCATGGACTATTTTTTGAACGTCATCTTGATTGGCTTCACAATGCCTACAACATTTCAAGGCAAATGAAACACCTTCCTTAAAGCCCCCGGCAAGGTTAGAAGCTGGAGTATCACCACAAAACACTGAAAGAGCACCCATAATAGGAATGTTACTGTTGCCTACAGTGAAGAAGTATCCATCCTCAAGTATCTTCAAGTCATTCACAAAAGGCTTCAATACTTCATCGAATCCATACTTCTTAAGATGGGAAGTTTTAACAACAGCTAAGAGGAAAATGGCATCCAGTTTGGAGCGTACCTCATGCCTAAAATTTCCTAAGGTAAAATAGAAGAATGCTATTTTATGTTTGGTCACGCGGCTCCCAGCACTGTTACAGAGGTCACAGTCGTCATAGTAGAGGATAATTTGTAGAGCCTGTGCATCACTGGAAAATACCTCATGATTAGAAAACACAACACCATCAATGAAGTCTCCAAGTTTTCCATCATTTCTATACTGTGGTTCTTTTAGAACTTCCTCTCGTATCTTTTTGTTGTTTAGCAAAACTGTCAATGTTTCTAGAATTGGAATGTAATAAAAGCAATCTGACATCTCTTTGATTCTACGCTTGGCTCCATGTGCCACAGGTTTAAGTGTTTTTCCTAGAACTACACGCTTGGGCTCCTGGAAAAAAAAAAAAAAAGCTGAGCATGCACCATAAAATCATGACTGTCTACCCCTTCTCTCTTCCAGTTACAGCTTTTAACCCCTTCCCCCATATTCTCATTTATTTGTGGTAAGTTATACTTGGAGAAAAAGGTCCTTGCTATGACTAAGATTGCAAATGTAGAGGGAGTTTTCCAGGCATTCATCAGTATTTTTCAGGGACATTTTTTACCCCTGTTATTACCCACTAGACTAGTGATGATAATATATACAATGACATGGTGAGATAAGGGTAACCTCTAACACATACCACATAGGGAAATGATTGTTTCATATATTCCTCTTGGTGGTGTTGGGTTTCTAGTCCTTCAAATGGCGTGATTGCGTCTTGCCATATATCCTGAAAATTCTGTGATGTTGTAAGATCATCCTTTCCTTCTGAGTCTAGAAATGCCATTACCTTTCTCTTTAAATGCTGAATAGATTTCTTGAACAGAGTTGTTGTACCCTCTACAACGTTATCAATCACAGATTGCGGAATTTTCGCTTTTTCCTTTAGTTGTAAAAGTAAGAGTGCTGCTTCTTTCTGCTTGTCATAACATTTTATGTTTTCTTCTTGAACTGGATCCATGGTTTCAGACAAAGACTCATTGATATCTATTGTTGGAGCTGTTGGAGGAGTCTCTTCATATACAGGTGGATCAGATTCCTGTAGATGATATCATTTTTTAGCTTCCACAAAACACAAACGAATGTACAGGTTTCTTGCACATATCTTTTTAGAAAATAAAGTTGTTGTAAATTCAAAGTATTGTTATGTTCCTCACCCATGAAACATTGGTGCATCAAACATTGATGCAGGGTCTATAGAGGTGTAATGTATTATTCTAAACATGCATGAAAACACTTTGCAAAAATTTCAAACAGTTTTTAAACTCAAAAGGTAAAATTGCAATTACAGTGACATGATCGAACTGTTCATAACAATAAAGCTTCAAAACTAACCACTCGATAAAAAGTTGTCTGTCCTTACAAACCGCCCCCCTTCCCCACCCCCACTCGAAATTCTGTGGTCGCAAATTCTGTGATCCATCATTAAAATCACATTTTAGCTAACATACCCGCAATTCTCCTGAATAAGTTTCTTGATAAATCTGCTCTTTTCCATTTGGAAGCCTCAAAGCAGTTGAAATTTCATCAGTGTGCAAGTCTGTTGCTGGAATATCCAAATAAGCGTGATGACGATTTTTGACATGCCGATAAAAACTATCGTACTTCTTGTATGACTTTTCACAGTTTGAAATACCGCAGGTTATTTCAAACTCTTTATCATCGGAGTGCACTTGACGAATATGGGCCAACATTTGGCTCAACAGCAACGCCGCAAAACCCACACACAACCCACACTTCCACATCGCCATAGTCCAAAGTGTTCGTGTACGTCACATGCTACAAATCAGGGCTTTTCATTGGTCTTCTAGGGTAAAAGAATGACGTCAACGAAGAAGGCACGTTCGCGCTCGTCATTTTGTGCGGGGCAAGGAGTTGAGGATTTGTGGTTGACGTTAATTTACAGTACAGTTTTTATACCGATTATAATTCGACATTTTTCAGCTGCTTTCGACCTCCTTTGCTGTTATTTTCGTTTCCTTTGACTCCATCAAGTCCGGTGTTTTCGCTGTTTCTACGAATGAATGATTGAAAGATGTCTTCTCAGTCGACGTCCTTGAGAGAAGAATGCAGAGCCTTGGATGAAAGTAGCAAATTTATTTCATGGTTCCGAAGACACTTTCCTACGGTTCCTTCTGAAGTTATCGTGGCCTTTGAAGGTGAGATTTTTTCGAATTGTTTTTGTCATTGTGGATAAATACTATAATTGAATGTTCGAGCAATTTGTGGTACAATTATATTAGCGCGGGAAATTTCCCGCCAAAAAATACATGAAATCAGAACAGTTCCATAACATATAAATATTGTTGCATTGATTGAAATATCGGAACAGCCTGGTAAACCTGTTTTTTCATTTGGTTGATGAGGTGTTTCGTCGAAATTCGAAGGTTTAACTTAACAGTCTTCCGTACCTTTATTTTTACATTGTTTTGATAGCTGTAAGTTTCCAGTTATCATGCGTGAGTGTTGGATGTTTTTGTGACAAATGCACAGTATGAATTTTAATACATCCCAATTTTTGTACAATTTTATTTATTGTGAAGTCGAAATCTGTTCAATTTTATACTCCAGATGTAAATAAACTTATGCCACTACCTGATATGGGACCTTTGGACCTCTATGGCCCTCTATTTGGAACAACTTGTACACTAGAAAAGCACATTTTAAACAAACAAGTTTGAATTCTGCAATGAACCTTGAGTAGCATTGAAGTTTACATGCATGTGTTAGTACATAGAAAAATATAACATGATATTTTTTAAAGTAATTTTCTCATACTTCTAAACAGAAAACACCATCACCGGGGATGACTTCCTTGACATGGATGAGCGCGACTTTAAGGAGGTATTTCCACGATTGGCCCATCGGAAGATGGTGAAAGGAATTTATAATTGTGTAAGTCACTAGTCTTTCTATTATTAACACTGTCGGTTACCCCAAACCAGTGGTTATGGAGACAGTAATGTATGTGTAAAAAGGATTCTGCAAGTGAATATATGAAAGATCATTTTGTTCATAGGTTTCACAGTATAGGTTTTTGATCGGTTGGCCAGGATACATAACAGGTATTTTCAATAACTTCAGTAGCAGGTGGCTCCTGTTGTTGTAATATGGGGCTGTGCCTAACTAGAGGGCATTCAGCCCCTTTCTTTAGTGGGAAGGGGGGGGTCTGGTTGAAGAATTTTGAAATCTGTAAGCTTGGAAATACAATTTGTGGCATTCTGGGCATCAAATATAGTGCTGTTCATGGCAAATTTTATAGCTCACAGAAACCAGTATTCTGATTTTTTTTTTTCATTCTTTCATAAGTGGTCTAATATTGTGTGCCAAATAAGATAACTCAGAAGATTATAACTAGGGAAATATATTTTCATAATATTGTATAGCTAATAAATAAGTGTTACATTTAAATGCACCATTGTAGTAATAACAGCATAACTGCACTTAAATTTAACTTTCTTGTACAGCTGAATGGTTCCGTGTCAGATCCCCTGACTTCTAGCTTTACTAAAGTGTCCAAGCCATCAACACCTCAGAGTGATTCATTCACTGATGATGAATCAGAACTTTCATCCCAGTCCTCATTGACAGTAATCTCATCTTCATCTGGTAATGCTTCTGATGTCTCATGTTCCTCTCAATATAAGAGAACGTCGACCCCAATTCCCCCAAAAGTGTCAAGTGCACCAGTTTCAAGGCAAGGTAAGACAAGCGCTGATCTGCCCTCTGAGTTCATTATTCCCTCTAAGTTTGGGAAAATTACAGATGGAAATCTGAAGAGTGGAAACATAACTGATGTGGACAGAGCGAATGTTATAAAAACAGTGGCAACTTGTGTATGGGTGCACACGGACTCCCCATCTCCAGGATGTTGCGAATGGTTGGCCAAACAGCTGATCTTAAAATACCCTATACTTGCTGATGCTGATCCCCGCAAGGTGCTGCAGACTGTACCAGTGCCAAAAAAAGACTTCAAGTATTGGGTGAGATTTTTGATGTCTTGCAAACTTATGTTGTATGTGTACTGATTGCCTTAGCAATTTAATTTAGGAGTTGTGAAGTGTTATTTACTTACCTTCTTGACCTACTGATTTTGTATAGCCCTTAAAGACCCAGTCTTGGCCAGGATGCATTGCATGCTGTGAGCATTGGAAAACAATAGAAACCTCACTATCGCGTAAACCAAAACAATAACAGATGCACGAAAAGCATAATGGTCAATACTGGAAAAGCCCCATCGCCATACAAATTTTCCATACTGACTGCTGTTATGACAGTTATGAAGATTTGGTGTGAAATCAAGACGAGTATTTTCTTCCTGTTGATTTGCTTTATTTTCATCACTTGTTTGCTTGACATTCTAATAATTGGATTGGAAGGAGAACATAAATATTGATCACTTAGGACTTAAAGGGTTATAATAATCTTTATTGCGACTGACCGGTTGCTTAACTAGTACAGTGTGATGAAAATAGAAATTCCTGATACTGATGGATTTGGTTAGCTTTGTTTATGTCTGGCTAATTCAATGTTTTACCTCAAATGTACTAGCACTCTCTAAAAAAAGGCTTAATGAAGAAGTTTGAAAACTGGCGGTATAGGGAAAATAAAAGGAGTCCAGATTTTTTGGAGCAGAAAGCAAAGAAGAAGAAAAAGACTGAAGGTACATGTAGCTGTGAATTTGATGAGTCCAACATGTTTTATTAACATTTGAGACCTTAAAGTTATTGAGAGAAAGTGAATCCAGAGTGTAACTGGTAAATATAAACTTTAAGCTTTTGTCCAAAAGCCCTCAGATAGTAAGTATGCTATTTTCATTTTAAGTATTGGTTGCAAAACACTCCTGTTACTATCTAGCTTAGTTGCAAGATTGTGATTACCCTGACTGTGTAATGCCTGTATTAAGCCACATAATTTTTACACTCATTCAGAGTAACAGCTTCTACGGAGATATGTGATCACTGTTCTCAATATACACAGAATGTGTTTTAGATGAAATACAAATCATTATACAAATATTTTTTCCCTACTTTATTTATTTAGAAGAAAATGTGGATTCAGATCCTGCTGCAATGGAAAGAAACATCAAGAGGTTGAAGGAAGAACAAAGTAAAAGTAGAAATCAAGATGCCAGTGTACTGCAGAATCTCCTTTCAGTCACTTTTGGCACTCGCCATCAGCAGCTTCTCCAAGTCTCAGATGGAAAAAGTCGTGTTTCCAAGTTCTTGAGAGATTGGCCCATCCTTGGCAAAGAAATCTATGTATGTATAGCTTGAACATTTTTTTTCTGTACTATAAGTGCTAGGAAAATAATTATACAGTGGCTACAACAGGATTCTTAAAGATACAATAACAAACAAAATACATTTTTTTTAACTTTGTGATTTGATCATCAACTAGCTACTATACCATACTGTGAAGATTTACAATTACAAATTTTGTATATCTTTCACTAATGGTTAAGCACCTGACAAGTTAACGTGCTGATGAAGTGTATATTTGAACACAAGTTTTGCATTTGGCTTTTGTTCGAAAATTGTGACAAAGAATGTGTCTTTTGCATTGTTTTAGTTCAGAGAGGAGGTGTCAAGGGCATTGTCCAAAGCAAATATACCTGTCAATGATTTCAGTGCAATAGAAGATAACTGGAAGAAAGTAATTCCAAATCTCATGCACATGCTTGGTGACGTCTGCACACAAGGCAATAGTATTCCCACTGTCAATTTTGGTGAGTACCATATAATGATGAGGATTTATATAGTGCTTTACAACACTTTTTGGGGGACTTTGCCAGACTGCTTTTTTTTTTTTAACGAACAAAAAGGGTTCAAAGTTGAACCCACAATACCTGTCAGGGGTGTTGCATTAAAGTGTCATGGTCCTGTAAAAGCAATCTTGTGAGGGCTTGTAAAGGCTGTAAAGGAAAATTAATGAATGACTCGTTTCTTTAGTGTCAGATGAGGGAAGCATCAGGATCCTCAGCAAATTTGTGGGTGAAAAAAAAGCTCGTGATGCTATTTCTAATGACACAGCCTTGCCTGAGGAGCTTGTGGAAGTTTTACCAAGTGAATGGAATCTTGAGGATGATGAACTACCAATTGTACCACATTTAAAAAGATATTTCACAGAGAGTGCATGGCTTATAGTGCAAGATGGCATTAAACATTTAAAACAGGAAGCCAATAACACTGGTAAGCAGACGTTCATAAAGGTCAGCTGTCAGTGTTTTCAATTTAAAGCACTAAACAAGGTTTAAATGCCAGAAGCTGATCATGACAATTCATTTCCCAATGTAGAAAAACAGCTGCACTTCCAGCCATCACCTCTTTATTATGGTCAGTTTACTTGACACCAGATAGACCAAAAGTGAAATCAGTTAACAGCTCTGCATGCAGTTAAAGACTAAATGGTTATTTCAAGCCAGTGCAAAACAATTTGCTTATTGCAAGTGAATATACAAAAGATCACATATTTGAACTGCGGAGAAGGATATGAAGACATGATTATTTTGTTTTAGCGGCTAGTAATTTTATTTATTTTTTTTAATTGTGAATTTCATTTGTCAACAGGTGATGAGATTAATGTGCTGCTTTCACTCACGAAGCTATTTCCTGGTTTAAGAAAACTCAAGAATACAGGATCTGATTTTGTGGTTAATGTTGCAGAGGTGAGCCATTACACAGCCTTTGTGCATGTCAGTACTTTCATGTTATTGGTGAAAAGAGTAATGGCTGTTCAAATTTCTATTGAGGTCCCTGGGAGACATTATAAGAGTACATCCAGAAGTAAATTAACACTACTGACAGTACTTCATTGTTCAAGTAACAAGAGTGATCTACATTTGTTTTTTTCTTTAAATACAAATAGAATATCAAATATACAAGTTACGTTACAAGAAAGAATAATCATAAGCCAGGAGAAATTGGCTAACACTCTGAAAATAATGTGGCAGTCAGTAAGGATAATTTTTGTATTTATATTGGGGCTTGAAGCGTGAAGTCTGAAAATTTGCAAATCATTCAGTTCACTGACATAAAAAATAGTTATTGTTTTTTGCTAGTCAGTGTTCTTTCATATGTACACATAAACAACAGTAGAAATTGTCTGCCTTATACAAATGTGTACTAAAAGTTTGGGAGAATGAGAATGCTATGGCAACACAAATTTATTGACATTTGGCCCCCTTCTTTTAAATCTCAGAATGGCAAGTCTGTCACAGAGTTTCTCAAGAAACCCCCATCAACATCACCTTATATCATAATCAGTAAAAGAGGAAATGGCTGGCAGACATTCCTTGCTTGTGGTGGAAACTCAATACTGGAGACAGCCACCATCAGCACTGGAGTTGCAGCTCTAATAGGATCATACTTTCTCTTCAATTTTGAATATCCGCCAGAAGCCAAAGGTGCATTTCTATTTTTACAAGAGTACCTGCTGAATGCTTTCATTAATCAGAGGCACTCAAAGTATGCAGCTGCCCTGGTTCGTTACCAGACTGCAGCCATGAAAAACTCTTGTTCACCAATGGCCAGTAGGTCTGCAGAGAATGGCACTGCCTGAATGGACATGTGATCATGCTAAAAACATGAAACTTTGATGTTGTTGTTTAACTACTTTCACTGAGTGTGAGGCTTTTTATGGTTGAGATTATCAAGTTAATATGAACTGAATAAATGTATGTGCACAGCAAATGTTATATTCATGCATATGAGGATTAAAAAAAGAGCCAGTGCGTGATATTCATCTTGAATTATAGCCATTCTCTCTACCTAATAAAAGTTTAACTACATGTTGGCAGAAGTATTAGTCTTGCCTAAAATGAGGAACCACAAGGCCTTGTTACAGAGTGACATTAAACGTTATAAAGCAAATACATGCACCTACGTTTAGTTATGGGTCACTTAATTTGATGACTGTGCCTTGAAACAAGAAATAATTTACAGTACAAACTCTTGATTTGAGGCCAATATACATTTTGTACCCTTACAGTAAGAAAGTTGATTGCACCAATATCAAAGGAATATTCCCTTACTTTGATGCTTATACCCCCTAGTAACAAGAAACGCATAAGGCTTAACATGAGATGTAAAAACTCTTGATTTGAGGCCAATATACCCTTACAATAAGAAACTTAATTGCACCAATATCAGGGGAATATTCCCTTACTTTGATGCTTATACCCTCTTCTAACGAGGAATATATAGGGCTTATTATGAGATTTTAAAACTCTCGAGTTAAAAGTACTATGCCCTTAAACTGAATATATATGTTTTTAAAACAAGAACCATAAAGCTATTAATATAAGTTTGAATTGCCTTCTTTAAAGAACTATGATCCCTTAAATCAAGGCTTCCGTTGATCTTATACTAAGTTTGTTGTGCATCTCATTTTGAGTGTACAAAAACCAGATAAGGCCCTTAGTTTAAGAAAGAGGTCCCCTTACCTGACGGACCTAACTATGAGGTGCCATTGCCCTTAATGGGAGTTCATTTTTCCACTTAAAGTAAGAACTTAGTTTTTGCAGTGTTGTAATTACCTCCTTTATGTAGAGAGATTGTATTTATTCAATGTGACTGTACTAGTTAAATAATAAACGGAGGAAAAAAAAAAGTAAGCTCTTTTGTCTTTTAGCGAACATTTTCTTGTCCCGCAACACTTCCATATTTTGTACCAAATTTTCGTACCACAACTCCTCTCCTTTTGTCTTCTTAAGTTTACATTCCGTTCCGTAGCCGATTGCTGTCTGCTTATTTGGTCGCTTCTTAAAGTTCAGAGGTTCACCCTTGATAGTAATCTCCGGATACAATGAATTAGGCCCATTGAAATACGTAATTCCTTCTCGTAAATGGATGCAACACTGGCAAGCAAAACACGCCTGAAAGTCGTTTGCCGTTTATAGACAGGCCAATCAACCCGATTTGGAGTGAATGTTCGGCACCTTGGATTCCGGATTGCAATCCTTGGCGGGATTCCGGATTCCTGGAGCTGGATTCCAGATTCCAAAGCCCAGGATTTCGGATTCCAGAAGCAAAAATGTCTTGGATTCCGGATTGCCTAACATGGCCGCTTTCCTGTTGCTGTTGTTACTAGTACTGTTCGTCTTTGCACCTCTAATCTCATCATCAACGGGTATCTTGTATTCGCCAGCACCTAAACTGTTCGTGTCAAAGTTTCCACTCAAGTTCGTCAAGGAACATTTGTCATTGGTAGTCAAAGTTTGTGCACTTTTTGTACTCATTGATAGCTCATTCAGCTCTCTTGATCTCATAATATTTCTCACATTTGCTTCGGGTTCGCGGAACGAACCGTTTCGAAATGTACGCTCACCATCATCATTTAGTGTGGGTCTACCGCGAACGGCGTGTGTGTTTGTAAGTGGTTGGAACGTATTGGATACGACACCGTTTGCCATAGCTGTAGACATGTCAACTTTTTCCTTTGAAAATCCGTCGAGGAATCCACAGTTGCTCTGTGTCTTGCTTTTCAACAGACAGGAAAAGCGTAAACAAAATGTAAACAGGTTTTTACCGGGTTTTACAGGTTCATCGTTAGCGCCTGCGCAAATACGCCGGAAATGAGGTTTGTGGAAAACAACGAAAAAGAAAAACGGACGACAGATTTAGACTCGGGCCTTCCACAGGAAGCCCGAGTAATGAAAGGGACTGAAAACCAAACTAATCCTGCTTACCTGGCTTACCAGTGTGAAGCAGTTGATCTGGCCCCGGTTGTTCAAAGGTTGGATAGCGCTATCCACCGGATAAATATCTATCCAGTGGATAGTGCAATTAGCTTTCCCATTACTTATCCGCTGGATAGTGATTTATCCGGTGGATAGCGCTATCCAACCTTTGAACAACCAGGGCCTGATCCATACAGAAAAGAACCGAAAGATAAATCGACGCATATGAAAAGAGAAAAGGAAAAGGGAAAGCAAATAACAAAGATAACAGACAAATGCTCCGTAAGATAACTAGTCTAATGCGTCAGTGACAGTATACGCTGACACTACGGGGGGTGACAAACGTTGTGTAACTTTGACCCTTCCAGTAGTAATTTGAAAGATCCTCCAGAGTTTTTCGGTGACATTCTTATAAAAATGTCAAACTTCGCTCTTTTTTTTTTTTGCAGTATCCCAGAACTATGCCATATTTCCCAGAAAATATCCCGAGTTTCTGATTCCCAGCAAAATCTCCAGATTCCTTGAAGAGCTTTGTTTTTCTCCCGAAACAGGTGATAGAATTGTCACCCTCTGTGACACTATAGGCCATGCCTACTCCAAAGTCACTCCTTCACGTTGGTTTTGAAACCATTAAATGCGCGTTCTACCCAAATAATGAACTGCCTAAACCTGTCCCATTTGAACGGGGATCCGCTCACTTTCGTGATCTGGCTTCATCTCACTCATCTCGCCGCAAACCATACCATACCCCTTGGTACATCCGTTTAACAGCCCCAGAGCTGTAATGACACAATTTTTGCGTAACGTGCGATCAGACGTTTTTTTTTCGTGCGTGCACAAAAGTCAGCGGTGCTGACCTGTGCGCGCACACGAAAAGAAATTAACATTTGTGTATTGCCGGCTTCAGTATTGCAAGACGCATGACTTAGGTTCGATCTTTGTCAGTATCGTGGGTGATTCAATGCAACGTAATACAGAGCCCAACTAAAGACAGAGGTACAATAAGACAACTTTTAATCACAAAAGTTTTAAAGCTATGAAATCTACTTCTATGTATAGGATGTACTTCACATACTTTTATTCCTAAATTTTTGGGCATAGTAATGTATGATAATGATTTTGAAACAAAGGAAAAAAGAATAAACTAGAAACACTGAAAAACAAGAACCGGCAATTTCGCAAATCCATCCTCATAGAGGTGATGTATCAGTCAAATCCAAGTACGCCCATCCCGCCCGGGCAAACCACGGCGCATTTGACTTTTTAGAAAAATTTTGGTCAAATTCCCCCTCTATGTTGCCAGATTAGTTTACGGTCAAATGCCCCACTGGATTGGGGCTTTACAGAGCGTCACATTCCCCATGCTCTAGATATGTAGGTAGATAACCAAGCCGTTTAATAAAATTTTCTCTAAAAACCATTTTATTATTACAACATTCAAATTTAATACAAAAACTATTGCGCAGTTTTAAATTTAAACTTTGCGTCAATATACCTGTTGGCTGTAGTGTTTTAACATTAAAAAATACAACAACAACTTGAAATGGAAAATTTCCCACAATAACACCAGGATGCCCCAAAAAACACCCACACACAGCAAGAAACAATTAATAGACCCTTCTCCAAAATGGCGGACGAAACTTCAAATAAGTTCAAATTAAAAACGTATACCAGCACTAGAATGAACACCGTTACTTTGGTGACCATGCAAAGTTTCAGCATATTAGGAGTAATATCACCTGAGAAAATGTAAGTTGAAAAATGAAAAATTTACAGACGTTTGTATGATTGGGGGTATGGCGTATACCCTCAGTCATACAAACGTTTGTAAATTTGTCAAAATTCAACTTATATTTTCTCAGCTGATATAACACCTGATATGCTGAAGCTTTGCAGGGTTACTAAAGTATAAAGGTGCTTTTCCTATTTCTGGTATCGGTTTTTCATTCAGTTCAATTTTAACTCATTCAAATCCACTGGTGCCATTTTGGAGAAGAGTCTATTGCAAGCAGTCTGCACTGAAAACTCAAACGTAAAAAATTACCTTCAACAAAATGAAGAAAATGCTGATGTAAAGGCCTTTGTGTCCGCGTAGCTTGAAAACGTACTTTCCAGCTCTACCAATGCTGGGTTTCGTTTGAGGCCGGACGCTGGACGAAACGTCCGGTTGTTTGACATGAAAAGTCCGCTAGTAACGTCCAATGGTTCACACGAAATAATATTTTTTCAAGTCTGACGTCCGCTTGTTTAATTTATGAATCCGGTAGGGTAAAATGTTATCGAAAACCCAGCCAATGGTAATGACCTGTTGATAACGCATTTAAGCAAAAAACTATTATGACATCATGTGACATTGTTTCCTCAGTCGTGTTACTTTAGCCTCTTCCACGTAATCCTTTAGCTTGTTGCCTCTGGCCAACATTTTCTCGATAGTGAAATACCCGACCGTGCGGGTTGCGTTTTACATCAAATTCCCCACCATACGGAGCTAACCTCTCATCAAATGCCAGGGGTATGCCCGGAGGGATGTGCGTTCTTGGATTTGACTGATACGTAAAACCGATAACCAACTGATAACCAGAATATTGCGCTGCCGGGGCTTGGGACATACCCTGCTAGTTTTGAAGACGTAAAGGCCGTGGCAAACGAGGACACATTGTTGCCGACACAAATGTTTCCCCGTTTACCCGCACGCGCAACATTTGTTGCGCACACAAATTTTGTGTCCGGGACACAAAAATGTTTCTGATTTTACTCAGAAACATTTGTGTCCGCAACAAATGTTTCCCAGTTTGCGCAGCCCAAGAAACATCACGACCAACAATGTGTCCGTAACAATGTGTTCTCGTTTGCCACGGCCTTAAGACTCCTATGACGTGTACTTAAACAGCTTAAGGCCCTTATTTCCAACACCAAAAGATTGGAACTCTGATTCTTCGTTCACGAATTCAGGTCGATCTAAGCACAAAAAATATTGAAAAAAAACACCTCTACACACAGATGCAAAAACATTCGTTTCGATCAGGGATTCAAGCAGACTTCCTGAGCAAAATCAGTTACTACTGTATGCTTTCTAATTTCTAGAAACTTGAGTTTGTTCTTACACTATGGAGAAATAAGCCTTATCGGGGAGCGCCCATTACCACAGAGATTGACTGCCTGGTGGGGGTAGGGATGGTACATCTTCTCAAATTAACAGGTTCTGTCTACTGCCGCCCTCTTCCTCCCCATTTGACATGACTGCAAGAGGTTCATTTTCAGTTTCATTGTATCGTTGTCTCCAACATTGCCGCCACCCAACTCTGGTCATGTGATACACCGCTCTCGCCAGGAACACCGCACCAATGATGAAGAAGTAACTCCCATAAACGATAAACTGAAATTGCAGATAATATCAATGAAAACCAAATACTTGAGGTATCATCACACTGTAACAAACAAAGTGCCTGATGATTGGTCTGCCAACATACTAACAATAGGTTAATACGGGGTCGAGTTTTCCAAACTTGACAGCTGACTTGATTTTATAACTTACACCAACCTGAAACTGTATTTGCCTTCTTCTTATGACATTATAGATGTGATCATCTTTAGTTTAACTCTAGCTATTCTGTAGGGTTTGTTTGTCGCTATCCAGATTAGGGGACCAGGGTTGGCACAGTACAGTGAGACCACTCGCCTTCCACCAATGTGATCTGGGTCCGATTCCCGGATTCCATGTCATTTGTGGGTCGAATTTGTTGTTGGTTCCCTTCTCTGATCCGAGAGGTTTTTCTCTGAGTACTTCAGTTTTCCCCTCTACTCACAAACCAACATTCCCAAATTCCAATTCGATCAGGATGCAGGAACTCCCTGAAAACCACTTCAGTGAGTGGAGCTTCCTGGGTAAATATCATGATTTGCAAAACTTGAGCCAATGCTGCCAGCGGTCTTACTCATTTGTGAAAGTGATCTGCGGGGTGGGCGTCCGTGTTATTTGCAGGGACGGATTACATGTACTTGGCTTCGAGCTAACACTGCGGATCATCGCCTTGCCAATCTTTGCCGATTCACTTAGCCGTTGCCCAAGCTCATCAATTGACGATGGGTTTAAGCAAGAATGACTGGAGAGTTTCTGAGAGGATAATCTAGAGGGGTGACTGCCACTTTTCATCACACGCACTAACCCTAACGATAATACAGTGGTGAACCCAAAGGATAGATTAACAAAGCCAGAATCACTTCATCTTGCAAAAGATTAGGACTGCTTTCTCCCTCAGCAAATTAAACACAATAGGAATGATGATGATGATGATGATGGTGATAACGATGAATGTTGATGAAAATGATGAGGATGGAGATGCTGATAATGATGCTGATGATAATAAACAATTATTGGATGAGGTTTTTGTGATATCCAGAATAATCAAGGTCAAGGTAAGAGTTATCACCCTAGGCAGAAGATCTTGATTATTCTGGACACCACAAAAACTGAATCTAATTGTGGTGTTTACGCTTAAATAAACACTCGAAAAATACTTGTCTGAACACAACGACATTTACTCACAGACATGATGGCTAGATACAAAAGACAACTCTCTCTGAGACCGCGTGGGTCATTTGCATAAATGACTGACAGGTCTAGAAACACTACATCTCTCCCCTTCTTACTAGTGAAATCTGGATACACCTAATTAAAACGATATAAACGACTTGTCTGTATTAGCAAAAACGAGCAACAAATTTGAACGACGTTAGAGTCACAAATCAACTGCATGCTTCAAGTGTCTAGTTCTCGTGGACAAGTAGAACATAGTCTGCGAGTCTTGCAGGAGGCCTTGTCTGCCTTTGTGACCGTCGCGGGCCTGTGGTAGGAGTTGGATAACTGGACTCCTTGTCTAGTGTCGGAACATCTTGTGGTGTGAGATCTGTTGACAAATGTTCGTCTACTTCTTCTTCAAGTTTTCCAGCGTGCTTGATGTGGCCGGGGACGACTTTGAACATCGATGAATTGCGCGTTATGGTCTTGCGTCCGTCGCTTGCGGTAACCATGGATCCTTTTTTCTTTTCAACTACGAGAGGTACTGGACTAAACGGGGTACTTAGCTTGTTGGTCTTTGGTTGCTTGATCAGAACTGTATCTCCCAGCTTGATCTTGCTCTCTCTTGCACCTAGCTTTTGGTCTGCATATGCCTTCATTTTCTTCTTCTGTTCTGCGTCTCTCTCTGCCAGATTCTGTGTCTCAGGAATGATTTGTTGGCGAGCTGGTGCTGGTGATGCGAATTCTGGTAGGGTGGTCTTGAGCTTCCTTTGGTTTAGTGCTTCGCAAGGTGAGATACCTGTAGTGGAGTGCGGTGTCGCTCGATACTGCCGTAGAAACTTGTTGAGTTCTTGTTTCCAGTTCTTGTGCTCGACAGTGGCGGCTCTGATGCATTTCTCTAGTGTTGTCATGAAACGTTCTGCTTCGCCATTTGCCCTTGGCCAAAAAGGTGTAATCTTTCGGTGCTGGAAACCTAAATGTTCAGCAAAGTTCTTGAATTCCGTACCATTGAAAGGAGGTCCATTGTCGCTCTTTAACACATCAGGAATCCCTTGTCGTGCGAATATTGCATCAAGCTTCGGAATAGTGGATCTGGCTGAAGTGGATGTAACAATTTCCACTTCTGGAAAACGGCTGTATTCGTCGATGACAACCATGAGATAGTCTCCAGAAGGGAGTGGTCCTAGGAAGTCCATCGACAGTTCTTTCCACGGAGCTCTTGGTAGCGGTGTCATCTGTAGAGGTTCGAGTCGCTGTGCATTGCCCGTAGTTGCTGCTTGACATGATAAACAGCTGTCGACTTTCTCCTTCACCATCTTGTCCACGCCGGGAAACCAGACCTTCTCTCTGATGAGGCGTTTTGTCTTTACTATTCCCTGGTGTCCAACATGCGCTAGATCTACAGCTCTATCCCTCAGTGTCTTAGGGACTACGATCCTGTTTCCCCTCAGAATTGTTCCCTTGTAGACCAATAGCTCATCCTTTACTTTCTTGTACTCCTGCACTTCGGGGTCTGACCACTGGTCTGTTTCTATGGCCTTGATGAGCGCCTGGAGTGAAGTGTCTTTCTCCACCTCTGACTTGATTTCTTGTAGTGTCATCGCTTTTGGTACAGCTTGATTGCATATGTAGTTAACATAGTCCTCTGCAATGTTGCGCTCTTCGCGTTCAGTGATCCTTGGATGACGACTCATGAAGTCGGCTGGGTTTTCGGCATCTTTTCCGGGTCGGTAGATAAGCTGACAGTTGTAGGGCATAAGCCTCAGCTTCCATCTGTCGATGCGGGCTGATGTTTGTTTGTGACTGTTGAAGATCCCGAGAAGAGGTTTGTGATCTGTGATAATGGTGAATTCTGATCCGTACAGGTAAAGATGACAATGTTCAACAGCCCAAACTACTCCCAGCATTTCCCTCTCGGTCTGGGAATATCTCTGCTCGATATCGCTGAGTGCTCTGCTTGCATAGCTGATAACTTTACCGTCCTGTACCAGCAGACATCCAAGTCCGACAGGGCTCGCGTCCACTATCACTTCAGTCTTGAGTCTAGGGTTGAAGTACGACATCACATGACTCTCGGTTAGGGTGTCTTTGAGTTTGTCGAATGCTCCTTGCTGCTCATCGGTCCACTGCCATGGCGTCTCTTTCTTGGTTAACAGTCGCAGCGGGGCTGTTATTGTAGCGTAATCTGGGATGTAACGGGACACGTACTGAGCCATCCCTAGAAGTGATTTCACCTCACTGACATTCTCTGGTTTGCTCATCTCAGTGATCGCTTTGATCTTGTCTGGGTCTGCCTTGACTCCGTTCTTGCTGAAGATGTGACCATAGAACTTAATTTCATTCTTTGAGAAACTGCATTTATCCTTGTTCAGGCGGACGTCGTGTTGCTGGAGCCGTTCCAATACGCCACGGAGATTCTCGTCATGCTCCTGCTGGGTTTGTCCGAAGACGATGATATCATCTGAGATGTTCTTGCATCCAGGGAGACCTGTAAGTACTTCCTCAACTGCGTTTTGGAAAATTTCGGACGCCGCGTTTATCCCAAACATCAGACGCTTGTATCGCCGGAGACCTACATGTGTGCTAAATGTGGTGATGTGACGGCTCTCTGGTGCCAGCTCGAGTTGGTGGTATCCAGACGAAAGGTCTAACTTGGTGAACACTGTCGCTCCGTTAAGGTCTGCAACCAGGTCATCGATCGTCGGCATCAGGTGCTTCTCTCGCTTCACAGCTTTATTCGCCTCTCGCATGTCTACACATATTCTGACTTGACCGGAGCTCTTGGGTACTACGACGATGGGGCTCACCCAGGGGGTTGGACCTGTCACTGGCTCGATGATGTCTAGTTCTTCTAATCGCTTCAACTCCATCTCGACATCCTTTCTGACATGGAAGGGGACTCGACGGTGCGGTTGTTGCTTGGGTTTGACGTCAGGGTCTATGTGAAGCTTGATTACTTTTCCTTTTACTTTGCCGATTCCTCCAAAGAGACTTTCAAATTCTCCGCTCGCTGGGAACTGGGGACTAGTCTCGTCAGTTTTCACTTGATTGATGATCTTAAGCACGCCTAAATGTTTAGCAGAGTTATAACCCAGGAGGTTTCCTGATTCACCTTTAACGATGTGCAAGGTTGTTTGGGTGCTGTTGGCGTTCGCGGATAGTTCTGCCTGGATGGTTCCCAGTAGAGGTAACGGTATTGGTGATCCGTAGGAGAAAATTCTGCGCTTGGTGTTTTCTGGAGCTTGTTTCTTGTCCTTGTATAATTCCCTGAAGGTTTTCTCATCGATGAGGTCAACTGATGCTCCGGAATCAACCAACATTTCCACTTGCTTTCCGTCAATCGCGATTTTGCACATGGGTTGTTTGTCACGGCCTACTGTGTAAACGTATTCATCTTCTTCACCAGGGTCTTGATGCGTGACATGTTTCGCCGACTCGGGTGGGTTTGTTCTGCAAACGCGGGCAAAATGGTTTAGTTTCCCACATGAGCTGCACTTCCTGTTCTTCGCGGGGCAGGAGTCTTTGTGAGGGTATGTTCCACCACAGTTTCTACATTTTTCGTCTTTTCCGTCGAGCTTTCGGGACTGGTCACGGTTGCGTGACTCATGGCGACTTTGCTGACGGCGTTGTTTACCCATTGCTTGTGTTGGTGTTCCCCTTTTCTGTGGTTTTACTGCGTTCACGGTTTTCTCCGGACTTTCAAACTCCTTTGCTTGTTTTTCGCTCAATTCTAGGGCTCTACCAGCTTTCATGAGACCGGCTAAGTCGAGGTCCTCTCTCAGAGCTTTGCGGCGAAGGGAGTTTGACTGGCAGTTCAAGATGATCTGTTCTTTGATTTCTTTGTCTGCATTTGTGAAATCGCAGGTTTTTGCTAGGCTTCTCAAACGTGTATGGAAACTGTCCAGAGTTTCGCCATCCTTTTGCTTTGCCTGCCGGAAGTTATACACCTCGTATGTTACGTTGACTTGTGGAGAGAAATGAGCAGTTAATTTTTCGACGGCCTTCTTGTAATCCTTGTCCTCACCGACGTCTTGAAGCGTGTCGAAGATCTCGTCGACCTCTGGACCGCCGTAATGCAACAGAAGGGCTCTTTTCTGCTTGTCTTCGGTAATTTTCATTGCGATGGTTAATCTTTCGAATCGTGCTAACCATTTCTTCCATCTAGGGCCTGCATTTCCATCTCGGTGAACGTCAAACGGTGGGAAGTTTGGTAGGGAAATCGCCATTGTTTTGATTTCGCGGGAAATCGCTTTGGATTTCTCTTCGGAAATCTCTTTGGAAATCGCTTCGGAAATCCTGTCAAATCCTTGTAGAACACGCTCTGTGGGTTCTTTGCTTGATCCTCGTCGCCAGATGTGGTGTTTACGCTTAAATAAACACTCGAAAACTACTTGTCTGAACACAACGACATTTACTCACAGACATGATGGCTAGATACAAAAGACAACTCTCTCTGAGACCGCGTGGGTCATTTGCATAAATGACTGACAGGTCTAGAAACACTACACTAATAATTGTTTCATTCACAAAATTGGTAATGCTAGCCTCTTCACTTAGATTTTTGCTTTGATTTGCTCTCAAATGGTATGTTGTCAAATGGGGAGATCGATGAGAGTGGGAAGAGGAAAAGCCTGCAATGGTTTTTGTTTTCCATTACAGTAACTGTTAATCCCAGGGAATTGGTTTCTTTAATCTGATCTCCAATGATGCTTTTGAACTCAGACATTCACATTTGATGCAGCCAAGTCCAATGACTTTCACTACAGCAAGAACTGGAAAGGCAAGGCTTTTTCCAAAGCTTGTTGGCAGCACAGCCAGTCCATCCTCTTGATCCTTGCACTTGGCTCATTTTGCTCGACTATTTTTTGGCATTATTTAATCCCCCCGCAAAGCCAGCTGAGTTGCGATAAAGCTGAGTTTATAGCTTGCCGTGTTCATACTATCTGGGTTGAATTCTCTGCCTCAACTGTTTAACATGTCTCAAGTCAAATTGGCCAAACATCATTTTACGTTCAGAATCTGCATGAACATAGATTCTCAAATTGCACAAAGACCATTGCAGGCTCTCCTTTTCCTTGCTTGCCCAAAACCCTTAGCTTTGCCCATGCTCCAAGAACAAATTGACGCAACCATCTCACAGAATAACCCAAATGCAGAGCCTGTTCACAGGCTAAGGTAATGCTGGCTGCAGGATACACTTGTTGTTGCTGATTTAATTGTTGGAAACAGCTAACTAAAATGAGCACCAATAAAAATTTAAATGAACTGTCTTTTATCAATGGAGCAGTTTTCAGTTCAGGAGGCCTGATGGTTTTTAGCTGAGTGTGCACATGCATGAGTAACACATGCCATATCTATAAAAAGTGAAAGCATGCATGTATTGTGCATGCTCCAATGCTAATCTTGTTAATTCAAAATTTTTGAAGTTTTGAAACTTTAGTCACTTATGTTTCCACTTTCACTCAGTGGATTTTTTTATTTTTTCCATAACAACTTAAATCAATTGGCTGCATATATAGTCCGACTTTTAAAAAATTCTGTTGGTAGGAAAAAAATTAAGAAAGCAATTGTCAAAAAGTAGTTCTATTCTTAACCTGCCTTACAGACATTTTTTAAACTGAAATATTTTGAAGATCATTCCTGGTAACATAGAATATAGAAGTTTGAGAAGACTTCACAGACTTGTTTTTTAAATAAAACAAATTATTTTGGTTTTATGGGCTTAACTGAATGCATCATATGGTTGCCATGGTAACAGGTTTTCTGAAATGAACATGAGATAATGAATCTATGATGTTTCCTCTATTTCAGTGACAAATTTCATAGTGATAAGAAGAACCAAACAGAATTTAGAATATAATTTGTAGAACTTGTCTTGGGAAAATGAAAACGTGTTGAGTAAAATTGTCTGGCGTTAGTCACTCTTAGGGAGGAAAGGGTTAAAGTAATTGCTAAATGGTTTCGCTTTACTCCCCCCTGTGATTAGTCAGTAAAACACAAACCACATTCTCAACCATCGAGAAGCAAAACCATAAGCAATCATGACTTGTGTACATGTACAGGTGTATTTTCATGCATTTGGCACTGACTGCATGTAATTGCTTCAAATTCTAATTAACTCATTGTACTATTGATGTCTGTTGTGATTGTTAATTGGTCAGAATAATTGCTTTGGGTCTGGTTTCAACACGCTCAACTTAAAACTGCTCTAAAGTTCATAATCAAAGAGACAAAGTAACTGTTAACCTGTGTGATAACTGGGAGATCCAATCCTTGTTTTTCTGCAACAATGGTTGTCAGAACTGTTTCTAGCAGCAAAGCAGCAAACATGTTTATTCCAAAGATCAGAGCAAATCTTGTCATCTCCACATGTTTGGCAATCTGCAGACTAAACGTAGTAAAAGAACCTTTAACAGCCAAACCTTGTTTAGCAATTGGATGCTAACAAATAAACATTAATGAGAAACCTTATGATGTTGCCAAATGGAGAAACAAGACTTCTTTTTTCTGTCTGGTCCACATTCTCTTTGTGAGTATTGATATATTAGTAGCAGAAATGATCTGTGGAGCCCTTACTGAAATTGTTTATTCAAAGAGTTTGTCTTTCTTTTAAGCCAGAAAAGCAATTGTTGCATTGCAAATTGCATTAAGCCCTAGACCTTTGTATTCTTTCAGGTTTCCTTGCCATTCACTTTTTTTTTGTTGTTGTGTAATTGAGTCCTGTTCTGTATATTGCAGTTAAAAATTAAATTCAGGTCAAAATTTTAAAACCTAGGTTGAAAATCAATTTCCTTTGTCTCCTAACCCTAATTTTGAACAATTAGGCTTAGGGGACAAAGGGATTTGGGTGACTGAAAATATTTTCCAGGTTGCCTGGCTGGGCGACATGCTGGTGTTGCTTTCTTGATTTACAGTAAAAAAGCTAGACTTTCAAAAAAGCCCCTTGTCCGATTTATTACTCTCAACTTAGCCACTTGCTCGGCTGCTTTGTAGCCTAAAGCGCTTGCTCCCCTCGCTAAGAAACTCATGAGGTGGACTTGTAGAAAGTCTATCAAAAAGAATAAAGAAAATGTTAGCTAGTGTTGTTAAATTGGGTGCCGGGCGCGCGGTGATGTTCAAATGTCGTTCCACGTGAATTCGCATGTAACATAATCCTTGACTATAAACATGACAAGGTGCACAGTTTTTTTTTAACAGCTTTTCAAAATAGTATTAAAATTTTTTCTTTAAATAAGCATGGTCGAAGAAATAAGAAATTGTTGCTCATGCTCTGACAGGCATAAAGTACAGTTGGCAATGCAAAACAATAGTTTTGTATTTTAATAAATCGCAGGATAAACATGGTAGTCGCCTTTTATGCTTACTAAATAAAATAATTATTTTTACCGGTTTTTTGCTGCTGTGTCTGCGAGGCTTAAACATAACTTAAGATTGTCTTTCCAGTATAATATGATGTATCAAAAGAAAAGATATATGACTATTATTTTGATTGTTTTAGAAACAGGTATAAAAAAAAAGTCCTGCATTGTCTTTGGTGTCGATCGTAACAAGTCATTACATATCATGTACTTAAAATAAAATATGCAGAGGCTAAATTTAGCTGTCAAAGAAGAACTAGCTGGTGACCAAATCCATGTAAGGTATTAGTCTGAATTAAACATTTGATGAAAGCTTTTCAAGAGGTCAAAAGCTGTGATTTTTTCATGAAAATAAAGCATTAAAATAATGGACCACCCTCAATGTTCAAAGTTTGAAAAAATGGAATGTTAAGTTTTGAAAGGAAGCAAAGAATTAGTTCAAATATCAGGGGTATTGAAAATTAAAGTGTTTGGAAAATTGGGGGGAGGGGGGGAGGGGGTAAAATTACACTTTTTGACCAAAGCAATTCCAAGGCAAAAGACTTTGGTTAGAAGAATCAGGAGTTTCAAAATACCGAGGGTTACAGTGTACAGTCTTTCCCGTAAAACTGTGTACACCAGAAATATCTATGGAATGTTATTTTGTTTCAAGTAAAAAGCCAATCAGTAATGGTAATTAGGTTGTGATTTCATGTTGCTTTTGATTGGTCGTGAAACAATAAACATTCCAGAAATTTTTTCTGGTGTTCACAGTTTCACGGGAAAGATTGTAAAAAAAAAAATTGAGGTCACACAGATTTATACTGTGTCAATCTTGGTGGTTTCAGCAACATATATTGGTCATTATAAATAAGAGTGTGAATACCAATACTGATAAACAATAATAGTAACAACAGCAATAAGAATAACACCAATAACAATGATGATGATGACGACAACAACGACAATGACAATGGTGATGTTCACAGTGACAATTATGATAATAACAACAACAAATTTCTTAGGGTTATATACTTAATGCATGAATAGTTTTAGTCATGGTTGTTAATATATAAGGCTGCTGCCTAAGAAAATTTTAAAGGAGCCCTCGGAACTAAACACTGAGAACTTAGGAGCCCAACATATGAAGTGAAAGGTGTTGCTGTAAAAAATTAAGGCACTCAGAACTATTCTTTGGGTGCCCCAGGCTACCGGGCTCCTGTTAGGCAACAGCCTTGATATATTTACTATATTTTTTAATTTTTAAATTTAGCTCATGCCCTTATTGGAAACCAGATATTGTTTTTTATAATTATAATTATAGTTGAGTAAGCTAGCGTGATTAAATAAAGTTGATCTATCTATCAATCTAACGATGACCTGACATAAAGGAATTAATTCCCAGTAAATAGCTGTACAACTGACACAAACTGTTACCTTGCAATTGTTATCAGGAAAGTATAAGCCGTTCTGAAAAGGATGTACATGAGATATGCAATCCAGATGCTACTGGTCTGAGCACTTAAAAACAGAAAGAATGCATCTGCCACTGACACAACACCAAGGCACAGCTCTCCAAACATGGACCAATTTACTTTCACGTAAGCCAGCATCACCGCCACTAAAGATCCGGTCAGATGAGAGAGTGCTGTCACTCCACCATTGTAGATTTTGTGATTGTGTGAGGGGTAGATGACATCCCACAAGTTCTGCACATAATTTTCAACTTGGAATTCGCCACAGGTTGCAAAAGCCCACCACAAAGACCATCTGAGGAGGTCCTTGTTAGAGTAACATAGCTTCAGATCACGAAACATATGAACCATACTTCTTTTCCAGGACGAAAAGCAGCCCATTTGCTCTTCGGTGGGCTCAGATTCTGTCTCTGTGACAAACACATTACCCGAAGCCTTTGGTAGGGCCAAAGTGATGACACAACCTATAGCTACACTTCCCAGAGAAATGTAATTTAAAGTCAAATAGTCAGTCACTTTGAATGATACCAGAAGTTGGCCGACTACACCAGACATCATTCTTCCAAAAAGGACCGCAGCCCTCGTGTAGCTGGTAACAAGTTGATAATGATCCCTATCAACAACTGCATAAATATATGAATAGTATGCCACTTCAGCGCCAGTCGCGAATCCGTATGCAAACTGCATGAACTGCATCGCCAACACCCCTCTGGCCCAAATCAGAAGAATTCTTGTCGACAAATATGCCAAACCCTCAGATATTATGACTGGCTTGTACCTTAACAGATCTGTCACTAAAAACACCACGAAAAGGGTAGCAAAGTAAGAGTAGGTCCATACGGGGTAGATTTCATTGGCGAGTTGCTCTTCCGTAAGATTCATCGGTGCACCTTTCAAATACGGCGTTAAGAAAGGTTCCGAGGGTTTCATCTCCTTGAAAAAGCCATACAGGCAAAGAAGCAGTGTAGCCTTGAGCCAAAACTCCATCCTTTCTCACCTCACAAGCTGAGCGAAGAAAGCTGTTGGACGCCTTCATGTGATCTACACATTTTTACTTCCGCTTAAATGACGTAATTGATAAACGCGCATGACCCATTTTGGTCTGAAATCGGGTATCTTCGAGGGAACGAGAGATCACCCGTGAGAGATAACCGTATTGGCCGTTCCGAAATTCAAAAGGGAACTGGGGCGAGTTTCAAATTTTGAAGTAATCGATAAATGGACAGTTGGACACCATCACATGAAAGATAAGGGGGCGTTTACACTAGAAGAATCAAACTTGGTCAAACGACCAATCTCAATGTTATCTTTTGATGGTGTCAATTTATCGATTACTTCAAAATTTGAAACGCGACCCAGTTCTCTTTTGAATTTCGGAACGGCCAATAGACCTTTTTACCGATACGGCGGCCATCTTGAATTCCGAGGAAATTATGGGATACCCAGGGGGCAGATGAGAAATAATTATAAAGAATACTGTGGCGTGTGTCGCTAACCATAGAAACCACTGCCAAATACCGTGACAGAAAGATGTATCGCTTGTAATATTTGTTTTGGAATATGAGAGACAAGCAGTAAAAATTTATCCTGAAAGCTGTGTATACGATAAATTTTCCAGCGATTGCCCCCTCAGCAGCCCATAATTTCTCAGTCAAAACAATAGAATTCAAGATGGCCGCCGTATCGGTAAAAAAGTCTATTTGCCTTTTCGACTGCACATGGTATTCAACCACGTGACAGGGCGGCCATGTTGGGGGTCAAAACAATAGAAAATTACATAATTTTGAGCTCGTCGTGTTGGCAAAGTGAAGACGCCACCCCCGAGGCCAATGATTGTCAAGTTAGCGGGACACAGTACCAAAATGAAGTTTATGAGGGCGAAACGCAATCTTGGCGGCACAAAGATGTTTGTTAATGAGGATTTGACCAAAATAAACCACAAATTCATGATGCATATGAAAGAGCAGTGCCCCGAAGGTGTTTCGGTTTTCACAGTCAACGGCGCAGTTAGGGTTAGGTCTTCTAATGGGGTTTTCCGTGTTACAAAGAGTGAAGATTTGGCCAAGCATAGGTTAACTGAGGTTGCGGATGCTGCTGACGGCGGAGAATACTCTGTGGAGGCTACTGGTCCCGAAGCCTAGAGATTATTTCACGTGTTAGTCCTGTGTTCCCTGTGTTTAGGTTGCTTTGGGTCAAACCACTGCTATTATTTTGCCTGTGCTGAGTGATTCCAAGCTCTGATCCAGTTCGCGTACTCACGACGGTGTATCTATAAGGCGTCGCTGATTTAAGTCTACTGCTGCAAGCTAGTGAACTCTATAAATATGTGTCTTTGTTGTTGTTGTGTTATTTTTAGTATTACTGAACAGCAACTTGAGGTGAGCAGTTTTATAAATATTTGCTTATTGCTTTATTTAGACGGGCAGCAATTGGACTTTTCTGCTTTTTTAAATTGCTTTATGCTAATACCTGTCTATTTACAGTTTCCTTTGTCTTACTTTGTTTACATTTTGGCATGCTGCTTGCTATTTTCTTTTTAATCTGTGTAGATGTTCATGTGAATCCCGGGCCTGAACGTTCTAAGTCTTTGAAAGTTGGCCATTTGAATGCTCGGAGTATAAACATTTCGCGTAGGTCAAATGTTATTGAAAAGTTCGAGGAGATTACTTCAATTATTTTGAACCAAAATTTTAATATTTTTGCTCTGAGCGAGAATGCTTCCACCCCAAATCATTTGTTCGATATTCCCGGTTTCTGTCCTGTAATTCGATTGGACAGATCAGATGGTAGGCGTACAGGCGGCGTGGCTATGTATGTTTCGTCCGAATTTGCTCCAAGAAGAAGGTTCGATTTTGAAACAAATGAATTCGAGTTGCTTTGGGTCGAGGTAAAGATTAATTCTCTTACTTTGCTCTGCGGGGTCTGCTATAGGCCAGAGTATACCAGCAATGAAATGAATATACGGTTTTTGGAAAATTTGCAGTCTTGCATTAAAATTAATCAGGAACCCGACACTTTTCTTGTTTTACTGGGAGATTTTAATAGCCATTATGGTTGTTTATTGTATCGATGGTTTGAATGTAATAATTTGCACCAAGTAATTACTGAACCAACTCGAGTAAGGCGGAGACAGGGGCCACGTTGTAAGACCTTATCATCACTAATTATCCTGGCTTTTTCGTGTGTTCAGGAACTTACAGTCCCCCAGCAAATTGTGATCACTCATTTATTTTTGCTAAATTTTGCATTTCTTTTTCAAAGCCCAAGTGTTACTCGGCAAGTTTGGGATTATTCCAGTCTCAATGTAGAATTTTTGAACTCCTGCTTGAATGACTTTGAATGGGATTCGTGTTTGGTCGGCTGCAACGAGTCCAACGACATCAACCTCGCGTATCGGGAATGGTTTTCTAATTTTCAAAGCAACATATTCGTCGTAAGACCGTAGTTATTCGCCTCACGATAAGCCTTGGATGAATGGTAAGGTAAGAGGAGCCGTTAGAAAAAGAAATAGACTGCTTAAAATTCATTCAAGGCTCAAATCACCGGCATCTATTATGATAATTTGAAGTTGTCTGACCCTACCATTTGCTCTAAAAAATGGTGGGGGATCGTCAAATCATTATATGGGCAAAAGATTCAGGGTACAATTCCACCATTGGTTGAAGGTCCCAGAACCATTTTTGATGCCAAGGAGAAAGCAGAGCTGTTCAAGGTTCAACGAGTATTTCGCCAGCCAAAGTACCTTAGATGATAGTATGGCAGAGCTGCCGTTTGAATTAGAGCATTTTCAATCTTCCAGGATATTATCACACGTGACTACTACAGAAAGAGAAATTAGGGATTTGTTTAGCTGTTTAGATATCAGTAAAGCGTGTAGCCCTGATGGCATTAGCAACAAGATAATGAAGATTTGTGCTGACGGACTCTCGGGAGCGTTTGCCAAACTGGTTAATCTGTCGTTTTCAGTGTTGGTTTTTCCGGAGGAATGCCGGGGAAAGTTGCAAATGTGAATTTTCAAGAAAGATGACCACCAGTCTAAATCAAATTATCGTCCTGTTTCTCTGCTTGATTCATTTTCCAAAATTACTGAAAAAGTTGTTTTTATCAGACTATATAATTTTTTGTTAGAGATTGGTTTTCTCAATCCTTTACAGTCTGGTTTTCTCCCTGGTGATTCAATACAATACAATACAATACAATACTTTATTTAACCACGCTACATTTAGGAGCGAAAAGCGCTCGTTAAAACATGTGCGTGCTAAAACAGTGTATACAATTAATACAGTACAATATATACAATTAATAAAAAATATATACAATTAATAATCTGTGTAAAAAAAAAAAAAAAAAAAAAAAAAGATGTGTAAAAACATTATTTCATTTATAATAATCATTTAATAAACGTTTAAAAGTTGAAAGATCCTCTGCTTCCCTTATAAATGGAGGTAATGAGTTCCAAGTCCTGGCGGCAATGAAAGAAAAAGACTTGTGACGCCCGGCCAAATTACATCTAGGCATCTCCAAAATTGTTCCAGACCCCCTTAGATTATAGGAGCATAACTTAATTTTAAAGAGATTTTGAATATAGCTTGGAGCCTGATTATGTATACATTTATACACAAGGACTAAGGCCTGAAATTCTCTACGCTGTTTTAACGACCTAATGCCTACAGTCTTCAAAAGGAACTCATAAGGGGTTTGCCTGCCAAAACCTAAAATCGATCTTAGAATGTAATAGTTCGTGACATCTAGTTTATTAACCTGGGTTTTACCCACACCAAGCAATAAGGGCGCACAATACTCTAAATGCGGTAAAATAAACGCTTTATATAGGCGGCCCATAACATCCATCGGTATGAATTTGCGTATTCTTCGCAAGGCAGTTGCTTTAGCGCATGCTTTTTTCACTTGCTCCTTCACATGATTCGTAAAATTAAGCTTACGATCTAATGTAACTCCAAGAATCTTAAGTGTCTCTGTAGTGTCGACAGACTTGTTATCTACAAGAAAATCATAATGATATAGCGTTGGACCGATGGCCATTGCCTGAGTTTTGGCACTGTTTATCTCCAAATAATTCTGTCTGAACCAGGATGATAATATACTGAGATCACAGTTGATAACGTATTCAAGGACTAAAGGAGAAACATCAGATGCGTATTCAAAATGCAGATTCAAATGTAA